>JAGXJF010004426.1:0-44164 GCA_019208055.1 Stipa capillata
TCTACCGGGCTTTCGAGCGACCCACTAGCCCTCGGGCTAGGTTAGGGTGTGGGTAGAATCGCCGGGCTCTCCGACCTTGTTCTGCGTGGTAGGATCAGGGAACGGCTCTAGATCTCCACCGGAATCTAGAATCTATATGTGGTTCTGGGAAGATTGGTCGCTTCCGGCCGGCTCGCACGTGGCGGGTGTCGGATCGTTCTGTCTCGGTGCGTACGGCGCAGGTACCGTGCCACCGCGGATGACGAGTCCTTCGGTCCTTGGCGACTTCGCGTTCCCCTAATCATATGTGGATTCCGGGTCCGTGACACATCCCGAGAGGAGCACATCCTTGGAGGAGGACGTCCGGAGATTCCGGGTTGTCCCGGAATGTCCGGGTGTGTTGTGGGATCTCGGTGCTTCCGGAATTGGTCCGTCCGGAGTGTCCGGGCTTCCTTGTCCGGAATGTTCGGACATGCATTCCAGGCAGCCCAGGTTCTTCTTCCAATTGGCTCCGCTCCTTTGCTCCTTTGCATCCACGGCCTTCGTATCACTAGGATCTCCAAACCTAAGAAAGCAAGACATAGGAACATAAAGTAGCATGCCATTCTTAGTAGGATTAGATGGACACATGTAAAGGAGAAGATTCACCTTTTCATGCCATGTCTTGGCGACATATGATCCAACACATGTGTCGCTTGGATTTGAATAGTTTGATAGAGTGTTGTCCATGGCAATGTCCACATCATTCCCCCCTTCTTGAAAAGGAGTCGTCCTCGACTCCGCTCCTTTAATGTGATGTCCAGAATTCTGCCCGTTGATGCTTCACACCTTCATCTCCCATGAGGTTGGTACTCCACGGTGTTCCGTCTCCTTCCATGATGTATATCAAGCTGACAATGAAGAAGAAACAACACTCAAAGAGTAGACCATCCTTAAGGCTTATGAGAGGGTTGTCAGAAGGGAAGGAATTCACCTTGGTGAGGTTCCTTCGTGCTCTCCTTATTATTTCTTGTTGTCCTGGGGTGTTGGGCTTGAACAAGTCATGAGAGCTTATGCTTAAGTGGCTCTCTTGAACTCTTTTGGTCAGCTCATGTTGTTCAGAGTTTGGAGATGTAGACGTTGTTTCCTGCACCAACACTAGACAAAACAAACATCGTGTATGCGTGGTAGATAAACACGTCATCCACCATGAAGTGTCCCTTCTTTCGCATATCACCATTAGCACAAAACATGTAGAGCAAGTATAACGTGTATGCATGGTATATGTACATGTCATCCATCATAACATGTCCCTTGTTTTGTTCAACACTAGAAGAGCTAAGGATGCATGGCAAATATGCAGCGTGTATCTTTTTACTCAATGCACCCCTAGTGATATGCATCATGGTTTCTCGAGTGTCATGTATGCTCTTTGTATTATTCTCATCATACTCCATATTTTCAAGCATTAGATCATTGTTGCAAACAAATCTATGGGAAGAACAAGTGGTCAACATATTTGTTGCAGTAAAAGGAGCAATTTGATGATGTTCATTACATGGCACATTGAAGATATTAGCATAGTTGCAAGAGGTCTTATGGAAAGAGCAAGTATTCATCATGTTTCTTGCAACGCTTGTGGCATTATCATCGTCATGCATGGCAAAGTGTTCATGGCATGGTATATAAGATGGATTGCCCAAAATATGCAACTTCAACATGGCAATTTCATTGCAAGTGATATTCATGCTACAAACCATAAACTTGTCATCTATGCTATATTCACCGATTAAATTAAATTTATAACGATAAGCATAGGCACTATGAAAAGGCTTCAAAGATGTGATTTCAGAAATCTTATCCATAGCACTAGACAAAGTAATGGGATTATCAAGCATGACATGACATATGGATTGATCAAAAGATATTCTACTGAGCACTTCATTATGTCTAACTAACTCCACATGATCAACATGATTTCAAGCAACTCGTCACATGGAAGAATCAAGTTTGCATGAGAAGACACAACAGGTTCATACACATCATGCAAGCAATCAAATCTTTGCACATGTTTTTGTGGGACCATCACAACACCTATATTGTTACCTTTGATGTCCTCCTCAGTTTGATGAAGGTGTTTGAAGTAGTGTTGCTTTCTTGAAGACATCATCTTCTTTTTGACACAACATCGTGGTGGCAAGTTCTCCATTTTCCACTGGGATGAACTCTTTCGCCTCCATTGGTAGGGTCAGCTTGTTGAGAATGGATGTCGCTTGGGGCTCCAAATCCTGCACCAAATGAGAAACAACACTAAAAGGAGAGGGTAAGTAGAAGTCTTTGACATGACCTCACTTGACCTATCAACTACCTCTCTCAACTCTTGTGGTCTCTCTTTCTCACTCACAACCTCGATGCACTCAATCTCACATTTGGTGGAGTCGCACATCTCTCTCTTTCTACCACTCTCTCTCAAGTTGGTTATGTGGCTCTCAACCTCACATGGGATTGTTTGCATCCAAGTTGATATGGTGGAGGTACTCTTGGTGCATTCATCTCCATGCGCCTCCTCGGTCGAAGGGAAAATCCCATGCTCGACCATCTTTTCGCTCGCCTCGCCGCCAAAGATGCAAGCGCCATTTTGGATAGCGTCATTCACCACCGTGGTCGAAGGGAAATTCCCATGCTCGACCAACTCCATACTCGCCTCCAAAGGTGGAGCCTTGGTCTCCTTGATAAGCTTCTCCTCTCGCCATTCCTCTTCTTGGGCCTTGATCACCTTGACTCGTTTCTCCACCTCGAGAGCACCATCCAAGAGATCTAGCAAGCTCTGGAAGTTCCTGAGAGGGAGTGTGGAGATGATATCAAAGTTTAATCCATCCTCAAAGTACTTCATCTCCGTTCTTGTACTAAAACCACCAGCTCGTCGCATTGCACGCTTCATTTCAATGAAGTAGACCTGGACCGGTTGGTTTCTTTGCTTGATGCACTCCACTTGGTGAAGTAACTCCCTTGAGAACTTGGGTGGCACGAACTCATCTCTCATGAGCGTCTTCAGGCTTCCCCAATCAGTGACGAGTTCCTTCATGGGAAGTAGACGCCACCATGTTGAAGCGTAGTCATGGAAGTCCATTGTGGCTCGCTTGACTTCTTGACTTGTGAGTACTCGTTGAAGCTGGAGGAATTTCTCCATTCGCCATTCCCATTCAAGGTACTCCTCCGGGTCTTGAGTCCCATAGAATGGAATTTCTATGTAGTCTTCGGGATCTTGGGCGCCGGGGAACTTGGGTTTGAGGGACTTGGGCATAGTGATCTTTGGCTTGTCGAGCTTGTCCACTCCGCCACCTTGGCAACCTTGTCGTCGTGGAGTTTCTTGGCGGTAGGTGCTTGTATGGCTTCCTTCATCCTCCTCCGTCCGTCGATGATGGCTTCTCCTCACGCCGTTGGGCTTCGAACGTCGAGGTTCTTGTCGGTGAAGTCCCTTGATGGAGATGAACGTGGATTACTCGCCTCATTCGTTGAAGACCACGAGGCTCGAAATGATGTTGTAGTGTGCCATCTTTCCCCTTGTCCTTGTCTCTCTTTCTTGGCGTCCATTTTGTGGTCAAACCTAAACATGGTTAAGATGCAAGCACAAAGGATATGTATGTGGTGTATGTGGAAGTTGGAACCCTACGCTTTTTGCTCACCTCACTTACCACCGAAGTCCTTGTCTTCCTTGGATGGGAGGATCGACGGTCTCCGTGGGAATCGGTGGCCCTCAAGAGGTAGTTGACAAGGTTCCAAGTCCCAAAAACTACCACACACAATGGCTTATGTGGAGCTCGGAAAAGGTTAGCACAACACACACACTAAGCAATTGGATAATGAGATATTGCAAAGATTAGTAATAATCCACAATAGAAACAATGCAATAAGAGTTGATCTCAAAGGATATAAGCGAAGCTCAACAACTCATACACAATGATAATGGGATTTGTGCAACCAAAGAAATGAGCTAGTACAAAATTTGCCTGGCGAAGACTATAAGCTCGTGTTGCACAAATACAAAGAAAGACGCTAGCTCGATTGCAAAGTTTATAGGGCTATGGATTTGCACACTTGTACCACTTGCCTACTTGGAGCCTTTCGAGTTTTGCGCTTTCCTACAAAAGATAAGGCACTTTCTTTCTTCTCTTTTTTTTTGTCTTTTTCTTTTTCTTTGATCTCTCTCTCTCTTTTTATTACTTTTTTTCTTTTTTTTCCTATTCTTTCTTTGTGCCAAGACCTACAAGAACAACTAGTACTTACAATTTTGCTTGGGGTACTCTAGGTAGTATCAAGTGCACAAAGCCCAAACAATCATCGATGAGCTAGTCTTCATAGGTTCAAGGTATACGCAAAAGTGTAGAATGGCTCACAAAGAAATGCAAGGAGGAAAAGGTTTTCTTATAGATGTTACCTTCCCTTGTGGTGTTTCGGCCTTGCTTCCGAAGATGGCATCAAGGAAATGATGGGATTCCACTTGGATGACCTAGAGCTCATCGATGGCTTCGAAACGAGTCCTAGTTCACCGAAAACAGAGTCCGGATGCGAAAGTTACGGCCGAAACAGTGCTTGCTGCGCAGTCTGATTTTGGCTGCCCGGAGATTCCGGATAAGATGGGCCGGATACTCCGGGGTAGGCCGGAGATTCCGGGGTAAAATGTCCGGATACTCTGGGGATGCTGGGAGGTTTCAGATCTGAACAGGGGTGGCTCGAAAAAACCACAAATCGGAGAGGAGATGGGAAAAATAGGCCAAGGCAACGCAATAGGAGGTTAGATCAACAAGTATAGCAAAGATCTAATGGATCAAAACCAACCAAAGCTCACCCAAAACTCCAAATTGCATCTAGATTTCAAATCGGGCTCTTTTTGTGGGATTTTTGAAGTAGGCAACAAAAAACCAAAACAAAACTAGAAATTGGGGGTAGGAGAAAGAGGGGATACAAATCCAAATCGTGTCAACCTAGAGCTCTGATACCAAGTTGATACGGAGGGCTCCCAATCTTCACGATTTGGATAAGGATAACTAGGCAAGCCTAATTGGAAACCCACCCCAACAACAAACCCCAATGGGAAAGCCTTTGGAGACTAGGAACCAATATAACAAACCTCTCAATTGAATGCCACGTTTACCACTCGGAGGCACACGCCGATCCGTTCAATCCAAAGGAAAGAAAGGCCTAGGGTGGAACTCCAAATCTAGACCCTAGATTAGGAGCAAAGCTCTACTTTAGTCTAAAAACAAGTCCAATCTTGATTAGGGTTTGGGTACGGGTATTTATAGCCCTAATCCCGTAACCCTTGAGGGTTAAACCAAATCCTTACATGGGCCTCGGCCTGTTACTGTGCGCAGACAGTACGCCTGGACATTCCGGGGTAACTTGTCCGGAATGTCTGGCCGTAGGGCCCGGACATTCCAGGGTAAGTTTTCCGGAATGTCCGGACGTCTTGATCAGTGGATGTCCGGAGGGTCGGAGCTGGCACTCCGGGCAGGGGTCATCCGGAGCCTCCGGGGCTGGGATCCGGAGTGTCCGGACGTGGAGTTGGCGGGAGATGTTCTCGGCCACCCATCCAGAGTATCCGGGCTTGGGGCCAGAATGTCCGGATACCATCCCGAGAGGAGCACATCCTTGGAGGAGGACGTCCGGAGATTCCGGGTTGTCCCGGAATGTTCGGGTGTGTTGTGGGATCTCGGTGCTTCTGGAATTGGTCCGTCCGGAGTGTCCGGGCTTCCTTGTCCGGAATGTCCGGACATGCATTCCAGGCAGCCCAGGTTCTTCTTCCACTTGGCTCCGCTCCTTTGCTCCTTTGCATCCACGGCCTTCGTATCACTAGGATCTCCAAACCTAAGAAAGCAAGACATAGGAACATAAAGTAGCATGCCATTCTTAGTAGGATTAGATGGACACATGTAAAGGAGAAGATTCACCTTTTCATGCCATGTCTTGGCGACATATGATCCAACACATGTGTCGCTTGGATTTGAATAGCTTGATAGAGTGTTGTCCATGGCGATGTCCGCATTAGGCAGCCTTCGGTCACCGATCTTGCCACCTCCAAGGGGAAGCAGTGGTTACGTGACATGGAGGATGGATCTCTACAAGCCTAGGTACATGCCAAATCTTCTTGACAGGTGGCAGTAGCCAACAGTTCCACTGGAGGATGCCTAGAAGTAGACTTCTCGAGACGAGTGATGACTCAGATCGAGAAGGAAGGAATCCCTAGAACCAGACTTCTCAGGAAGTCGATTGGTCTCAACGCCACTTCAGAGTTTCACCGATCCGAGATCACCCCATCCGAGACCTGCATGATATCCTCAACCTGTGTAGGCACTTGAAGACCCCACCAGAATAATCTCCTACTCGGACTACTTCCCAACGTCGCTATCAGAGTCGGGGTCGATCCCCTACTCCGGCTAGCAAAGAATTTATATCTTCTCAGAGAACCATCAACGGTTGTCATGCTTTTATACCAAAACTCAGAAGGGTACACTGGCCATCCCGGTTTAAACCCGGGTTGATAGAGAAATACAACAGGACTTCCAATCCCGTCGAGTTCCTGCAGATTGACACCACAACCATCGAAGCCGCCGGAGGAAATGAGAAGGTCATGGCCAACTACCTTCCCACCACCCTCAAAGGGCCGGCTAGGACATGGCTAACCAATGTGAAAGGATCGTAGGTGCCAACTAGAGGGGGGTGAATAGGAGGCCAACCAATTTTAAACAATTACTTTAGTTTTTCAAGATTAAGGCTTAACAGGTTGAAGGGTTCAGCTAGCTGTGTGACAAGTCAGATACTTAGGCAGTACTTGATATGTAAATTAACACTTAGCTATCAAACAGGTGCCTAACACAAGTGAGCTAACAACCCTAAGCAAATGTGGAAGACAGATAGCTGTGTAACAGATAACTTGCACAGATATGAGACAAGCAATAAGACAACTGTGACACAGCTAAACTGACATAGGCAAAGAGTAAAAATCATAGCTAGATTATGTATATCAGTGAATCATACAAGCATGCAATCTGATGAGCAAGTAAATGCAGAATGAAAAATACTCAGAGCGACAAGGGATTTTTCACCGAAGTTCCCACTCTTTACAGAGAGGTACGTCTCTATTGGAGACGCTACTCCGAAGAGATAGCCAGCACTAAATTCTGCTTGTTCTCCGAGTACCTGAGCTTTCAGGTCTCTTGCCTTAGCTTGTGGAAGTCTTTTCGCCTGACCTCAAATCACCTTCACAAACTACTAGGTCAACCCACACAAGCTTGGGAGGTCACCAGCAACTCCTACACCCGTCTAGGAGTAGACACTCCAAGAAGGAATCTGCAACGCAAACTCTTGGAGGAACCAGTGCTTTTTGCTCAAAGCTCTAACTCTCTCTTGAACTAAGACTTAGGAAGATTGGCTTCTGTTCAGGAGAAGAGATGTTTGCAACAATCGAAAGTGATTCACAAGGGTTGGCAAAGATTGCAAAGGTTGAGATCCAAGACCTCCCCTGGTCTCCTATACATAGGGTTCACAGGCACCTAACCGTTACACTCATGCCACGTAGGATTAAGTGGGTCACCGGTGACAGGCACCGGTGACAGGCACTGGTGACACAGTTAATCACAACGCACAACGGTGACCGGGTCAGGCAGACTGGCACCTGTGTCACCAGAGGCTGACATAGGTGAAACCCTAACTGACGTAGCCTCACTACTCAGCCCGGTCTTGGCACATTACATGCCCTCAGTGCACACAACTAACTCTGATGCCTACTCAGGAGAGAACCTCCAACAGTCTTCTGACTCGACAGACAAACTATTGCACTGCAGTTCCCTTAGCATTTTCAAGCTCTCCCCTGGCACAGAGATGTACCTGAGTCATAGTGTGGTTGTTCACCTGTGACACAGCTGTGCCACACAGGTAACTTTGGCTCTAGGGTTTTAGGAAGCTAGCACAGCAATGTGCTAGCACAACCAGTTTCACACTTGTGCAAAACTGTTGTTACAGGGCCACTGACCTACATCAGTGCCACTGTCCAACACTCTGAGCATTGAGCAAAAGAACCTCCAGAAATCATTGCTACTTCATCCCTCTTGATAGTACAGGTGTTTCCTAAGGACTCAAGAAAACTAGCAAACCTATGCTTCAGCTTCCACCAACTGTAGTCATGGCTCTTGACGCATCAAGCAATCTTCACCTTGCTTGCAACTACTTGCACAGCACCGGCTTCTTCATAGCTGTGGCACAGTTGCCCAGCGCCGCTATCTTCTTGTCCTGGGAAGCCACCTTTGAATTTTTGGGTGGTCATCCTTTCTTGGATGACTCTTCTCCCTGGAACCTAATCATCCTGCTTACACTCATTGTAAACATTAGATTCCAGTTTGGGTTGCCATTAACCATCAAAACCATTTAGGGGCCTAGATGCTCTTTCAATCTCCCTCTTTTTGGTGGTTAGTGGCAACCCATTGAACATTATCAAATAAAAATATGAATAAGTAGTACATGTGCAAGTTGTTAGAATATACTCCCCCTGAAGCTGTGCATAAAAGATTTGCTTTTAGAATACAAATGCACAGATTTAAATTGTAACTATGAGTAGTATTTTCTCACAACTTGCATTTCATCAGTTCAGAGCATTAAATGAGTCATGAGTAAAAGACTGAGCTGAACTTATAATGATGCAGTTTTTAGAGTTTCTTTTAAAGTATGATCTGAGCATTCATTAACATGTGTTATGATCAGAGCAAACATATATATATATTTATATTTATATACGAAGCAGAATATGTGTGAAGAATCAGAGCATAAATCAGATCAGAGCAACAACCATTCACACATACCAGCACATGACAGAATAGCATAGCTCAGAACATAAAGTAAACTGCATCAGAGCATCAGAGCGTAAAGAGATGACTTAATGTGATCAAGACATAAGGAAACAAAATAAGAAGAACAAGTCTTGATACACAGCAAAACTCTCTACCCCTCTTGAAAATATATATCTCCCCCATAAAATATTTTCTCCCCCTAAAGCCTTTCTCCCTTCTCTCCCCTTGCTTTTCTCCCCCTTTGACACTAAACACCAGAAAAGGGTTAGGGAAAAGCAACTTCAGATTGACTTGGATCTCAAGAGCTGAAGAACCTCTGAGAGTTGAGCCTGCATTTGATCAACCTTTGTGTGTAGGCTGGTCATTTCTTCTCGCAGCTGGAGATTCTCTTTGCGTAGAGCTGCAAATTGAACTGGCATGATCTTTTTTTGGTAAGCTCTGGTAGCTTCTTGAGACATCAGCAAGGAAGAGAGGGTGCCGTCTTCTGCTACCTATGTCACAGACACAAACTCAGCTGGGTCAGCTGCAGGATCACCAGCTGTGACACCGGTTGGCGTAGGGAGAGGAGAGCCATGGGGCTGAGACGCCGGATCTTGAGAGGCTATTGGATCAGCTATGTCACTGGGGAGTGGCACAGGTGAAACACTTGGCTCACCAAAGAGTGCTGGCACAGCCATCTCATCAGGGTGATCATCAGCTTGAGGTCTGAGCTGGGTTCTGGCTGTCTTCACTGAGATATCAAAAGTTGATTCTGGAAGACCTGTTCTCTGAAGGATCATATACATGATGTATGACCCATACCTCAGCTTAGCCTTCTTATCTTTCTGAACAGCATCAATTTCATGAAAGATGTAACGTGCCACATCAAAATGCTGGTTCTTAGCTATATGCACTAGCACCTGCCACACTGGATTGTACACTGCGTCTGTGTTGCCTCCCTTTGGCTGAAGGGTGACATTGAGAATCTTTACCAAGTGTTTGGCAGTGATGGTGATGCCCTTGAAGTACACATGATCTGAAGGGGCATTGGCAGGGAATGTGAAGTTCCTTGGATAGAACTTTCTTCTTTCAGCATTTGAGATTGGCTCTAATTTGAATAGATTAGGCATTCCAGGCTCCATAGGTGCATTAAATAGGCTATTGAACTCTGTAGCTATAATGGATAGCAATTGTCCCCTAGTTCTCCAGAGCATAACATCTTGATTTTCTTGTTCTACCCACACGGTGGCATAGAACTCCTTGATCACTTCAGGATCATGGCCTTGTTGAAGATTGCACAGGAACTCAAGGCCTGCTGCTTGTATCAAAGATGGAAGAGCACGTAGCCTAGAGTCTGTGAGAGCATCCCAATCAATAGCTTTGCAATCTACAAACTCTTTGGATGACATAATTTCATGATAGACCCCCTTTTAATTGTCATTGTGAAACCTGGAGTCAGAGCAAGCTGGCTCAATGAATTCTTTGTCATCTGTGAAGTATGGACAAGTTGATCTCATCTTAATATAAGCACTGGAGCTTAGAGATGCAACCTTGCCCTTGGATTTCTTTCGGTCACTCTTAGTTAGCTTCTTCCAAACTTATCTGGGCAGGAACTCCATCTGTCCTTGTTCAGTCCGGAGAGCAGAGGAGAATATATAACTGTACTTGGATTCCAAGTCCTCATCATCAGAATTTCCTGGAGAACTATCATCTTGTTCTGCCTCTGCTACTACCTCTTGTTCTGACTCTGAGCTAGAAGAAGATTCTTCAGCTACATACTCTTTGTCAGATTCTGATTGAGGCTCCCTTGCTCTTGGAGGAGTCATTGAAACACCCCTGCCATCATCTGATAAGCTCTCAGAGCTTTCTTCTTCTTCTGCTGAGTCACTTGCCCGTGCCACAGGTGAGGACTGTGTGAGATGAGCAACAGGTGAAGTGACTTCGGTGTCAACTGGCTGTGACATTGATGGCAAAGGCAGTTGTGAAGCTTGCACTGGGACATCTGCTACCTGAGGCACAGCTGGTTGGGACAGCTGTGGAGTTGCAATCTGAGCAGAGCCAGAAGGCTTATCTGTTCCAGCCTTTGGCGATAATGTGAGCGCTTGGGCCTCTTCTACAGCCTGTTCTTCCGTCTCAGAGACAAGGAACTGTGAAGGGGATATGGGTCTATGCACATCTAGGGATGAGAGAGTTTTAGTACTGATTGAGCTGAAACTCTTCTTCCTTTTTCTCTGATAAGTGCGCATGCTTGCTTTAGCTGGGTCACCCACCTGTGCCACAGGTGGTGACATCTCCTTCTTTAGCTCCTTCAGAGCCTCCTGTTGTTGAACCAGCTGTTCTTTCAAAGATGGTTTGGAGCTCTATGAGGTCTCAGAAATGATTGCAACCTCTGTATCTGATTGCTTTTTGGTTTGAGGCTCATCAGAGATTACTATAGTTTCAGATCTCTTCCTCTTGAAGCTTGGTATAGGCACGGCTGTAGCTTCTTGTCTGAGATCAGAAGAGAGCAATTTTTTGCTTGATTTTGATTTCTGCTAGCAAAGCCTGCCTAGCAATACCTCTTGGAGTGTTCTTCATTTTGGCAAACAGCTCATTAATAAGTTGCAAAAGGTTACGATCTCTGACATCTAAACATGGAACCGCAATGGGTTTTGATGCTGAAGCTGATTTGGAGCTGGATGAGAATGCCTTCTGCTTCTCAAGGATTTTCTGTCTTAAATCCTTCTTGATAGACTCTGAGGTGGCTGCCTGTAATTGTAGATGCAGATCTGCTATTTCACATAGAAGTGCTTTATCTGCATCTGTAGGCTCTTCAAAAGCGATTGAGATTGGCCTGGCCTGCACTGAGAGCTCAAGATTCTTGGCAGTGTATAACATAAGAAGTTGCTTCTTCACATTCTCATCTATTAGTGCACTAATCTGATTTGCAAGTTTGTCCATTTCCTCTAATAAGAGCTTGTCATTCTCTATGTCTGCTTCAGACATTTGTGGTTCAGAGACAGGCTCTTTAATTGTGAGTGTGCCCCTTGGCAACACTACATCTGCAACTGAGGTCTTCTTGACCTTCCTGATTGCCTGCTTAGGCTTCTTAGCAGCTTCTTTTCCCAAAGATATGTGTTGGACATTCACTGTTGATCTTGTCCTCCTGGAAGGAACAAGTTGAGATGAGCTAGACTGTCCAGCCTTAGTTGTTGTGACAGCAGCCTTCTTTTCAACAGCTTTCTTCTGCCTGTATGCTCTTTGCAGTGCTCTTCTTCTTTGAAGAGCTTCCTTTCTCTGTCTCAGCCTCTCCCTTTCTTGATCAGAGTCTGAGATGATAATCTCTTTGCTTGACTCTTCTGGATCTGACCATTTGAGACCACTGTCCTCTCTGTCTGACCCTGAAGACATTTTGATCGAAAACATGGCAAGGCACGGATGAAACGATGCTGGAGCACCTCGGAAAGCTTCTCTGACGAGTTGAAGATTTTTCGAAGGGTGGAATTCGCAATTTCGACAAAAACTCAAAAGTTTAGCGCTCGGCGGAAGTTTGGGGTTTCTGTGGTCGAACAGGGTTTCATGGGAAACCCGAGTTCCTTTATATAGACCGAAGGATTATAAAGTGGCTGTGTCACAGCTGAGTGGATGATCTGTGACACAGGTGATTGAAGAAAAATTCCTATAACCACGAAGTTCAAAAGAATTCACCTGAGACACAGGTGGATGACTCAGGTAACAAGTTTTTCATCAGGAACACCAAGATATTGAGAATTTTGGTAAGAGAGAAAGCACTTGAGCACTATCAGGTCCTTACGAAATCTTCCCAATGTCAGTTTACTAGAAAATCAAACAAGCAAAGTTAAAACTGACAAGAGTTGATTTACAAAATCCAGTTAAGATAGGAAAACATGCACACAAAAGATGTGCACAAATAGCTCAGTGAAAACTCTCAACTCAAAGCATAGAACACACCTGTGGCACAGATGGGTAATGCAGATGAAAACACAGACATCATAAACAGCATGAACATATGAGCTAGACACCAAGCCAAACCTTTTATTGCAAGTTAGAGACATCAATGATATTCAATTCATTCCTCAGAGCACAGAATCTAGTCTCATCTAAGGGCTTGGTGAATATATCAGCTAATTATTTTTTAGTCCTTACATGGCACAGTTGTATGTCTCCTTTCTCAACATGGTCTCTAAGGAAGTGGTGCCTCACTTCTGTGTGTTTGGATCTTTGGTGGTGTACTGGGTTGTTGGCTAACTTAATTGCACTTTTATTATCACAGAAGAGGGGTACTTGATTAAAAGATATGCTGAAATCTTTCAAGGTTTGCCTCATTCATAATAATTGAGCACAACAACTACCAACAGCTATATACTCAGCTTCTACTGTGGAAAGGGCTACTGAGTTCTGTTTCTTAGATGACCAGGACACCAAGGAGTGCCATAGGAATTGACAAGTACCAGAGGTACTTTTTTGGTCAACCTTACACCCTGCATAGTCACTATCAGAATAGCCAACTAGCTCAAAATTTGCACCTTTGGGGTACCACAAACCAAACCCTGAAGATTGAATCAAATATCTCAGAATCCTACGTACTGCCACTCTGTGACAGTCCTTAGGGTTAGCTTGGAATCTAGCACACATGCATACACTTAACATGATATCTGGCCTAGATGCACATAAGTATAGCAAACAACTTATCATGGACCTAAACTCTTTCTGATCAACAGATTTACCTTCAATGTTTAAGTTCAGATGACCATTAGTTTGCATGGGAGTGTGAATAGGCTTTGCATCCTTCATGCCAAACTTGGTGATGATGTCCTTGGTGAACTTTTCTTGTGAGATAAAAGTCTCTTCCTTGAGGTGCTTGATCTGGAGTCCTAGGAAGTACTTGAGCTCTCCATCCATGGACATCTCAAACCTCTTGGTCATCATCTTGCTAAACTCATCACTCATTGAACGGTTAGTACTACCAAACATTATGTCATCGGCATAAATTTGGCACACAAATAAGTCATTTCCATTCCTCTTAGTAAAAAGAGTTGTGTCTACTAAGCCCATTTTGAAACCGTTTTGAATTAGAAAATCTTTCAGAGTATCATACCATGTCTAGGTGCTTGTTTTAGACCATAAATTGCTTTGTGCAATTTGTAGACATAGTGTGGTCATGGGGTCTTTCAACCAGGGACCAGACTTGATTTCTTTCAAACTGATTCAGCTCTTCATGCATGGCATTTATCCACTCAACATCCTTGAGAGCTTCATTGATGTTTCTGGGTTTAACATTGGAGACAAAAGAGTAATGTTCATAGAAATTTACAATACGAGAACGAGTAGTCACTCCCCTATGAATGGCAACAATGATTTGATCTACAGGGTGATCCTTCTGTAGCCTACTGATCACAAGGGGTTCGGGGTCAACCACTTGTGTCACAGCTATTGGTGTTGCCTGTGACACAGCTGGCTCTTCCTGTGACACAGCTGGCTGAGATAGGTCCTCTACATCCAGTTGATCATTGGCTGGGTTGTACTCAAACTCGATGTCTTGCTCTCCAGTGTCTTCACATAGTGGTGGAGCAGGTGGTTCATGTTCACTTGGTGAGGCGGATTCCTCCTTGATAGTAGGTCTGATTTAGCTTCAAACTTAGAGAGGTGTTTGCCTTTTCTAAGAATGTAGCACTTACAACTGAATACTCTGAAGTATGACAAAGTTGGCTTGTTGTTGGTGAGCAACTCATATGAGTCTTCTTGGGTAGTGGGTGTAGGTAGAATCTGTTCATTGAGTGGCAGGCAGTGTTGACAGCTTCGGCCCAAAATCTTGGTGAAGTCTTGTACTCATTGATTAGTGTTCTTGCCATCTCTATCAATGTTCTGTTCTTCATTTTCACTGCACCATTCTGCTGTGGGGCATATGGACTTGAGAACTCATGCTTGATTCCATACTTGTCCAGAAATGCCTCCGCCTTGAAATTTTTGAATTCAGTCCCATTGTCACTTTTGACTTTGACTAGATTCACCTTCCACTCATTTTGCACTCTAACTATGAGATGCTTGAATTTGTTGTAGACCCGTGTCTTCTCCTTCAAAACGAACACCCAAGTATAGCGAGAAAAATCATCTACAATGACAAAGCCATACTTGTTACCTCCCAAGCTCTCATACGTTGTAGGACCAAAAAGGTCAATGTGTATGAGCTCAAAAGGAGTGGTGGTGGTCATGATGGTCTTGGGACGATGGGCAGCTCCAACTTGCTTGTTGGCTTGACATGAACTGCGGGGCTTGTCCTTCTCGAACTTTACCTTGTCCAAGCCTATGACATAGTCATGTTTGCTCAGCTTGTTGAGAAGCTTCATCCCTATATGTCCTAGCCACCTGTGCCACAGCCAGCAAACACTGGTCTTAGCCATGAGACACCATGGAGCTGCAGTAGGCTGTTCAATGAAATTCACAATATACAATTTTCTAGACCTGCATCCTTTGAACACTTGTGAATCATCAGATAGTTTAGAGGCTATAACCTCATCAGGATAGAAAGTGACTTTCATACCTGTGTCACACAGCTGTGACACAGACATTAGACTATAGCCTATCTATCCATAAGCATAACATTTGATAAAGAGTGATGCTCAGATATGGCAACTTTACCAATGCCATTTACCTTTCCCTTAGAGTTGTCTACATAGATCACATATTTGCTTGGCAGATTCTCATTGGTGGTCTCTACAAACTCCTCTCTGCCTCTAGTCATATGTTGTGTACATCCACTATCCACAACCCAATCAGTTCCACTGGAGACAGTGTCCTGCAAGTTTAGTTATGAAACTTAGGGACCCAAACTTGTTTGGTTCCCTTAGTAGTTTTACCATAAGCAGAGACAGTAATAATAGGATTAGCAAGTTTGTTTCTAGAGTTCACAGCCTTAGCTATGGATGATATAACATGAATCCTCTTTGGCTGACTATCACCTGCAACCTTAGGCATAAGAGTTAGTGAATTGTGCAAGCCACCTGTGACACTTGTATTCCCACAGCTGTGTGAGGTACCAGTGACACAGGCAACAATAGTCTTAGGTACCCAGATGGCAGGTGACCATTTTCTCAGATGCTTGCGACTAACATATTTGGCCACTGTCTTGCCTCTCTTATCCTTCTGCAGAACATAGGATGGGTTAGATGGAATGTTCACAATATTCCTGTTCTTCTGCCTATGACCAACATAGTTGTTGTCATTTGTACCTACCTGTCTCACAAATTTAGCTGCAAGATTTTTTTAGACACAGGATTAGTGACAGTAGGTAGTCTATCTTTATTCAAGATAGGAATGTAACCAAGGCCCTTCTAGCCATTATTCTTCCTGAGCATTTCAGCTTTAATCATCTGATAGTTTTGCATGCTAATGTTGGCAGTGCAAAGACCTTTCCTCATTAGCCTCTTAATCTCTTCAAGCTCCTCCTTGAGCTTGTTGTGCTCAGCTGCATCCACAGAGTTAGTTGCAATAGAGGTTGAAGCCTCATTGGAGTTATCAGCTACAACACCTATGGATGTTAGAACATTTATGCGAGTAGCACAATTTAAGCATGTTTCAACAGTTGCAAGAGCAGGCAAAGATATGATATCAGAAGCAATAGGAGAGTTAGTATCATCAATGCATTTGGCATACTTTGCCTTCAGCTCCTCATGCTCCTTGAGCAGTAGCTCATGAGCTAGCTTAAGCTTGTCATGAGCAATCTCCAAGTTCTCCTGATCTAGCTTGAGATTCTCCCTGTCATCCATAACCTTATCACAGGTTTCTCTGAGCTCCCTGAGCTTATCCCTTAGGGATATGTTCTCCTTCCTCTCCTTGCCATAGGCCTTATCTGTTCTTTCCAAGATACCCATTAGTTCAGCATAATTAGGAAAGTCATCCTCAGTAAGTACCTTTGATTCTTTGGCCATGAGGCACAAAGGAGCGGAGATGGATGACAGCTGATCAGCCTTGGCATTGATCTTTGAGCTGTGTGACTTGGCTGTGTCACAGCTGGACACATCAGTCATGCTGATAGCAATCCCAGCAACTTGTCCATCATCTTCAGACTCTTCTTGTCCAAGCTTGTCCAACATAAACTCTTGCAGTAGCTTTGTTCTTGGCATAAGTTGGATGCTTGTTGTTGAAGGTCTTCTTCTTCCCCTGAAAGTCTTTCTTCTTCTTGTACTGTTTGTTGTCCTTCTTCTTGCTTGGACAATCAGTAGCAAAATGATCCTCTTTCCTGCACTCAAAACACTTGTTGTCCTTGACCAGCCTCTTTCCCTTGAATCTGTCACTTGAGCCAAACTGCTTCTTCTTTCTGTAGAACTTTTTGAAGTTCCTTGTAAGGAGGTTCAGTTCATTTTCTTCTCCACTTATGATCTCCTCATCAAGGTCTTCACTGCTCTCACTATCTGGTTGTGAAGCTGAGGCAGTGGTCTTCAAAGCAATGTTCTTCTTGAGTGTGGAGGGTAGACTGTGCTTGCTATCCTGCTTGATCTCCATCTCATGTGTTAGTATCCTCCCTAACACTTTAGTGGGCTTCATCTAATCAAAACCATCCTTCTCTTTCAACATCAGCACAGGAGTCCTGTAGGGCTTTGGCAGCACGGACAGAAACTTCTTGATCACATCTTCATCTTCTACACGGTTTGATCCAAGTGCCCTCAGCTGATTGGTGATGATAGTGAGTCTTGAGAACAAGGAGTTGATGTCTTCACCATGTTCATACTCAAATCTTTGCTTCTCTTAGAATTCTTCAAAGTGTTGCTGCCCTCATAGATCTGCTCCAAGGTATCCCAAATGTCCTTGGCAGAATCCATTGTGCTGACTCTGTTGAAATTATGTTCTTGGAGACCCATGAATATAGTTGTGGCAGCCCTTACATTATTCTGAATATTTCTCTTGTCGTTGATGCTTGGTATTATGGTGTCTTCCAACTGGTAACCTGCATTCACAACTTCCCAAACATCTGGATCTATTGCGATAAGATGCATTTACATCTTTCTTTTCCAGAATGCATAGTTAGTTCCATCAAAGATAGGGATTTTACCCTCATAGGCCGACATCCTTTAAACTCTGGCTGTTAGGCCAATTCAAAGAGCAACCTGCTCTGATACCAATTGAAAGGATCGTAGGTGCCGATTAGAGGGGGGTGAATAGGAGGCTAACCAATTATAAACAATTATTTTAGTTTTTCAAGATTAAGGCTTAACAGGTTGAAGGGTTCAGCTAGCTGTGAGACAGGTCAGATACTCAAGCAGTATTTGATATGTAAATTAACACACAGTTGTCACACAGATGCCTAACACAGGTGAGCTAACAACCCTAAGCAAATATGAAAGACAGATAGCTGTGTAACAGATAACTTGCACAGATATGAGACAAGCAATAAGACAACTGTGACACAGCAAAACTGACACAGGCAAAGAGTAAAAATCATAGCTAGATTATGTATATCAGTGAATCATACAAGCATGTAATCAGATGAGCAAGTAAATGCAGAATGAAAAATACTCAAAGAGACAAGGGATTCTTCACCGAAATTCCCACTCTAAACACTCCAAGAAAGAATCTGCAACGCAAACTCTTGGAGGAACCAGTGCTCTTTGCTCAAAGCTCTAACTCTCTCTTGAACTAAGACTTAGGAAGATTGGCTTATGTTCAGGAGAAGAGATGTTTGCAACGGTCAAAAGTGATTCACAAGGGTTGGCAAAGATTGTAAAGGTTGAGGTCCAAGACCTCCCCTGGTCCCCTATATATAGGGTTCACAGGCACCTAACCGTTACACTCATGCCACGTAGGATTAAGTGGGTCACCGGTGAAAGGCACTGGTGACATAGTTAATCACAACACACAACGGTGACCGGGTCAGGCAGATCGACACCTGTGTCATTGGAGGCTGACACAGGTGAAACCCTAACTGACGTAGCCTCACTACTCAGCCCGGTCTTGGCACATTACATTCCCTTAGCGCACACAACTAACTCTGATGCCTACTCAGAAGAGAACCTCCAATAGTCTTCTGACTCAGCAGACAAACTATTGCACTGCAGTTCCCTTAGCATTTTCAAGCTCTCCCCTGGCACAGAGATGTACCTGAGTCATAGTGTGGTTGTTCACCTGTGACACAACTGTGCCACACAGGTAACTTTGGCTCTAGGGTTTTAGGAAGCTAGCACAGCAGTGTGCTAGCACAACCCAATTTCACACTTGTGCAAAACTGTTGTTACATGACCACTGACCTCAAGGCATCAGTACCACTATCCAACACTTTGAGCATTGAGCAAAAGTACCTCCAGAAATCATTGCTACTTCATCCCTCTTGATAGTATAGGTGTTTCCTAAGGACTCAAGAAAACTAGCAAACCTAGGCTTCAGCTTCCACCAACTATAGTCACAGCTCTTGACGCATCAAGCAACCTTCACCTTGCTTGCAACTACTTGCATAGCACCGGCTTCTTCACAGCTATGGCACAGCTGCCCAGCGCCGCTATCTTCTTGTCCTGGGAAGCCACCTTTGAACTTTTGAGTGGTCATCCTTTCCTGGATGACTCTTCTCCCTAGAACCTAATCATCCTGCTTAAACTCATTGTAAACATTAGATTCTAGTTTGGGTTGCCATTAACCATCAAAACCATTTAGGGGCCAAGATGCTCTTTCACAATGTGCAGCCAGGAATGATCCACTCATGGGAAAAACTCTGCAGTATGTTCCAGGGGAACTTCCAGGGCACTTATGTCCGTCCTAGCAAAACAAACAATCTCCTCCAACTTTCTCAACAGAGGGAGGAAACCTTGCATGAGTTCATTCAAAGCTTTAGCAGTATCCGCAACACCATACCCAAGGTAACCAACACTGATGTAATCCAAGCATTCGTCCGTGGTTGCAGGAATCACAGATGCATAGAAGACCTCACCAGGGTCACTTCGAAGACAGTCATACAACTGATGGATATCACCGACAAGGCTACCAATGCTGAGGAAGCACTGATGTTCATCAAGGAACAAGAATGAGGTGAACACCGTTCTCAAATCGGAGCCGATGGTGACTCATCAAAGAGCAAGTGCAAAAGTAAATCCTCCAAGGGAAGTAATGAGAAGAGATCCAAGACCGGGAAAGTCATGGCTAACCTTCCCAAGAAGCGCCCTTGGCAGCATCAGGTTAAAGATAAGCAACCAGCAATAGCCAAATGGGCGAACAAAATTTGGTGTGTCTTCCACCAGACCGACACGCATGACCTCCGCTAATGTCGACTGTTCAAGAAACACGTCAGGGCCGAGATCGAAAATCTTCGAGGGAAGGTTCCGCAGGTTGCGAGCCATAGCTAAGACTCCAGCTCTGGTAATGACTCGGACCAAATGTCTTTCCATGGTGGGGAAAGGATGATCGACCACATGTTTGGGGGTTCCACCTCTTACAAATCCAAAAGACATATAAGACAGTGGCCTGAGAGGTGCTAGCCACAATTCCTCAGAAACGCCAAGTGGTCAGATGGTCAGATGTCAAGATCTCCTTCGATTAGACCGAATGCCCCGAGAACTGTGTTCGACCAGGATGGTTCCCGATCATGGTCAAACCGAACATCAACAACCGCAAGGTATCCCGAGTACTCATGGATGGAGGTGAGTTCCTTGAACATCCTTTTCACCAGTGCATTCGACGCAATGCAAGTCTCTTGCTCTTCTATCAAGTCGGTATCCTAGGCCTTCCATGGCATTCTCCCCGGATCCTCGGCCACTCCGATTGGCCAGATTAAGCTTCTAGTGACTTTCAAAATAGAAAAGGTTATGTTCGATGTGGTCGATTTCGAGATGGTAGGACAACTGACTCTCGCCAACTTCATGGCCGCCTTGCACCACGCTTACTATTGCGTGAAAATTCCAGGGCCTCAGGGTGTCATAACAGAAAGAGGCTAGGCCCAGACTAGATTACGTTGCGACAAGCATAGCCTGGACTTGGCCAAACAGCACTAGACCGATAAAGAGATCAAACACTCATGTTTGCTGTGAAATCCCAGAACGAAGTCAAAATCGTTCCTCTAGATCCAGCGGAGCCAACCAAGTCATTTCGGATCGGCTCTAACCTGAGTCAGAAATAGGAACTCGAGCTCTTCACCTTCCTTTGGGCAAACGCGGATGTATTCGCATGGCAACTGTCCGACATGCTTGGTATCCATAGAGAGGTGATTGAGCACAGACTGGTAGTTCGTCCTGACGCCAAGACTGTCAAGCAAAAGTTCTAGCGATTCACTCCTGACCGGAAGAAGCCATCAAGGTAGAGATCGAGAAGCTCCTAAAAGCTTGTTTCATCCGAGAAGTCAAGCACCCCAAGTGGCTAGCCAACCCTATCATGGTCAAGAAGGCTAACGAGGAGTGGCGCATGTGCATAGATTTCATAGATCTCAACAAGACCTACCCTAAAGATGCTTTTCCTCTACCTAGAATAGATCAGATAGTTGACTCCACCTTCTTGATGTGATTGTCTAAGCCTTCTCAACACATACTATGGCTACCACTAGAAAAGTATGTGTCGTGAAGATAAGGAGAAAACCTCCTTTGTAACTCCATTCGGTGTATTTTACTATTCAAAAATGTCTTTTGGATTAAAAAACGCTGGCGCAACGTATGAGCGTGGAATGCAACTTGCTCTCCATAATCAGATTGGCCAAAATGTTGAAGCCTACGTCGTTGACCTTGTCGTATAAACAAAGGGGGAGGAAGAATTTCTCTCGGATCTACTCGAGACCTTCACCAATCTACGCAAAAATTAGATCATGCTCAACCCCGAGAAGTGTGCATTTAGAGTCGACGCTAGAAAGCTACTTGGATTCCTAGTATCCCACCGAGGAATTGAGGCTAATATTGAGAAGATCTCTGCCATAAGCGACATGCAGTCTCCGAGATTGGTACTAGAAGTCTAGAGGCTAACTAGGTGCATGGCGGCACTCTACCATTTTATATCTCTTCTCAGAGACTAGGGGCTTCCATTCTTCAAACTTCTATGACAATACGACAGATTCAAATGGTTAGAGGAATCATAAAAGGCTTTCTAGGATCTCAAAAGGTATCCTTCATCCCCCCTATGCTAGTTGCTCCTGACCCAGAAGAGGAGTTCTTGTATGCATAGCGGCTAGATCGTGGGCCATGAGCAGTGTATAATGGTGGAACAAGAAGAGCCTGACATGCGAGAAAAGAGGTAGATACTAGTCTACTACATCAGCGAGGTCCTTCACGAAAGGTTCTGTTGGGTTTGGTGTTCAGCTGGCAGCCTAGGTAGATTTTGTAGTGGATTAGGCTCTCCCATATGGTTCCATTGGTTCGGGGGGGGGAGCTCTGGCAGCTTATGTAGGGAGCAAGCACAAATTCCTGCTCTTTTTGACCTCAACATCCCTCCTATAATTCCATAGCAATTGCTATAGGCAGAGGATGGATTAAACCGGTAGCTTCAGGTAGGCATGGTCCAAACCCTGACAGTGTTGGATTGTCAGCATCTTCAGTCTGCTAAGGTCCCTATTACACATAGCTCTTTTGATAGGGATATGCTGGCTCTTGGAGTGGAAGGTGCTCAGCTTTGGAAGCATCAACTTGCACTAGTCTCTGATAATGCTAAGGTGACCAAGATTCCTCTAAACTGGGTAAACTTCTTTACTGCTACTTTATTGTCTTGTGAGGATTTTGAATGGACTAGGAAATTACTTGCATAAAAAATCTGGGAAATTATTCAACAAGATGATAGTTGTCATGCTTATAGACCTTTTGTTATTCCTGAAGTTTGAACTCTCTCACAGGCATCTCTTGTAAGCTGCAACTACTGGAACTTGAAGAGAAGGAGGAGAGCATTGCTTTCTCCACCCCTCAAGCTAAGGAGGCTGCAACCAGCAAGTAAATTACCTGTATAAAGTTTAGCACCTCTGCTGCCCATGTTAATAGGAAGCGGAAAGGCAAAGCTCCTCTAGTAGAGAATGAGGTATGAAGAAGTGGTAGAATCTAGATACAAAGTAAAGGTTTCAAGAAAAGTACATGCATGGATAGCAATTGATTAGCTTGCAATTCTGCACTATCAAGAAAAATAGTTAAGAAAATATGAATACCACTTTTTTGTAAGGTGGCACCTAGAGACACCTCTGAGGAGAAGTTGGTAGTGAAGCCTAAAAAGAAGAAATCAAGCAAGGATGACACAAAAGAATAGAAGGACAACAAGAAATAAGAGAGATAAGTTGGAAAAAATCTTAGGAGGGGGACACAACATTAGCTAGCTTTTGGTTCTTTTGCAATTACCTGAATGATGGCTCTATAATCTTCGGTACTTGTTGGCATGTTAACTCAATCTCAATTAACTCGATGACGTGGATTGATGGAATTTTTGTCATATGGTCTGATTGGTTAGGTTTGCTGTTTATTCCTGGTTGTATTTTAAGGGAAAGTGATACTGAGGGATTAAGGGTGATCCTTTATCCTGTGATGAGTGGCTTTTTTTGGTCATTCAATGAAAGGGCTTTGGAAAGTTCTAAACAAGAATGTGAGGGGCATCAATTAAGCTAAAAAGTGTGTAGCTATTGCTAATAAGAAACAAAAAGAAAAGTTGATATGCTATTATCTACCTTCAAGAAACAAAAAGAGAGCATTTTGATTCTACGTATCTTAGAAACTTTTGCACCGAAAGATTTTCAAATTTTACTTTTTACCCTCAAATGGGGATTCTAGTGGACTTCTAATTTCTTGGAATGGCTCCATTTTTCAAGGCCAAGTTATCTTCAGAATGCTTTTGCTTTATCAGTCCAATTCACCTGCACCTTCCATGGGGGCACATGGGTTCTTACAAATGTCTATGGGCCTTGTTAGGCAAATTCTAGGATGGATTTTATCGACTGGTTCCACAATATCTAGATGCCTGACACTCTTGAACAGCTAATTGTTGGTGAGTTTAATTACATTAGATACCCTGAAAATAGGAGTGGGGCTAGAAGAGATATGCAAGATATGTTAAAATTCAATGAGGCCATTATTAATTTGGGGGTTGTGGAAATTCCAGTTAAAGGCAGATCTTCACATGGAGTACTACGCAAGAAGAGCCCCTGTTGGAAAGATTGGATTGGCTTTTCACCTCTGAATCATGGACTTTGAATTACTCGATACTAAGGCTCTTCCCCTCTCAAAACCAACTTTAGACCATGTGCCCTGTGCGATCCAAATTGGTTCTTGCATCCCAAGGTCTCTTATTTTTCATTTTAAAAAACTACTTTTTGGAGCCTTAAGATTTCAAACAGTTGGTTATGTATTTTTGGACTAAACCTATTCATGGCCAAGACCATTCAAAGATTCTTAATGCAATGTTTAAGAGGCTTAGGAAGTGCCTGTAAGACTGGTCTAAAAATTTATATTCTTTGGCGGCTACTATTCAGAACACTAATGAGCTCATTCTACTGTTTGAGACTTTTGAGGAATTCATGCCCCTTTCAACTAATAAATGGAATGGTAGGTAGATTGTCAAGGAACACTTGATCCATCTTTTAACCCAACAAAGTATATTTGGAAATAGTGAGCCACACTAAGATGTGTTCAATTGGGAGATGAAAACACAAAGTTTTTTCAAACAAAGGCCACTATAAAATATAGACATAATCATGTAGCAAGCTTGCAGGATGAATTAGGAGATGAGTTCACCGATCACCATAGCAAAGCTACAATTTTATGAAGAACTTTCAAAAGCAGAGTGGGGGTATTTGCGAATACTCAAATGCAATTTGACCAACACCATCTGCTCTAGCACTATGATGAACTACATTGTTTCGAAACTCCTTTTACTAAAGAAGAAATTGATGTGGTGGTCAAAGAATTGCCTTCAGATAAAGCCCCTGGTTTGGATGGCTTTAATGGAGCTTTTCTCAAAAACTTTCTAGGACATTGTTGCTCCTGATTTTTTCAAGCTCATAGATGATACTTTTCATGAGAGGGTCAATATCCAGAGTATTAATTCTTATTTTACTACTCTGATCCCTCAGAAAGATAGCCCCACTACAGCAAGTGACTACGGGACTGTATCTCTTTTGAATTGCTCTTTTGAATTGATCATGAAGCTTTTGGCTAATAGATTCCAGCAAGGTCATTCTCAAAATTTTGCATGCCAACCAATATAGCTTCTTAAAGTCAAGATCTCTACAAGACTGCTTGGTATGGTCTTTTGAATATCTGCATCAGTGTCACCACTCCAAAATAGAAATTTTTATTCTCATGTTTAATTTTGAAAAGGATTTTTATATGATTGAGCATGAGAATGGACATTCTAGCTGCTAGAGGTTTTGGAAAAAAAAGGTTCAACTAGATGAAGATGATTATGTCCACTAGCACTTCATTACAAGAGGGGGGGTCAGATATGGAGACTGCATGTACGGCCAGACGTATATGCGTCGCTGGCCGCAACCTCCGCAGCCAATTTTGGAAGCTACGGCAATAGAAGTGGAGACCGAATCAGCTTAGGATTCAGCCAGGTTTTAGATTAGGAAAGAGTCTAGTTCTTTGGTAATTCGTATTGATAGGGAAGGAAGAGTTCAGTTCGTATTCTATTAGATTAAAAGAGTCCTAGTCTATTTCAGCTACATCAATGTGTAAGGCAGCCCTCTATATAATGAGGGAGCCACCCGTGATATGAAGCAGGCAAGAATTAGAACAAGTCCAATTCTGTCCCTATGCACCTAGGGCCTCCCTGCCCTAGCTACACCTCCTCCATCCTCCTCCCTGGCCTCACTCTGCAATCCGCACCTGCTAGAACAGATTCTGCCCTACCGTCTCCGCTCGGAAAAACCAACACATAACATCTTGGTATCAGAGCCTGCTGCTGTTGCTTCCACCATGGGAACCAACGGTGGTGACGATCTGCTCAAGTCCCTCGCGGAGATGAAGCTGTCCATGGCAGCAGCCCAGCAAGCTCCGGAAGCCGCACATGCCGCCTCACAAGCCGCGCACGAAGCAGCCTTGGATAAGCTGCTTGCTGCCTTGCAGCCACAGCTCATCGACATCTCCAGCCACTTGGACAGCCATGCCGGCCAGCTTGACTCCCTCAAGACACGATTGGAGCGCCATGATCAGCGGCTCCATCGCGTGGAAGGTGACCCCCAGGATGAGGCGACCAGCAATGGCGGTCCCAATGGATGACAAAAAACTTTGGGGCTGCACGTCACTGCTACCTTATGACACACCTCGGGCCATCCCACTGCATGATGACGCAGACAGCTAGGGGGCCCCTCGCTTCTACAAAATCACGTTCTCGATATATTCGACGGGACAGAATGTTGGGGAACGTGCTACGCAAAACAAAAATTTACCGCGCACAATCCACCCCAAGATCACTATCGAGGTGCAGGCAATGAGATCATACCTTCGACGATCACGTCAATGCAGCGGAGAAGTTGACCGATGTCGATGAAGTCCGCAGACTCCCGCAGCTAGGTTATACCTCCCAGCCGCGAGAGCGATCTCCTCGCGAATAGTTCGCCCGATCGAGCGCTGAAGTATACGACGTCTCCGAGATATCCACGCGTACCAGATCAGCGACACCGCGGTAATGTGTGGACCAGCACACAAGAACAGCGGGGATCTACAAGAAGGAGAAGCAGCAGCGCGCCGACAGCTGTACTAGATCCAATCTAGAAGAGAGAGAAAAAGAAGGCTGTGGCCAATCTAGAGATGGCCGGCCTAGGGTTTAGGGCTGCTTCTGGGGCTGCCTCTGGGGCTGCTCGGGATGCCCTTTGAGGTGCCCTGCCCCTCTATTTATAGGGGTTGGGGCAGCTCTCCCTAGGCATGTGGAGTCCTACTCCAACAGGGATACACTGTTAGAGTTGGAGTCCAACTCCACCAGAACCTTCTAGAACCTTCTAGAACTTTTGGAACCTTCTAGAACTTCTGGAACCTTATAGAACTTCTAGAACCTTCTAGTACCTTCTAGAACCTTCCGATACTTTTCGGAACACTTCCGGACATCACCGGAACCATCCGGGACCTCCCGGAACACTTTCGAGATCATTCGAAACACTTTCGGAACCCTTCTCTCTCGTTCTCCATAAATAGTAGCATTCCTAAATGTCGCTAAAACGTTAAGCGTGTGATCCTATAGGTTCGAATATATGTGGACATGTCCGGAACACCTTCCGGTCAATAATCGTCAGTGGGATTTGGACACCCATAATGACTCCCACATATCATCGAAGATCTTTATCGAGCGAACCTCGTATTACCGCATATCATCCTTTTGCCTCACGATACGTTACACAACCCGAGGCGAGACTTTGACGGTATCCCTATGATCAACTCCTTGATCACCATACCTAGTTATCCTCGTTACCGGTTTGTACTCTTTTCTCGTTTCCGTATTCCGGTATCCCCGTGACTAACCTTTTAGTCACAATACCTGGCCAGGCGATGCTGGACACCGTAATACCGAGTGGGCCCAGAGTGTATCTCTCCATCGTCGGATGGGCAAATCCCAGTCTTGAGATATCTAGAACCACGATATACTTTCTAGTGTACCTGAAAGTCACCTTTATAATTACCCAGTTACGGAGTAACGTTTGATGACCCCAAAGTAACCATCCGGTATCTGGGTCTACGATATTCTCATGGTCTAAGGACGCAAGTAAACGTTAACACATAATGAGAAGATACTGACAACATATTGACGAAGTGATCTCGCAGTATCTCATAAGGGGGTCTATCCAACACCATTGTTACCCTAACAATGTGTTCCCATTATTGCCGGCATCCTTGTTACATTAACAATGCCCATGATCAGGAAAACAAGACCATCAACAATACATGAGCTAGTCTAGAGGCCTGACTAGGGATCTGAATGGTGTTTATTATTCCACACATGTAATTAGGTTTTCCTCTGAATCTCATATTCAAGAACCAATGCAATTCTAGCATAGAACATAAACTTAATCATGAACATGAAAATAGAATAATAACAACTTTATTATTGCCTCTAGGGCATATTTCCAACACGGAAGACCCCCTCCTTTGGATCGACACATGCGAGCAATTTTTTGAAGGGCAACACACACTAGAAGGTGAGAAGGTTTGGCTCGCCTCGTTCCATCTCACGGGCGATGCTAAATAGTAGTACATGAGGCTGCATAACATGCAGGGCCACTCGGCATGGGGGCTCTTCGTGAACCTCATCAACCGGCGATTTGGGCCCCACGACCGCCACAACCCGCTTGGCGAGATCAAGCTCTTGCAACGCACCGGCACCATGGAAGAATACACCAAGCAATTTCTCACGCTCCTGTCCCACTGCGATTGCCTCGAGGAGGAACAACAGGTGATGTTGTTTATGGCCGGCTTACAAGAACCCCTCCAGACAGACGCCAAACTCTAGAAACCGCCGGATTTGGAGGAGGCCATCAGCATGGCTCACACCTACAAGTGCTGCCACATGCTCACCACGCTAGGGTCATCCAAGCCAGCCACCCGGAGCATGCCCCCTGGCTGAGTCCCAGCACCTGTGCTCGCCGCACCAAAACCAGCACCACGTGTGGCATCAACCGGGGGTCGAGTTTTTAAGAAGTTGACCCCGGATGAGTTAGCAGAGCGTCATCACCAAGGGCTCTACTTCAATTGCGACGAGAAGTTTGTGTGGGGGCACAAGTGTGCACAACTCTTCGCCATCGAGATTGTCTGCGATGATCCAAGCTCCTGGGAGGCAACGGACTC
The DNA here is from genome assembly GCA_019208055.1 of Stipa capillata. Taxonomy (NCBI): domain Eukaryota; kingdom Viridiplantae; phylum Streptophyta; class Magnoliopsida; order Poales; family Poaceae; genus Stipa; species Stipa capillata. Next base: position 28,487 of record JAGXJF010004426.1, read on the forward strand.
TATCGACAACACCGATGACCCGCAGGTGTCCTTGTACGCCCTGGTGGGTATCCGCGCCACCAATACCATGCAGCTAGCAGTGAAGGTCCATGGGACAACACTGGTGGCCCTCATCAACACCGGCTCCACGCACAACTTCATCCACAACAACATCGCCCGCCACCTTGGGTTGGCACTCCGACCACGCCAGGGCGGCATGCGCGTGACCGTCACCAATTGTGATCGTGTGCTGAGCACTAGCATATGCAAAGGGCTGGACATCAACATGGATGGCATCGACTTTTGCTTGGACTGCCATGCCCTTGCACTGGGCGGGTTCGACATCATTCTCGGCACACAGTGGCTGCGGACACTGGGTCCAATCCTGTGGGATTTCCAGAAGCTCACGATGGGCCTCGAGATCGACAGACGCCAGGTCACGTGGTGTGGCCAGGCCGCCGCATGCGACACCCTATGCAGCATCACCGACGGCGGCAGCAGCATGATGGATTCCCTGTTGGCAGGCTTCACTGACTTGTTCGAGGCACCGTGTGGGGCTCCCTCTGGCGCGCGCCCATGACCATCGCATCCACTTGGTCCATGGTAGCACGCCCACGGCAGTTCGGCCCTACCGGTATGCCCAACTCCAGAAGGATGAGCTGGAGCGGCAATGCAAAGATATGTTGGCCCAAGGGATCATACGCATCAGCACATCCGCGTTCTCGTCACCGGTGTTACTAGTCAAGAAACATGATGGGGCATGGCGTTTCTGCATCGACTACCGCGAGCTCAACTCCATCACCATCAAGGACAAGTTCCCTATTCCGGTCATCGACGAGCTCCTTGACGAACTGCGTGGTGCCCGCTACTTCACCAAGCTCGACCTCCACTCGGGGTACCATCAAGTTCGGATGCACCCCGACGATGTTCACAAGACAGCATTCCGCATGCACCTCAGCCACTTTGAGTTCCTGGTGATGCTGTTCGGCCTCACAAACGCCCCTGCCACCTTCTAGACTTTGATGAATGACGTCCTTGGTGCCTTCCTTCGTTGATTTGTACTTGTGTTTTTTGACGATATTTTGATCTATAGTGACACCCGGGCTGATCATCTGCGACATGTACGGATGGTTTTTGAGACCTTGCGTGAGCATAGCCTAGTGCTCAAAGAAGCTAAGTGCTCATTCGGCGTCTCGTCCGTGGCATACCTCGGCATGTGGTGTTCACCGAAGGGGTGGCCAGGGACCATCAAAAGGTGGAAGCGGTAGCCACATGGCCACCGCCACGCATGGTCCGTGCCGTCAGGAGCTTCTTGGGCTTGGTGGGGTACTACCGCAAGTTCATCAAAGACTACGGGGTAATCGCCGCCCCGCTCACGGCGCTGCTCAAGAAGGAAGGGTTTGCCTGGACACCGGCTGCCGCAACTGCCTTTGACACCTTGAAGCAGGTCCTCTCCAGCACCACCATCCTGCAGCTTCCGGATTTTCGACGCGTGTTCTTCGTCGAGTGCGACGTGTCCGGCACTGGCATTGGTGCAGTTCTTCATGAAGGGAATGGCGTCCTAGCCTTCTTCAGCAGGCCACTGGCACCACAGCACGCCGGACTCACAGCGTATGAGCGTGAGCTAATCAGGCTCGCTTAGGCCGTGCGGCATTGGAGGCCGTACCTATGGGGGCGCCCGTTCGTGGCTCGGACTGATCATTATAGCCTCAAGTTTTTGTTGGGCCAATAGCTCTCCACTATTCCTCAGCATCGTTGGGTCAGCAAGTTGATCGGCTTCGATTTCATAGTGGAGTACAAGCCTGGGTGCACCAACGTGGTGGCCAATGCCCTATCACAACGCCAGGAGGATGAGGTCATCACGTGCACCATCTCATCGCCCCGCCTCACCATCTTCGATGACCTTCGGCGCGAGATTGCTTAGGACATCACCCTCGCTGCCCCTGTGAGATGACATTTGTGCCGGGAACAAGCCGGTAGCATGGTCTGTGGTGGATGACCTGATCCTCCACGACAAGCGGTCTACATCTCTGCCACTTCTCCAACACTGCCCGAGGTGCTTGCTGCAGCCCACTCGATCGGCCACAAGGGCGTCCAACGTACGCTACACCGGCTCAGGGCTGACTTTCACGTTCCACGAGCGCAGCAAGTGGTCCAGGATTACATACGTGACTGCGCCACATGTCAAAAGAACAAGACAGCCCACCTACATCTGGCTAGCCTTCTTCAACCATTACCAGTTCCAGAGCGTGTGTGGGAGGATATCGCCATGGACTTCATCGATGGTCTTCCCAAAATTAGTGGCAAGTCTGTAATTTTGACGGTCGTCGACAGGCTTTCCAAATTCGCCCACTTCATCCCTCTCGGCCATCCATACACGGCAACTTCAGTGGCGCGCGCATTTTTTCAGGAGGTGGTTCGCTTGCATGGGATTCCTAGCTCCATTGTGAGCAATTGGAACCCGGTCTTCACAAGTAATTTCTAGCAAGATTTGTTTCGTTTCTCTGGCACACAACCCCACCTCAGCTCCGCCTTTCACCCACGGACTGATGGCCAGTCAGAAGCAGCTAACAAGGTGATCGTGATGTACCTCTGATGTCTCACCGGGGACCGGCCACGGTAGTGGCTCCGTTGGCTTCCTTGGGCGGAGTACTGCTTCAAACACAGCCCATCAAACGTCACTCCAGAACACTCTGTTCCAGGTGGCGTACGGCTGTCCTCCTCCGTCTATGCACTCCTATGAGAAGGGTGATGCACGGTTGCCGGTAGTTGAAAGCGCTTTGCTTGACCGCGACCAGTTCCTCCATGATGTCAGGGAGAGCTTGCACCAAGCCCAAGAATATGCTAAGTTCTACTACGACATTCATCATCGTGACATCTCCTACCAGGTTGGCGATTGGGTCTGGCTTCGGTTGCTTCACAGGGCTACAGCCTCCTTACCCGGCTCCTCTAGCGACAAGCTGTCTCCCAAATTCTACGGACCCTTCTAAGTGCTGGAGCGCATCGGCGAGGCTGCATATCGCCTCGCATTGCCGGTAGGTGCACGCATACACGATATCTTCCATGTCGGCGTCCTCAAGAAATTCCATGGCGAGCCTCCATTGACAGCACCCACTCTACCGGCAATGGCTGACGGACGCGTCTTGCCATCACCCCACTCAGTGCAGTGGGGTCGCCTCGCCCGTGGCACATGCCAAGTCCTTGTTCAATGGGTAGGGTTGCCACCGGCCGAAGCTACTTGGGTGCCGCTCAATGACTTCAAGCAGCAATATCCAACATTCCAGCTCGAGTACGAGCCATTTTCTGAGGAGGGAAGAGATGTCATGTACGGCCAGACGTATACGCGTCGCCGGCTGCAACCTCCGCAGCCAATTTTGGAAGCTACGGCAATAGAAGTGGAGACCGAATCAGCTTAGGATTCAGGCAGGTTTTAGATTAGGAAAGAGTCTAGTTCTTTGGTAATTCGTATTGATAGGGAAGGAAGAGTCTAGTTCGTATTCTATTAGATTAAAAGAGTCCTAGTCTATTTCAGCTACATCAATGTGTAAGGCAGCCCTCTATATAATGAGGGAGCCACCCGTGATATGAAGCAGGCAAGAATTAGAACAAGTCTAATTCTGTCCCTGTGCACCTAGGGCCTCCCTGCCATAGCTGCACCTCCTCCATCCTCCTCCCTAGCCTCACTCCGCAATCCGCACCTGCTAGAACAGATTCTGCCCTACCGTCTCCGCTCGGAACAACCAACACATAACAGAGATCCTCTCTCCGCTGACTTTTGTTCTTGCTGCTGATCTTCTACAGTCAATCCTTAATGATGCAATGCACATGCAACTTCTCCATGCCCCTTTAGATATTAGTTCCTGTCTAGACTTTCCAATGATTTAGTATGCTGATGATGCATTGTTGGTGCTCCCGACCTGTGAAATACAACTCCACTATCTGAAGGATATCTTGAGCATTTTTGCTACTTCAACAGGGCTCAGAGTCAACTATCAAAAATCTATGATGGTTCCAAAATGCAGCTGCTCACTTCTATATTTAACTTTCAGGAAGGATCCTTCCCTTTCATTTATTTAGGCCTTCCCCTTAGCTTATCCAAGCCTAAGATTGAATATTTTTGCCAATGGTTCAGAGGGTGGAAAGAATGCTTGCATGATGCTCAACTTTGCTTTCTTATGAAGGCAAATTGGAATGATTAAATCAGTGTTTTCCTCCCTACCAATTTTCTTTATGTACAGCCTGGCTCTGCCGGTTACAGTCATCGGACAAGTCAGTAAGTACATGCGACACTATTTTTGTCGTAAATATGGTTTAGAGGACAAGGAGACAGCTCTCATTGCCTAGTTTAAAGTTTGCAGACCCAAATCTGAAGGGGGGCTGGGAGTTTGAATCTGGCAGCTCACAATAAGGTGCTTATTGCAAAGAATCTTCAGAAATTTTCATCACCTGACCTACCCTGGGTGAAACTTATTTGGGAATCCTATTATGCTCACTCAGGGCCCCCAAGAGATGCCGTAGAGGGTTCCTTTTGGTGGAAAGATTACCTAAAGCTCGTTCCAACAAACAAAGGAGTGGCAAAAATGCTCCATTGGTAGTGGTGATTCAGCATATTTTTGGACAAAACTTATGGAGAGATAAGCCTCTCCACTTGTAATTCATTGAGCTTCACTTTTTTGTGATTAACCCACATACTACCATGCAACAGGTGTTGCACACAAATGGCCCCTCTGATCTTTTCCACTTGCCTCTGTCTGTCCCTAGTTATGAACAATTCCTTAAACTGCTACAAGAGCTAATTGCAAACACTCAGCTCACGGACAACTCAGAGCAGTGAATGTATATTTGGAACTCAGCTATTTTCTCATCCATGAAACTCTATCAAACAATCATGGGACACAGCGCAACCTCGCAACATTTTTAGTTGGCTCTGGAAGAGTGCTTGTTAGCTAAAGCATAAAGTATTTGGTGGTTATATTACATGACATAATCAATACAAGAAATCTACTCAGAAGGAAAAACTTTCATATTGATAGCTACACTTGCATACTCTGTCAGGACAATGTTGAGGAAACTCTTATGCATCTTTTTTGGGACAATAGCTTCTCTCAAGATTGTTGGACATTCCTCACCCCAACAAAAAAACAGGTTGAAAGTGCAACTAACCCCTTAGTGTGGTTTTGGTAATTAATGACAATTTCTCTGGATTAATGGTTTCCTTGAATTGAATATGAGATTATGACCCCCTTCTAGACGGCTTCGGCTTGTACATAAGTCGGCTTAAGCTTAATGGTGTGGAGAAGCTGCGGTGTGGGGAAGCCTAATAAGCCCCACCTTCCCCTTCTAGACGGCTTCTGAGATTTGAGCTTATAGGCAGAGATGGATGTGAAAAGTCTGTAATACCCTTTGTCTTGTTTGTTTGCTGTTTGAATGATATTAACACTATTTTCGTATGTTTTTTACGCAGTTTAACACATAATTGAGATATGAAAATATAAAAAATATAAATAAAATTATTAAATTGCCATTAAAAAGTAAATTGCACATAGAAGCACACTAATTTTTATCCAACAAAAAAATAGAACGTACGAATAACAACGCATCATGTAGATATTCCTTCTCACGCTACCAAGCTCATAGCAATGGCATCGCGTATTTGCACCATAGTCCCATCATCTAGGGGCGCAGCATTTGCCACGCCATTAGGAGGTGGTCCGTATTGTAGAATATACTCTTCTCGCTCAACCCTCTCGAAATGCTCATCTCATAGAGCACTATCACGAATGAAATTATGCAAACACATACATGCAGAGATAATCATCTTTTGCTTCTCAACTGGGTAGCTTGGTATGCCTCCTAGAATACGCCATTTCATCTTGAGAACACCAAATGACCTTTCGATGACGTTTCTTAATGATGAGTGGCGATGATTGAAGATCTCCCTCATCCCAACTGGAGCTACCAGTTGAAATTCAGGTACATGGTATCGTTGTCCCTTATATGGTGCTAGATAGCCAATTCGGTTTGGGTATCCCGAATCAACAAGATAGTACTTCCTACAGTTAAAGAAAAATAAGCACATATTTAAATCAACTAGTGATAATTAAAACATATAAAATTCACATAGAAGATTGTTATCTCCCAGAGGGTGTGGATAATTTATATATTCAACCAAAGCATCTGACCATACACGTGTGTCATGAACAGATCCAGGCCATCCAGTAACCACGAAAGTGAACCTCATGTCAAAATCACATATTGCCATGATGTTCTGACTAGTATAACCATGCTATTCGTGTGACTCACTTTGAGATGTGCTGGCACTGTGACAGGAAATATGTGTTCCATCTATTGCTCCAATAGCATTATTGAAATGAGGAAAAAACATGGTTATGAAGTCTATGATGAACTTCAGTGAAAGCTGGTTCTTTTGGTTTGATATAATCACCAGCCATGCGGTCCACGCACTTCAAAACCTCACCAAATTTGACACTAATAGTAGATGCACTATGTTCAAATGGTACCTTTTCTTCTTACTACTCCTTGCCAAAAAAAAGTGTGACGTTTATTGTCCATTCTTTCAGACAGTCTTGTGCAACATAAACACGGACATATAATAAGTATGAAGGTTGGTTAAACTAGCATTAATGAGGATCAATTTCCCCCTGATGACAAAGAACTTCTCTGTTAACCATCTAATCTTTTTTGAATATTCTTCTCTACATATCCCAACCTTAAATGGAAAGCTTTGTGTTCTTATGTGAGATTATAGCCCAAACTGTCTAACTGCATAGAGACATGAAAGATTATCATAGCATGTGAACAGTTGCTGAGGTATTTGTGTGAAACTGTGACTGAAAGAGCAAAAATCTTGTAACAGGGCTAATTTAGTAATGTATAAAGTATAAATTGTAATCCCAAGTACATAGAACACTTCCAAAATATGTTCTTCTTTTTCAAAAAACAGGCATGTTCTTCAATATACAGGATGCTTCAATCAGAAACAATGCTAATCACATACATAGTTTCAATCACAGATCAAGAGTACAACAATATTTTCAATCACATACAATAGTTTCAATTACAGATCAATCACAGACCGAAGCACTGCTACTACAAAGCTTCATTAGCTGCACACAGAAAAATTACAAGCAACAGTAACTCCAGATGTGACCTGAGGATCCGAGCAAATCATCACCTGCAAATTTGACCCTCAGGATTCGAGCTTTACAGAGCCAGCGACGAGCGGCGGTGTAATACCCAGATTCGATAAGTAGAGTTTTGCTTCGCATTCATGCATACATGGCATCATCACCACCCACACCTTACTTAAACTTAGTTGCGTATCAACTTTACTTTATAGAATATGTGCATATCTCATCCTCGGTGGATATGCTAACAAACACCAATCAACTTATTCGAAGTATCGAACTTCGACAGTAACATTAGCAAGTGGTGGGGCCAGTGAACCCCGTCGATGAATCCCCCTCCCAACCATCTTCTCTCTTCTCCCTAAGGTTTGCTCCCAAAAACCCACATGAAATAACAACCCGACTAGAATGACCAAGCTCAAACCCTAAAAGAGCCGAGAACTAGGGTTAAGAAAATGGACAAGCTAATATGGATGAAAGCTTGGCAAACCTTGGGAATAGGCTTGAATATGACAATATTAGCTCCATGCCAAATTTCAAGAATTTTGGAGAAGTTTAAAAACCTAGCTGCAGTTCAAATCGTCGAATTAGGTCAAACCCTAGATTTGAACTAGACCCCCATCCAAATCAACTCCAAATTGGTTCAAAGCTTTACAGTAGCTCACAAGTAATGTTTAGAACCCCCTGTAAAAAATTTTAGAAAATTTGGAGCAAGATTTGTACATAAAATGACGAGAGGGGTAGCACTGATTTCAGAAATTAAAAAGAAAAAGAAAAATCCTAACTCTACTCGGCCGACAGCCTGCTCGGCCGGCCCAGCTGGCCGGCCCACTTCTCCCCGCGCGCGCTCTCCCCCGCCTTCTCCCGCTGACAGCCCGGGCCCACCTGTCGGGTCATCCCCTCCACGTCGCCGTCGCCCGCTCGTCGCAGTGGGCGGTGCTCCTTCCGACCGGCGGTCCGAAGCCCCGCGCCGCCCCATAAAGACCCCGCCGCTCGAACAGCATCCCCAAGCCTCGCTCCCCTCTCGGTCGAAAAACCCTAAATTCCCCCTCCCTTCTTCCCTCCGGTGCCGAAGCCTCTCTGCGCCATCGTCTTCCCGAGCTCCGGTGCTCAGCTCCGGTGAGCAATTCCGCTTCCCCCGGTGAGCCCCCGAGCCCCAATCCTTCTCCCCGAGCTTCCTCTCCCCTCTGGTTAACCCCCTTCTCCCCCATTTCGTAGATCCACCTCCAGGAGCTCCTCGCCGCCTCGGTCTCTCCGTCTTCGTCCCCAACTCTGACCACAGCTCTGGTGAACTCTCGCCTCGGTTCCAGAGGCCCCTGCGTCCCATCTTCTAGCTCCAAAGAACCCACTCCTCTCCCTTAACCTCCCCATCCCCTTTTCCTTGCAGATCTCGACCTCCAGCACCTCCCCGATGAAGCTCCGGTCGCCGCCGCCTCTGTCCTCGTCGCCAGCTCGCTCCGGACCTCCTCCGCCCTTCCCGAGCACCGATACATCCTCGGGGTGAGCTCCAGATCCTCCTAGCCTTTTCCTCGAGCCCAGCAGAGCACCGGATCTAGCTCCGGTGAGCTCACCGGCGGGAGCGCCGCCGTCTGCCTCGACTCCGGTCGGATCCAGCGAGGGAGAGAGAAGAGAGAAGAGAGGGAAAAGAGAGAGAGAGTGTGGTGAGGCCGCGTGGCCCCTTCTGATTGGGCCACGGGTGCTCGGGCGGTCCCGCATGTCAGCGGGGTGGGTTTATGAGTTGAAGAATCGGTGTGAACTGAGGTCGGGTGTGCGTAGGATTTGGGTTTTGCGCTGGGTAAGGTTCGGGTAGGTTTAGCAATTAGGGTTTCGGCTGTTAGGGGGCAGAATTTGTACCAAATTTCAAATGTTCATAACTTTCAAACCACACGTCCAAATTTGACAAATTTTATATGTTTGGAAAGCTTATGAAAATCTCTACAATATGGCTGAATCAAAAATTAATTTTGAGCACATGCACAAGGTGATACTTAGGGTTGATGTTTTGCTACTGTCGAGGGTCGATAAACCCTAGATTCGCGACCATAGCTCCGATTTCGACAAACCTTATAGTTCTGGAAACCTTGCGATATTTCCTACGATTTGGAGCAATTGGGAATTCCAGTAGGGTCACATGCATAGTCTAACCTTGTAGGGTGCAAGTTATTAGCCCCTCTTATCGTCATTCGTCCGTCAAACCCTAACTCGACAATTGTAACCCTAGATTGCACGATCCTAATTGCATTGAGCTCGTGACTTGCACTACTTATATTATACCAACATAACTAGCACGTTGCCATGCACTGTCATCGATTAAGTTAACCCTAGACTCCTAATCGCGACATAACATGTCAGGCATGCATGCTCAACATTACATGTAATCTCTACAAGCCAAACCTAAGCCATACAAATAAATAAAGTTCCTCGACATCGATTAACCACTGTAGGAACATGCATCTAGCATCAGTCATTCATCACGCATACATGCTGGGTCTTATTATTCTTTCACCGTTTATTTTCCGGTACCTCTTATCGTTCACATCAGAGCCCGAAGAAGGCGACCACCCGGCTTACAGCTCCCCGCAAGATCAGGAACAACCCGAACAAGGCAAGCAGAGCTTGTTGCATCCTTACTTTTCGTAATCTTGTGTATGCCCTGTTTATGTGTGCTTATGTGTGAATGGTTGCTTGAATGTCACATGTGAAGTTGAGCCACACTAGTACAGCGTGTCACCATCCCTTATCACACGGGAACGTTAGCGGGAACCAACGCTGAGAATAGTGGGGTAAGCCTACATGCCCTTTGGAGGCTCGCTACCTCCAAACGGTTATGCACTCACTATGTCTGCAGTGGTTGAGTTGTCGGTAACTGTTCGAGAGATTAAATGAAAATGTGTGGATGCTAGATTGATTTGGATTTGACCTGGGGGCTGCCCTAATTGAATTGGATGACGTTTATGGATTCTTTTGGATTGGACTCATGGGCTGCCCCAAGGAACTTGAATTGTTGAATTGATCTCGTGGTGACTTGTTTACCATATGTTGTACTCTGAATTAGATTGTTACTTATCTTGTCGTTACTTTCCCCTTGTTTAGGCTACGTTCTTAACTTGTATATTGTTACTCTGAGAAGCATTCATGTTTAAATTGTTGCTGTACTAGTATGGGTAGGACATTTAATCAAGCACAGATAAGTCTTGCGAGTACTTTGTACTCACCTAGGTTATTCCTAGAGCTTGCAGGTGAGCCGGTGGTCGAAGACTATTTCGATGACGCTTAAAATTATGGTTTCCTTGGTTAGCTATTCGGCTTATGGGATAGGTGGTAACTTTTGATCAGCGGTCAATGCGCTGCTGTGGGACTCTTTTATTCCGCTGTTGTTTTAATTACCCCGTACTCGGATATGTTTCCGGCTATGCCGAATGATGTAATCTTATAGTCCGATGCGGACAACTAATTTGTTATCGTAATGTAGTGCTTTGCTGTGATATCCAACTTGTTATTCAGGCTGCCCGTATGCAATGCGTGTATGATATGAAGCGTATGGGTACGCTGTGAAGGGTTACTGTTGTTCCCCTTTTTACTATGTCGAGCAGGAATCGGTTGAGTGACCCGCTGGCTGAGATGCTGTGCCGGCCAGGCAGGGTGTGGGCGTGTTCTACCAGGCCTTCGGGTAACCCACTAGCTTCCGAGCTAGGTTAGGGTGTGGGTAGAATCACCGGGCTCCTCCGACGTTGCTTTGCGTGGGTAGGATCCGGGAACGGCTCTAAACCTTCACCGGATCAAGGAATCGTATGCGGTTTGGGGAAGTCTAGTCGCTTCTGACCGGCTCGCGTTGTGCAGGTGTCGGATCACTCCGCCTCGGTGTGTACGGCGCAGGTACCGTGCCACTAGGTCGACTGGTCCTTCGGCCCTTGGCGACCAGTCGTTCCCCTAATCATATGCAATTCGGGTCCGTGACAGGCGGGCGGGGGGAGAGCGGATGCGACGGCGGGGAGAGCGGAGGCGGTGGGCCGGGGGGAGAGCGGAGGCGGCGGGGCCAGAGCCTGTCGGATGCGGCGGGGGCGGGGCCGGGGGCGACGGGGGCGGCGGGAGGCGGCGGGGGAGAGCACCGGGGCGGGGAGACGGAGGTAGGGGCGGGGCCGGGGGCTGTCGGAGGTGGCGACGGGTGGCGGGCCGGGGGGAGAACGGAGGCGGCGGGGCCGGGGCCTGTCGGAGGCGGCGGGGGCGGGGCCGGGGGCGACAGGGCGGGGAGACGGAGGTAGGGCGGGGCCGGGGGCTGTCGGAGGTGGCGACGGGCGGCGGGCTGGGGGGGAGAGCGGAGGCGGCGGGGTCGGGGCCTGTCAGAGGCCGCGGGGGCTTGGCCGTGGGGGCAACAGGGCGGGGAGACGGAGGAGGTGCGGGCCGGGGAGGAAGGGGAGGCATGTGGGGAAGGGGAGAGCGGAGGCGGCGGGCCGGAGGGAGAGCGGAGGCGGCGGGGCCGGGGACTGTCGGAGGCGGCGGGGGCGGGGCCGGGGGCGACGGGGCGGGGAGACAGAGGTAGGGCGGGGCCGGGGGCTGTCGGCTCGGTGGCGATGGGCGGGCGGGCCGGGGGTAGAGCGGGAGGCGCGGCGGGCCGGGGCCTGTCGGAGGCCGCGGGGGCTGGGCCGGGGTGACGGGGCGGCGGGAGGTGGCGGGGGAGAGCACCGGGGCGGGGAGACGGAGGAGGTGCGGGGAAGGGGAGGGGCGATTGGATCTGGGCAGGGAGGGGGGTGGGTGATGGAGGGTGAAAGATCATCTAGGCCCTAATATGGTTTTGATGGTTAATGGCAACTTAAACTGGAATCTAATGTTTACAATGAGTGTAAGCAGAGTTTACAGGTTCCATGAAGAAGGATTATCCAGTGAAGGATGGTCACCAAAAAGGGTACAAGGTGGTTTCAAGGACAAAGAGATGGCTGTGCTAGGCAGCTGTGTCACAGCTGAGAAGAAGCCGGTGCTGTGCAGGGAGCTGCAAGCAAGGTGATGGTGGCTTGATGCGTCAAGGGCCGTGACTTCAGTTGGTGGCAGGTAAAGCCTAGATTTGCTAGTTTCTTTGAGTCCATAGGAATCACCCGTACTATCAAGAGGGATGAAACAGTAGCAGTTGTCTAAGGGAACCTTGCTCATTGCTCAGAGTGTTGGTCAAGGGGATTGATGCTTTGAGGTCAATTGCCCTGTGTCAATAGCTTTGCACAAAGTATGAAGCTGTTTTGTGTTAGTGCTCTGCAGTACTAACAGTGAAAACCCTAGAGCTTTAGGCACCTGTGTGACACAGCTGTGTCACAGGTGGTCTTCCGCTCTATGACTCAGGTACATCTCTGTACCAGGGGAGAGCTTGAAAATGCTAAGGTACCTGCACTGCGATAGGCGGTCTGATGTGTCAGAAGTCTGTCGGAGGTTCTCTCCTTATAGGTATTAGAGTTTGACGTATGCTGAGGGCATGTCATGTGCCAGGACCGGGCTGAGTAGTGCGGCTATCAGCTAAGGGTTCACCTGTGTGTGCCGCCGGTGACACAGGTGTCGGTCTGCCTGAGCCGGGTACAGTTGGGCGTAGTGTGTAGCTGTGTCACCGGTGGCTGACACCGGTGGTTCACTTAATCCTACGTGGCAACAGGGTAACGGTCAGGTGCCTGAGGACCCTATATATAGGGGACCAGGGGAGGACTTCGTCCTCAACCTTGCTCAAACCAGTGAATCACATACGACCGTTGCAAAGCCTCCAACCACTCAACAAGAGCTAAAAGCCTAAGGGTCAGTCCGAGTGAGTTTGTGAGCTTTGAGCACGAGCAAAGGTTCCTCCAAGAGATTGCTGCTGCATCATCTGTTACTCTTGGAGTGTCTGCTCCTAGATGGGTGTAGGAGTTGCTGATATCACCCAAGCTTGTGTGGGCTGAATCAGTAAGTTTGTGAAGGAGCATCGAGGTCATCCTGCTGCAAGGCAAAAGGACCTCCACAAGCAAGGAAGAGGCCTGAACGTCAGGTACTCGGAGGACAAGCACGATTCAGTGCTGACTATCTCTTCGGAGTAGTCTCTCCAACGGAGACGTACCTCTCTGAAAAGAGTAGGGAACTTCGGGATAAATCCACTTGTCTCTCTCTGAGTGCTTAGCCTATTTCCTCTAGCAGTTATATTCATTGCATGCTTATATGATCTGAGATATTCTTGTTCATCTGATTCAGATCTACTTTATACCTGCTTAATCTGCTTTGTGCCTGCTTGTACTAGCTGTGTCTCAGGTGTTATAGATATATCATCTTTTCTACCTGTCTTAGTCACCTGTGTCACAGCCACATTCTTGCTTACCTGTGCTAGGTTATTAGATCACCTGTGTGACCCACCTGTGTGACAGCCACGTGCTATTTTACTTGTTATATTTCACCTGTGTTAGGAACCTGTCACACAGCCAATTAAATCTGATGATCTGCTAAGTCAATAACTAGTTAACAAGATTAAAACTAAGTAATTTTAATTAGCCTCCTATTCACCCCCCTCTAGTCGGCACCCTTGGTCCTTTCAATTGGTATCAGAGCAGGTTGCTCTTTGAATTGGCTTAACAGCCAGAGTAAAGGATGTCGGGCTATGAGGGTAAAATACCTGTCTTTACTGGATCTAATTATGCTTTCTGGAAAAGGAAGATGCAGATGCATCTTACCGCTATCGATCCAGATGTGTGGGATGTTGTTCATACAGGTTATGACTTGGAGAATGCTACAACTTTCACAGTCAACGACAAGAGGAGTATCCAGAATAATGCCAGAGATGCCACTGCCATCTTCATGGGCTTGCAAGAACATGACTTTAACAGAGTCAGCACAATGGAGTCTGCTAAGGAGATTTGGGATACCTTACAGCAGATATATGAGGGCAGTGACACCCTGAAAAAGTCCAAGAGAGGACTGCTGGAATCAACTCTGGAGATATTCGAGCATGAGCCTGGTGAAGATATAAATTCTCTATACTCAAGATTGACTCTCATCACCAACCAGCTGAAGGCTTTGGGCTCCAACAGAGTTGAGGATGAAGATGTGATCAAGAAGTTCTTATCTGTGCTTCCCAAGCAATATAGAACTCTTGTTCTCATGCTAAAAGAGAAAGATGGATTTGAGAGAGATGAAGCCAACTGAGGTGTTAGGAAGGATCCTAACACATGAAATGGAAATCAAGCAAGAAGGAAAGCACACCTCCTCAGCCACTGTCAAGAAGAACATTGCACTGAAGACCACTGCTTCTGCTTCTCACCCTGAGAGTGATAGCAGTGAAGAGCTGAATGATGAGATGACCAGTGGAGAGGAGAGTGAGCTAATCCTTCTCACAAGGAACTTCAGGAAATTTTATAGAAAAAGAAGCAGTTTGGGTCTACTGAGAGGTTCAGAGGAAAGAAACCATCCAGAGACAACAAATGCTTTGAGTGTGGCAAGGAAGGCCACTTTGCAGCTGATTGTCCAGCAAAGAAGAAGGACAACAGCCATTTCAAGAAGAAGAAGGACTTCAATGGCAAGAAGAAAACCTTCAACAGCAAGCACCCAGCTCATCCCAAGAACAAGGGCCACTGCCAGAGCCTATGTGGGACAAGCTTGGGTATCAGATGACTCTGGCTCAGAGGAAGAGTCAGAGGACGAAGAACAGGTAGCTGGGATTGCTATCAGCTTGCCTGATGGACCCAGCTGTGACACAGCCAGGTCACACAGCTCCATGCTGAACTTCAAGGCTGATCAAGCTCCATCCACTCCTGCTCCCTTATGCCTCATGGCTAAGGACTCTAAGGTATTAACTGAAGATGATTTTCCTGATTATGCTGAACTAATGGATATCTTAGAGAGAACAGAGAAGGGTTACTGCAGGGAGAGGAAGGAGAACATATCCCTTAGGGATAAACTGAGGGAGCTGAGAGAGATCTGTGATGAAGTCACAGATGACAGGGAGAATCTCAGGTTGGACCATGAAACCTGGAAATAGCTCATGAGAAGCTCAGATCAGCACATGAGCTTCTCCTCAAGGAGCATGAAGAGTTAAAGGCAAAGCATGCCTCATGCATTGATATTTCTGATAATATTGCTGAAGCTATGCCTTTACCTGCTCCTACTGTCATAGAATCATGTTTAAACTGTGCCAGTCAAAATAAATATTCTAACATCTACAGGTGGAATAGTAGACAACTCTAAAGAGGCCTCAACCTCTAATGTTACTAACTCTGTGGATGCAGCTGAGCACAATAAGCTCAAGGAGGAGCTAGAAGAGCTTAAGAGGCTCATGAGAAAAGGCCTGTGCAGTGCCAACATTGGCATGCAAAACTATCAGCTTATAAGAGCTGAAATGTTGAGAAAAATGAAGGCCGAGAGGCTTGGGTTACTCTAGCTCTACTGCTAAAGATAAACTGCCTGCTGTCACTAACACTTGTCTTGCAGAAAATTCGTGAAACAGGCAGGAACTAATGACAACAAAAGTGTTGGTCATGTGCAGAGAAAGAGGAATGAAGCAATCATTCCCTCTAACCCAAGCTATGTTCTGCAGAAGAACATAAAGGGAAGAATA
>JAGXJF010004427.1:0-11100 GCA_019208055.1 Stipa capillata
AATTACAAGTGTTCTTCCATTGGGGAAGTCCTAGCCCTCAAAGGCCCTTAAACTAAAGCTCAGTAAGAGGTGATTGTAACGCCATGAATAGATCAAATTGTCATAAAGGAAGGATAATAAGAATTGACAATTTGGCTTGCATACGGAGACTCGAATTAACAAAAGAAAGACAGCAACTGTGAAGCTAATTTGAGAGACAGAGAGACGAGACGAGGGGCTGGACCTGGAGGAGTGCTGCGATGCCGGACTCGACCTGGGTGAGGTTGACGAGTAGCATGACGAGGCTGCGCGCGAGTTTCGGCTGCTCTCCACCGCGCTTGACCATCACATCCATGCCGGCGGTGATGCCGCCTAGCACCGTGCGCCGTCCTGGCTAAGGTTGACGAGCGAGTCGTCCGCCGCCTCGCCCGCGCCGCCTCCCGCGGAGGTGAGCAGCCGGAGCAGCGCCGGCAGCGCGCGGTCAGCGCGCACCGTGAGGGAGCGCAGGCCGAGGGGATCCGGAAGCACTCTGGCTCCGGCTCCGGCGGACTCCCCGGGCTCGGCTAGCTGCGCGCAGAAAAACAAATCAAAGATTGCGACACATCTCGCGAGACGCTAGACGGGATCTGTTAAGAGAGGATGAGGAGGAAGGGGAGGGGGGTGTACGAACCTGCCTGAACCACGCCCGGAGCATCCAGGGCGCGTAGAGGATGATGGCCATGCCGGCGAGCCCCACGACCGAGTTCACCACCTTGAGCGCCGTCTGCACAAGCACCGCGCCACCATGCCCCTGCCATTACAACCCCGACGACTCCGCTGGCCGGTCGGTCGGTCACTCGACCTCCTAGCTAGCTTTCCCTGTGGGCCGACGCCGCCGCTCTTCGACGGCTCTGCTGGTTCGTCGGCTTGCTTGCATTTGCTTCCCTGTTGGCTTCGGAGCCCCCGCCTCCTCCTCGGTGATGTCGCCACCGCTGCCTTTGCCTAGCCTCCACGGCCGCGTCCACCGCCACGGCGATGGCCGCTATACCATCGGTCTCGAGGTAGATCTAGCACGGCTGCTCGCGAGGATGGCGGGAGGGAGAGCTCCGACGCGGGGCGGTTGGCCGATGGAGAACGCGGGCGGGTCGCAGGAATGGGGAATGGGAGATGGGTTTTGGAGAACGAGAAAAGATGCAGAACCGGATAGAGATGCCGTTGGAGAACCTTTTTGGCTCAAAATTGGCAAATATGGCTATGGAGAACGTTATGCAGAAGTTCTTGGAGTTGCTCTTAGCTGGCCAAGAAACACAAGAAAGTTTCCTACTAGTCTTCCTGTTCCCCTCTCTTCTCAACATTTCCTCCTATCCGTGTTACTCCAGCTGTGCATGCTCTTCTGGTATTTTCCTCTTGAATCAATTTGTTTGGTTTGCTTCTCAATAATCTAGATGTAGAGGCTTGATTTCTCACATGAACATCTAGAAGCTAAAGGTTAGCAAGTGTGTGGTCTCTTTCTAGGACATGATACACCGGATCAGCGGATCAGATGCAGATTGGTTAGTTTCGACTGTTTGTTTTGTCACTCATAATGAGGCTGTAAGATAGTCTCTTATGTGTGCAAGAGAGCTCTCTTCAGTCTACTCAAAAATGGCTATAGGGTTTTATTAGCTGCCGACTCATCTATTTACCTACCACGAATCATGGTGGAGTTTGTCTTGGTAGCCGACTGGATGGCGCGGGAGCTAAAATTTAACACTATGCTGTTTGTGGTTGGACTGAAGGATGCTCCCTTGCTCAAAATACCTATGCATAAAGTCACTGTCTCGGATGATCTTGAGTTTTTGTACGTTTTATTGCATTAGTTCTATTTGAGCAAGAACCACATATTCTTGTATTTTTTGGGATAACATTAGCTGGATCTCTCTTGGTGTTTCTAATTTCAAGATTTATATTTTCTTTTAAAAAATCTACAGGTTCTCAACTTTTCATGCTTCGGGGTTTATTCAGAAGCTATGGTATTGGGCTTTCAAGCCCTGTCTAGAAAGGTTTCCCACAAGCTGTACTCATTTTTTTGAGGCTATTGGTGAGGAACTGAGGACTGAGGAGGGTTGTCTCAACTACTACTTGCATCATTTGAAATTCTTGACGGGAAATCTTTCTTGTTCACCTATATGTGTGGAGGCATTATTGAAACTCCCAACGGGAGGTTATTTGAATCTTTCAGGGCATGTCCAATGTTGGTCAAAACTTGGTGCTAAGAAACCTTAGCACCAACCAAACTAGTGCTAAGACATTGCAGTAGATGGGTGCTAGAAAATAAATACTAGAGTCGATTCTAGTTGAAGCACCGATTCCAGTTTGAATAAAATATTAGTTTGACCCTGCACAGGGAGTTGGCAGTTGGCAGTTGGCTGCTGGGCGTTGGGCATTCACCCAACTTCAATTACACAAGCCGTTGCATCAGTTTTTTCAGCTATATATGCAACATCCAGAGAACAACACACACAGAACTCACACATTCAAAACCATGGATCCCTCTCGTCCACCAAATTTCACAAGCATGCTCAACACTGCAATGACAAGTGCAGACCCTGAGAACCCAAATAGCCCATATTACCAGCAACTACAAGCTTCCCAATTTGCCATGAATCTCCTTGCATCCACTCAATACCCTTCCAATCTGCATCCTCATCATCCAAGCATCCGCCCCTTTGCTCATCACCCAGGCATCCAACAACATCCATACAACCTGGGAGCTCACCCACAAATCAGCACTAGACCACCACAAATCTGCCCTATGGAGGAGCTCAAGGCGGCCTTTCATCATCGCCGGTCGAATCCAGCATCTTCTTTGGATCTTACGGCGTCGAAGGCTCTCGTGGTGAGGATTCTAGCTCTCCCATGTCTGCTGCACAAAATAATAATCAGCATGAAGTGGAGGAAGGCAGGGATAGCAGTCCAGATGAAGAAATAAGAAAAGGTCGCAATAATTGGACAAAAAAAGAGAATGAGCGATTGGTTAATGCTTGGATTAAACATTCTGTTGATCCAATTGAGGGCAATGGAAAGAAGTACGATTATTATTGGAAGCAAGTAACAGATGAGTACAACAAGAATAGCCCACCAAATGAAAGAAGGTCTATTCCCCAATGCAAGGGTCACTGGAGCAAGACTACCCCGTTGATTACACAGTTTCATGCATGCTATGTGAAGATATCAAATGTATATGCTAGTGGTCAGTCAGAAGAGGGACTTATGAATAAAGTTTGTGCCATGTACATAAATCAAGCAAAAGTGAAGAGACCATTTGCTCTAGAGTATTGGTGGAAAGTAGTGAAGGAAGAGCCCAAATAGCGTAATCAATACCTCGAAGAGGACATGGGCGGGAAGAGACAAAAGTTGGATGCATTGGGAGCTTACAATTCATCCTCAAACCAGGACAGCGAAGGCACAGATACAGTTCATGAACCACGCCCTCAAGGAACAAAAGCTGCAAAGGAGGCGCGAAAAGGTAAAGTTAAAGGGAAAGGAAAAGGAAAAGCCACTACAGATTTTATGCCATTTCATTTATCAGAGGAGACTTCAGAGTTGTTGCATGAACGGCAAGATCGCAAAGCCACTGCACTTGAAAAATGGGCTGAAGCAACAACAGCTAAGGCTATCGCAGACAAAGAAATGGCTGAAGCAAAAAAAGAAAGGGCAAAGGTTGACAAATTCAGCATGTACATGGAGCTGCTGAAAGTTGACACTTCAAGATTCATGATGTACAACTGCAGCGACATGAGAAGATGGTGGAGTGTTTGTGTAAGGAGTTGAATTAAAATGCATCTTTCATTAGTAGCTTCCATTAGTCAGTGTTACCTACTATGTATCTTTCATTAGTTAACCTATTATGTATCTTTTATTAGTAGCTTTCTTTAGTCAATGTAACGTATTATGTATCTTTCATGATCTGTACTGTCATCATACACTTTTAAAAGATGCAATGTCAAAACGAGAGAGAGATGCCTTTGAGAGAGAGAGAGATGCCTTTGAGAGACTGAGAGAGAGAGAGATGCCTTTGAGACAGAGATGCCTTTGAGAGAGAGAGAGAGAGAGAGAGATGCCTTTGAGAGAGAGAGAGAGATGCCTTTGAGACAGAGATGCCTTTGAGAGAGAGATGACTTTGAGACAGAGACGTCTTCGAAAAGAGAACTGCAATATCAGGGAAAAAATGAACTAGCTGTTGGAAAATAAAACAGAACTAGCTGTTGGAAAGTAACATTAAAAAAGAAACTAGCTGTTGGGACTTGCATTATATATGGAGAAGCTCTACCCCCCTCTTTCATCCACACACTCCCCTTTCATCCAGAGCTGTACTCCCCTCTTTCATCCAGACACTCCACTCCCCTTCCACACAAGAATGCCTAGACATTCAGATTCCGAGTCCGAGAACTCAGAGGATGGCACCATTGCTGCATATGTGGATGAGTTTGTTTGGGACTTCATTAATGACCCAGTCGAGGCTGAGATAGAAGCACATATTTTTGCTCAAGCTGAGGCACAACAAAATGAAGCCAGAGCTCAAACTCGACGGCACATAGAAAGACACCGTCAAGCTGGACATGAACGGTTGATGGCTAACTACTTCAACGACAACCCAGTTTACACGGACATGCACTTCCGTCGAAGGTATCGTATGAGAAAGCATGTATTTCTTCGCATTGTAGAAACCCTTAGTGAGTGGTCCTCTTATTTTTGCCAAAGATCTGATGCCTTTGGCAAGCCGGGTCTTTCGCCTATCCAAAAATGCACAGCTGCCATGCGCATGCTAGCCTATGGCTGCCCTGCTTATAATCTAAATGAAAATCTAAGACTTGGTGCAACCACAGCCATTGATTGCTTGACCAAGTTCGTGAAAGGTGTGAGAAAGAAGTTTGGTGAAGAATACCTAAGAAGGCCGACTAGTGAAGACACTCAGCGGTTACTTCATATAGGAGAGGCCCGAGGATTCCCCGGCATGTTAGGAAGCCTAGATTGTATGCATTGGGAATGGGAAAAATGCCCAACTGCTTGGAAGGGGCAATTTACTCGTGGTGATATTGGAGCATCCACCATTATGCTCGAAGCGGTTGCGTCGCATGATCTTTGGATTTGGCATGCATATTTTGGTGTGGCAGGATCTAACAATGACATAATGTGCTAAACCAATCAACTTTGTTCACACAATTACTGCAAGGGAGAGCTCCAGAGGTTCAATTTACAGTCAATGGAAATGTGTACAACAAAGGCTACTACCTTGCAGACGGTATTTATCCAGAGTGGGCTACATTAGTGAAAACAATCCCCCTGCCCCAGAATGAGAAAGATAAGAAATTTGCACAGTATCAAGAAGGAGCAAGAAAAGATGTAGAAAGGGCATTTGCAGCTTTGTAGCATAGATTTGGCATCATACGTTGCCCAGCACGACTGTGGGATAGAGGTACACTAGCAGATATCATGTATGCATGTGTGATACTGCACAACATAATAGTTGAGGATGAGAGAGATGACTATCATGTACGCTACGACTTGGATTATGACCAGGGCAGCAACGCAATACCATTGATAGGATATAATCATGGACCAATTCAAGAATTTTCTAGGGTACTTCAAACAGACACTGAAATTCGTGATCGAACAATCCATCGTCGACTCAAGGGTGACCTGGTAGAGCACATATGGCAAAAATTTGGAGCTGATAATGCTTAGAATTTATGTTTCATATGGAACTTGCTGTATTGTTTTAATTTCTCATGAATTCTATTGTATCCTTTGCTCAAATGTAATTTTTATTTGATAATTATGTAACTTTGGAATTCATTCAGCTGTACAAAAGCACCACTCAAAAACAAAAAAAACAGCTTACTCACCGACCGGAGAGCCGCCGCCTCACTGCCGCCTTCGTCGAGCTCCTCACCGGCCGCCCCGCCACCCTGCCATCCTCGCCGTCGCCGAGCACCGAGCTGAAGCCCGGCTCCTCGCCACCCCGGTCACCTCCTCCCCCGTCTTGTTGTCGTCGCAGCCCCGCCATCGCCACCGCCCCTTCCCCGTCGCTGCCTCGGCTCCCCGTCGCCACCGCCTCCGTCTACCCCACCTCCTCTGGAACTCCGCCGCCGCGCCCACGTCTCCTTCGCCGCCGAGCTCGTCCTCGCTCCGGAGCTCCCCGTCGCCGAGCCCTCGTCGCCCTCGCCGACGGAGCCGAAGCCCCGAGCTCCGCCACCTCTCCGACGCCGCCCCGTTCGCCGTCGTCTTCGAGCCCCCTCGCCCTGGCGTCACCTCCGCCGTGCTGCTCCGCCCGCCGTCGCCTCCGCCGTCGAACCCCGCCGCCAGTAAGCCCAACTCCGTCCTTAAGCCAGTAAGCTGGGGCCGCTGAATCTCTGCTGTACTCCGTGGCCGCCGCCACGCCCTCTGCCGCCGCTACGGACGCCATCGCCGGGGCCATGAATCGCTGCTCTCCTCTGTGGCCGCTGCCGCCGCCCCGTGCACCAATTTCTGGATCTCGCGGCAGGGAAGTTTCTGGTTCGGTGGGGAAAGTGGATGGGGAGGAAAAAAAATTCTGACCAGTGGGTCCCCATACTTGGTGCTAAGAGAGGTAACGTTGCACCAGTTTTTTTGCTCTTAGCCTCTGCATACGTGGCAATTTTCTAGCACCACCACATTGTACATGCTCTCAAAAGCCAGTTTCAAGTTCCAATGTACGCAGTCTACATGCAGCAATTCATAGGGACTTCAACATTTATTTTTCAATTTATATGTTGATGTCCTGCTACTATGTTTTCTGATGTCCTGCTACTATATGCTGATGATGTCCTGCTACTACCCCATAGGAAATAAAGCTTGATTCTTCTGACAAATTCTGTAAACTGTTATTTTTCTATGTAGGCATTGTAATTTGTAATATGTCCCAAGACCTCTGCCTTGTCTACTTCTCAAAAGAGCGCATCAACTTTACAATTGCTTGTAGTCATGCAAGAATTTGTCAATGTATTTGGTGTAATAATGTAAAGCAACAGGATGCCCAAGACCAAAAATGAATCTACTGATCAACCTGTTCTTTTGAATGATTTGATGTACTCAGACAAACCATACCCACGTTCCAAAGTCTTTGTAGACTTAAATTTGGGTTCCTATTTATTTTCTTTTAGTAGAACATGTCTTTGTAGACTTAAATTTGGGTTCCTAGTTCCTTTATAACAAGTTTTA
The DNA here is from genome assembly GCA_019208055.1 of Stipa capillata. NCBI lineage: Eukaryota > Viridiplantae > Streptophyta > Magnoliopsida > Poales > Poaceae > Stipa > Stipa capillata. Next base: position 7,180 of record JAGXJF010004427.1, read on the forward strand.
ACGTTGCAAGTAGCCTTATAACTAACGTACTGTTGCACTTTTGTGTGTTTTCTCAAACTGGGTAAAGGCATAAATAGGTGATATATACTAATGTTTTGGCAAGCTAATTTTTGCCACTTTGAATGGCTTTTGGTTAGAAGCCAACCAACATATCAAATGTTGGTGAATCAACTTAGTTTTACCTTGGCTTGTCAAATTTGGCATATCATTGGAGCCCAATCAAGAGCGTCAATTTTCCTATGCTTGCTAAAACATTATTTTATCAAATTTTGGCTACAAGTAAGCAGGATCTCAAATGACCTTAATCAACCTGTGAAAAAAAAGCTCACCCTATATGTTTCCATCATTATTGTGTCAATATGATTTGAACTATCAAGGACAACGTCGAACAGTCCTGCCATGTTGCGTGCACACATTGACATTGTTCAATACCAGCACAAACAGTGAAACAGTAGCTAGTTGTTTGCCTCTACTAGTGGGCCGGCTTCCATAGGTGTTTACATATTTTTGAAATCCAACAGGAGAGCTATTGATTACAGGTGGTTTACATATGCTGCTGCGTGGTGTAGTAGTACGTAGAGTTGTGGCTCTAAACTATAAATATTAATTAGTTGTTTGATTTGTTGCCGCAGTTTTGAAGTCTCTTTCAGATGTAGAAAATGGAAAATCCGGCGATTCGAATGGTGTAGAAACTGGATGTTATGACATGTTCTATCTTACAAGAAATAGAAATACATGAATAAGTAGTCAAAAATGCATGATTTTCTTTAAGGATTACATACATGTTATAGTTGTCACGGACATGAGAACAATTTCTAAGAAGTTGGACTCATAACACTTTTCATTTGAAACTGAGTGCAAAGTGGCTCACATGAAAATTTTCTAAGATTTATAATCTACAAATCTAACAATCTCTCTAAAGGAAAATTTTCGAAGGAATAAAATTCTATGAGATTTTTTCCAAAATTCCTTTGAATCAGAGAGGTTAAATGATAGTTGTCATGCCATTCCGTCTGCATAAATGATGAGTATTATTAAATCGTCGTTCTGGGAGCGGTTGGCTACGTCGTTAATTCTAATCAGAAATTGTAACAATATAATGGCTATGATCGAGCATAAGCGAGGTACAAACTATGTGCCGGCTGCGGCCTGTATAGCGCAAACAATGTCTTTCAACCATCTCACAAAAACACATCGGCTGTTTAACTGCATTTTGCGTTAGGGATAGCAAACATATGCTTTCACCTAGTATTTTGATTCGATAATGAGCTAGTTGCACGTAATTAACAAGAAGTTTTCCATCACTATTTTGCTACCGAGTAAGCCTTAGATAGGAGCTCCAGGGACTTGATTTGCCGTGGATAATGCTCGGGGTGGATTAGACAAATTCGACACTTACCATGTACTCCAACATAATTGCACAAATGATTTCTTAATTAACCAGATAAAAGTGCATAAAGTAAAGCTTTTAAGATGGACCGGTATGAAAAATATAGATCGTCCAGGGTAAACACATACGACAAATATAACAATTATGTAATTCACGTCTACAGTGAGTATCTTCGCCTTGCACAGTAAGGCAACATGCATTCACAGTGTGACTAGTTTCGAAAAAGATACACAGTACAGGACATAGCTGGATTACCCTGGGATACTCCCCATAGGATATAGATATTTTAGAAAATCTTTTTACAGGAAATATTTGACAACTTTACTTCACTCTAGAAGTCAATCTGTAGTCACTTTGTAAACTAATTTCCAGGAAGATCCACAACACGACTAGTTTATAGAAAAAATACTATCCTAACATTAAAGATCTACCGTATACTTACTTCTAGATATTATTTCACTATCTAAGATTCGCAAATGTAACAAGCTTCTAAGAAAATATTATCCTACCCTGTTTTCGCAATTAGCGTGTAAAACTTACAAAATGGAACTTGTAATCTGTAGGCGGCTCAAGTGAAGTACAAAAGATGCTGTAACATTGTTTTCCAAAATAATAACGAAAATGCCATTAGGCCACCGGATCCGCCTGCACCATGTGGAATGTATCATGGAACGCTCCCGCCGGCCGCGGCTGGAGCAAAACCCTAAGGGTGCGTTTGGTTCATGGGATGAGGGTGGATGGGATAGGGATATCCACCTTTTTATGGATATTCCTTTGTTTGGTTGGAGGGATGCGTGGATAAGGATATCCACCCTAGAGGAATATTCTCTCAATATGCTGGATGGAGAGACCCAACCAAAATGGTCGGATGAGGCTGCCGCCCTTCTCTAATTATGATCATTAGAAAATGATTAGTGATAATTAGCATATTTTATTATTGATTAGTATTTATAACGGTAAGATTAGTGTTTAGTGTGTTGCTTAATATATGATTAGTGAGTTGATTAGTATATAATCAGTGATAATTAATATATTTTATTATTAATTAGTAAGTTTATGGCTAGTTTAGTATTGGTAGGTATTTAGTGTGTTTTTTTAGTGTATAATTAATTATTATTAATAAAAATTAAGTAATATAATTAAGTTAAATTGGCTCATCCCATCCAACTTTCATCCCTCCAACCAAATAAAAGATTGGTTCATCCCATCCATTCAACCAAACAAAAAAAGGCTCATCCCATCCACGAAAAACTGGATGGTCCTAACCCATCCCTCCTTGCCCTCCAACCAAACGCGCCCTTAAACGCGCGAGCGCACGTGAGATCGAGGCGCGTGCGGCAGGTGCCAAGGATCAGCCGGACCACGGCCGGTTTTGTAACACATGCCGGCACGGGGCCGTTGCGGCCCCAATCTCGACGGGCACAACCGAGCAGGGGAGAGGATGTTGAATCTCGCACGGCGCGGAGGCAGGCAGGCAGGCGGGTGGAACAGAACACAACGACGCGAGTGGGAGCTGCAGCCGGCCGTGGTGGTGGTCTTTTCCTATGTTGCCCCCTTGTTTACCCCTCCCCATGCCGCGCTGTTTGATGCCTTTTTTTCTTCTCTCTCCTCCCTCGTCGCGTCGGGAACCTCTCTTCCTCCCATCACTTCGTCTGCTTTCCCGAGGCGAAAAGAGAGTGGTGGTCTAGTATATGTAGTGTCTTCTGTCTCTCGCAGCCAACCGATGCGGAGCAAAGCGCGAAGAAGCGATTATGAAAAGCTGGCGGTGACATGGCATACTTCCAAGCACGAGGGTGAGGGTGGTGGTGCGCAGGCAGATTCACTCGTAGGTGGGTGCCCAACTTTGTTTCTGTGTTCTTCCAAGCTGTCATGCATGGCCAGCATGCAGCGCTGATATGCTACATCCAGTCGTTCAAACTGCACGTCAGTGGAGGAGATGCCCAGCCGCTACTCCTGTATGTATAAGGGGGGCAATGTCACATGTCCCGCGTAAAAGTTAAGTGGTACTAGACTGCTAGTACTTATAGGCCCCCTTCTAGAGAGCTTATGGAGCAGCTTATAGCCCCAGAAAGCCATAAGCTCTCTAGAAGTGATGGAAGCCACCAAGCTGTGCCAAGAAGCCCTATAGGATTTGTGTTGACAGCCAGAAGCTGGCCAAGAGGTGCTTCCCGAGCTTCTCCCAACTCCCTAGTGTATTAATTACCGTTCTATCCTCAATAATTCATAATATTTACTCGCTTTTGCCACGGACTATATAAAAAAAATCCTTCACGGTTCCCCTTCCCCCCATCCCCCAACCCCCTCCTCACCCAACCGCCGCCCCAAACGCCCCCCCACCGCCCTCGATGTCCGCCACTAGCGCCTCACCGACGCCCGCCTCCGGCCTTGCCGCAACCGCCCTCCTCCCCCCCTCCGCAACCACCTTCCTCCTTCCCCGCCGCAACCGGTCGCCGCCTCCGCCCAACCGCCCAGATCTGGCCGCCGGAGCCTAACTGCCGGTGCCGAGCTCGCCGCGTCTGGCCCCTTCTAGA
>JAGXJF010004428.1:0-10088 GCA_019208055.1 Stipa capillata
GAGACTTTCGGCGAGGTGCCCTGGCGAGGACATGCCGCCTGCCTCAAGCAAGGCCGAGGTCAGCCTCACCCCTAGACGAGGCGGAGGTGGTGCGCGCTGGGTCCAAGGTAGAAGACAGCACCTCGCCAGGGCGCCCGAACCCGAAGGAATCCGCCCCCAGCCAAGCTCAACGGAAAAAGGGTTGAGCACGGTGGTGATCTGTACTAGCGAAGCGCGTCAAGGATATGCCGGCGCATATAGTAGGTAGCGGCGAGGAGGAGAATACTGTTTTGTCCGACGTACAGAGAAACAGACCAGGGTAAAACCGTAATCTACCTAGGGCAGCGATGTATATTCACTTGTAAGTCAGCTTTGCCTATATAAGGGCGAAGCGGCACCCCATATGAATCCAAGTTCTCTTCACCGAGTTCCAGTTCTATTTTCCATTGCAATTTCTGTATTAATCTTCGGCGGTAATTCGGGGTAGTTCTGTTGGTCGCTAGGCGTCGTTCCCCAAGTCGTCCTCTTAGCACCTTGGTCGTTCGACCCGGGGTGCCCAAGTTTACTGTCCGAGAGCCATTTCGTCGACAGTCGTCATCTTCTATCGTCTCGTTGAATTTGGGTTCTTCAATGATGCCAACCTCCTCATGTAACATATTCTGCTCTTCACCATGTTTGGTCCAACAAGTGTAGCCCCGTTTGGAGTCCCTACTAATCAAGTGTGCTTGGATTTCAACACCCTTTTTCAACCTATTCTCCTCGGCAACTCTCAGAAAATTCATCACACCGTCAAGGTACCCTTGGTTCATACGAGAACCATACATCTACTCATGATCCATTTAGTTAGACACGCTGCACAACAAGAAAATTAATGTTAAAATCATCATAGTTTGCTCTTACATGATCCAACAATGCAGAAAATGAGCGCCAAGAAGGCTAGCTATGGCTAGTGGCATAGCAGAGAAGGCCATGGGTAGTGGCGCCAGTGTACCAAAGAAGGCCAAGTTTTGATGCAATTATCTTTTACAAGAACCAAGTTTTGAACCCTCAACCTCCCAATTATAAGTTCATCCACCCAACCAATCCAACCATCATGTTGAACTGACCCAAAAAGGTAAGTAAACTCATAAAATCCACAAAGTAATTAGCTAAAAAAGCTAGATGAAAATTAATATTAATGTCATATGTAAGAAATGAGCTAAAATTAATTAAATCATATTGTTAAATATTTTTTGTTGTTAAACTATGTGTATAACGACATTCATGTAATGCATAAATGTGGCGTACCCGGTTTTACGGCCGGATAAGCTCATTGTGTTTCCTGTACTGGTCCCATGATCAGTAGTCAGTACACACAAACAACTTGAGAACAAGCCAGGTGAGTACATGGAATGTACTCGCAAGCAATCATCTCGGGGAAAAATATATACGAAAATAATTCATGCCAAGTGGAGTTCAAAGAAGTGGCTCTATTCTAGGTTGGATGTGGTGCGCAAAAGTAAGTTCTCAATGTAAATACGACTATTAGATTCAAAAGCATTTCTGAAAACTTCACGGTACTGTAAAGATTGTAATCCATCTCAATGCATCGAGTAGTCACTACTACTCGGCTAACTTCCTATTGCCGTTAGCTCCATCTATCGATGGGGTTCCATCTATCCTCGGATAGCTCCATCCGCCAATCGATAGCTCCATCTATCCGGCTTATAGGTTTTACAACATCGGCCTGTATGGTCTTCCACCATTCGACCAAACAGCCGGCGATCGTTCACCTGCAATTCCTTGCCACCGCAACATGGCCTTAATTGCACACTGTGGACACTTCATGCCCACGTCCTTAATCCCATTGCCCAACTTTCACAAACAAAACTTAATCTAACCAGTGTGTGGCCTTACCAGTTCATGTCCATAACCGAGCACGTGGCTATTCGAATAGTTTTAACACTCTGCAGAGGTTGTACGGCTTTACCCACAAGATGTAAGTCACCCTTGCCGCCAGGGCCCGGTGAGCACATTCCAAGAGATGTGCCGGCAGTGGTGTTACAACAAGGTTTTCACCCGCTTCCATGTCAAAGTTGAACCCGCTAGACAAGATCTACCCAACTCCGTTTGTGCCCAGGCAACCTGACACCACAACCCGGAGTGGACTCATCTTTGTGTCGGGACTCTACCCACATTCCATGTGGAGTCCCCACTAGAGATATCAATCTAACTAGCACAACTCCATACTTCCCACGGGTCCAAACTCTAACATTTGCCGGGCTAATACACCAGGACCTTCCCACAAAGGTCATGTGGACGTACGGTATGGAACCGGTTTAGCGGCACTTAGGTTTGGTCCTTAAGCGATTCGAGCAAGACTCCATTCCATCACACAGCATCCATGTAGCTTCAGGCTACTCCAACATCACCCATACATCCTTACATTTCTTGCCCGAATCAAAAACCATCTCCATTCTCTTTCACTTAGGGTTTCGAAAACAACAATTTCCAAATCATCGCCCCGGACGGTACTGCCGGTCTGAGGGTTTTATTCCCAAATCCCGAAGGGGACGTAAAGTAACTTGATTCAAAACAATTCTAATTTCTAAGCATGGCTAAGCAGGGCTAACGCCTATAACCTAATTACTTTGTCGATACTCCAACGATCGACAATTAATACTAGGGTTACAAGGATAGGGTTCACGAACCTAGGCTGGTGCAGCTACTGGGGAATAACTATTCTACATAAAATATCGGGGATAACACATAGCATGCACTTTCACAAACAAAGTAATAATAACTTGCAAATATAGGATTCGGCATGATCAAAGGGAAAATTGCTTGCCTGGCAGTTCTTGCTCCGGTTCCGGTTGTGGGGGTGACTTCGGCTCTTCCTCGCGTACGTACCTCACTCCTTCAACTACACGTCGGAAGGAACGACGAATAAGAAGCAAGCGAATAACTCCAACAAGAACAAACAACATGCATGTATGCCACATACGATGATGGTGCTTACGATCGTAGGAGAAGGTATGATTTTAAGGTTGCATCTCAAAACCATTCGCTTCAACGAACTAGGGGTTACTACGGATACTCTGGTTATACTGAACAGGTTGGAGGTTTTATCGGTGGGTTGCTCCAAAAGAAATATATACGCGGTATATTTTGATTTAATGGAAAAGATTAACCCTAATACGAACATTCACTAATTGGTTCCAAAAATAATTTGAATTTCGAAGATGTTTGCAAACCCAAAAGTTTGGAAACACCCTAAGGGTCTCAGAACCAGCCTTACATAGTCTAGAACCGGTCTGGACCTAGTCGAACCAGTTGAATCAAACAAAAACCGGTTCTGGACTGGTTTTAAGGACTTTACGCTTTCTGTTCAAAGTGGACTTTACGCTTTCTAGATAGAGGGAACGGAAGGAACGGGGGCGCTACTACTTACTCTCATGGGCCGGCTACTGGGCCAGGGTACCGGGTCCTTACCGAGCTGCAGCGCACGGCCGATTCACCTGGGGGCAGTTATTCCGACAGCGGGGGTCTTGGCGGCGGGGCAGTTAGGGTTGCTAGTGGCTAGTGGGATGCGGAGCTCCGGCGAGATTCGGTGAGAGGTACTGGGTAAGGAGGGGAAGGGAGGTTCGGTGGGACAGCTTGATTTGCTTCTGGAGCTCGGTAGAACTCGGGTGGCTCGGGTCAGTGGAGCTCAGAGTTGACCCGGCCGATGGGGTGGTGGTCGAGCTCAGGTACAGGAAGAGCTCATGGTCGTGGCTTGGAAACAGTTGAGCTAAAGGGAGGTGAGGAAAGGCTTGGGCGGAAGATGGAGGTGCTCCGAGTGCTACTTATAGCTGGGCGGAGAGCAGAGCTGGCCGGCGCCGCTGTGCATCTACATGGTTGCCGACGGGACGTGGCTGGGTTGCTTCCGAGGTTCAACAGGGTGGCTCAGCACTCAAAGGAGGTCGGGAAAGAGGTCGTGGCAGTCCACGGTTAGCTGGACGGCGCTGAACCGGCGAGCGGCGCGGGGTGGCATCGACGGGCGGCGCGGCATGCACTGTGGCGAGCTCAAGTCCGTGGATGGGATGGCTCGGGGTGGAGATTAAGGACGTAGCTGAGCTGTGGAGCGTGAGGACGGGCGCATGCTTCAAGGTGGCGAGCTGGACGACGGGCTTCCCGGCGAGCGGCGCGGCCATGCCTCTGTGGGCATGCCGATGCCAGTGCTGGGCGCGAGCTGGAGCGGCATTGCACGTCCTCGGGCAACCTATCAGCATTCTCCACGCAGCGCCATGTCCTGGAGCTCCTGGGGGACGTGTTCGGGAACCCTGCCAAGTTTGGCACCGAATGGTCCTGTGGGTTGCGTTTGCCAAGACTGTCAAGATGTGACGGGACCTCGTTTCTAACTGTAAGTGAATGGACATGTGATGCCATGGGATGTTCGAGGGTGCAGGGGCGTTGGGGAGTTCAAGGAGAGGTCCCACAAGCTGTTTGGTAGATTTTGGCTGTGAGTCCCTCAAGATTTTATGCGATGAACGGTTTCTAGCGAATGTGTTCGATGATGTTCTTCTCAGCCTTTAGTATATGACTTGTCTAGGTTTTTGCATATTTGGGCTCGTGGTTGACTGAAGATCATCACGAAAATTTTATCGGAATTTTTGGAGACTTATTTCTAGGGGTTGCAGTGCAACGCTGCTTTTAATCCTAAAGTTTATTAATTTACTTTACTGATATTTTTGTATTGATCCTCATTATTTTATGTGATAATTGAGTTAAGGGTTTGGTTAGGGTGTCCCATAAATTATTTTGAAATTTTTGGAGAGGCTGGGAAGTGTATTGGTTTACGATTAGGGTTTTGGGGAGCTTAGAATTTAATACGGGGAAAATGATCGGGAGTTAGGGTTAGGGTTTTCGGAGTGCGGCAGGGTGACGTGAGTGCATGGGGACTCTCGGAAGTCCTTTTCCTCGAATTAGGGTTGGTCTGTTTCGGGGTGCCGTAGGTGCACTGACGTATACGGCGTATACGCAACGTTAGGGTTTTAGCTCGGGGTAGTGCGGGTGTGCGTGTGTTGCTTCCATGCTTGGCTATTGAGGTTATGCCACATGCGATGATATGCCGTTAATGCAGGTTTTGAAAATTGGGATGTGACAATAAATTAACCCAATTATGTGTGGATTTATCTAAAACACTACATTTAAGCTACCCGTTTTTGTAATTATGCATTATCCAATTCTAGAGAGCAATATCCAACTATGTAAAATTTCTTCAACTTCGGAGATAATTATAAAAAAATTCACGTATGTAAATTAATCTAAAACAAGGCTTATGTCTAGCTACACTAAAACAATTCTATATCCATCATGAACAAATTCTAGATCTAGCTAGGGCAAAATCCAAAATACAAGAAATTTGGACATTAAAACCAAATTAAAACATAGCACTCACCTTAGACTAGCAAATGGAGTTGAATCTATGAGTTTTCCCCCAAAAATTGCACCGTCGGCCACTTCTGCAAGCAGCGCTGCCGCCACACACTACTCTGTTTCAGACAGCAAAAGCCTAAGCTCAAGGTAGGTGGAGACTGAGGAGTGCATTTGTAGTGCAACAATATAGACGACTCCAACAAGAGAACCGTCTGTGACATTTATACAGATGGCTCCAAATATCAATAGTTTGTGATACTGTCCACAGTATAGACGGTTCCGAAAATCAACGGTCTATGATACTGTCCATATTGCAAACGGTACGTGTTGCGAACCGTTTGTACTAGCAATACAGATGGTCTTATAATTTAGCGTCCCGTTTGTTGTGTAGCGTCGGTTGTCATTTTCTCAGACGGTTAAGTTTGGGAACTGTCTGTGATACTCTTCTCACAGACAGTTTGACTGAATGGTCTGTACAGGGGGCGTCCCGCTAAATGGTTTCTGTAATAGTGTGCAGGTCAACAAAGAGTGATCCAGCAAGCTCACTTGAGCTGTTCCATCATGACAAGAGTGGTGATGAGATGGAAACAATATATTGGAGTAGAGGACTAATTAGATAAGGCAAAGAAAGATGGTCATGTTATTTGCTGAACTTATCTCTCTTGGTTATCTTGCAAAACATTTTATTAATTTCAAGCTTACTGAATAATTAATTACCAATTACATGTATTTCTACAGTTACTTCTTGAGTTGATTAACATATAGGACCTAGCTCAAGAATTTTATAAATATTCGAAGGTGACATTTGGGTTGTTTATAGCTTGACAAGAATGTTAGATCTATTTTGTCATCAATCATAGTTGCATTATTTCATTTCTTTTTAACTTAGCCATTTAGGGTTTTACTTTACTGCAATTTCATATGTTTGCATGATATGATGCAACCAAGATCGCAATATTCAATTCTTGTTCAATTTCATTAGCATTGATCTTTGTTAACATAACTAGGATTTGACTCCTACCTAGGAAATCTTGAAACAATGCTCCAAAGATGTACAAAAGTTGACGTAGTCCTAAATTGGGAAAAATTCCACTTCGTGATTAGAGAAACAGTCTTGTTAGGACACATCATTTCCGAGAGAGGTGTCGAATTTGATAAAACCAAAATCCAAGTAATTGAAAAACTTCCACCACCAGTTAATGTAAAATGCATCCAGAGTTTCCTTGGCATGTAGAATTTTATAGAATGTTCATTACTTTCTTGTGATTTCAAAACCCTTAATGAACTTGTTAGGCAAAGACTATATGGAAGCCTTTTGAAACAAAAAGAAGCGCTAGTCTGAGCCCCGATAGTCTAGCCTCCGATTGGAGCCTTCCTTTCGAGGTGATGTGTGACGCAAGCAATTTTGTTGTAGGAGCTGCCCTTGGGAAAACTAAAAGAAGCTTCATGCCATATACTATGCGAGCAAAGCACAGAATGATGCCCAAATAAATTATGCCACACCACAAAAAGAACCGCTCCCTGTAGTTTTTGCCTTTGACAAATTCCACTCTTATCTAACAAACTCAACAACATATATCAGCGTTGTTTGGCAGCAGGTTCTACACCTATCAAAAGCTATGCATACAACATCGTAATTCTGATATACAAAAACATAGCAAATATTAAAAGCATAATTTTTGTACAAAATGTCATAAATACCTAGTCGTAAATGTCTATACAAAAGATCATAAAAACCAGGAGGTGTAGAATAAGCTATTGTACACAGAGGAGTATAATATCGTTGTTGTATATATAGTTGTGCTATTTAGTAGCAGTGTGTAGGATACCTTATTCTGCACCCTGTCATAAAACTGTGCACAGAAGATCATAATTTTGATGGAAGAGGTAGCAACCATAAATTGTTGTAGAAACTATCATAAATCTCCATACAGAATGTCGTAAAACTTAGGGGTGTAGAATAAGCTATTCTACTCCTGTGAGTAGAATAGAATAGCGCAGATATATATATATATATATATATATACCATATTCTGTATATATATATATATACCATATTCTGTAGCTACGCCAGAATAGCTTGTTCTGCGGTACGGGTTGTAAAACTATAGACACAATGTCATAAATTTTACTCTTGTTTTTACTAGCGTTTTCGCGACTGAGGCAGTAAAAATCTTTGCAAAATTATGCCAGGCGAGTGTGTTTCTATGACCACTTTCTAGTGCAGACACGTTTTTATGCTTATTTTCTGATACTATTAAGGCCTAGTGAGATTTGCCTGCAAATTACTTCTATGTGTATATGCATTTACAATCTTGCGGTCATCGATTTAATACATGTCCAACCGTGCCATACTAGAAACAGAATGTTTCATGTAATTATTTATAATCACTTGCATAGCCTAGTTAGCTAGAGGAGTAGAGCTATCTGCACGAGGTCCACGGTTCGAATCCCACCTCCTCCTTATTTTTTAAATTAAAGCCACGAGTGCGTGATCTCAAAAGTGTGTACGTAATCGTAAAAGGGTTACAAAATATAGTAAAATCCTAGTCATCGGACAGTAGTAAAAGCCATCGTGCATTTACAACTAGCTCACAGAAAAAAGATTGTAAAATCATACGAGTCATAAAAATGTGGCTAGAATGTCGTAAAATCTATCCTAGCTGCTGGTAATTTACAAATGACACCAGAATAGTAGCAGTAAAAAACTACAGGAATTTACGACCGATATGGAGGATCTTTTGAGAGGCGGGTGGAATAAGCTATTCTATATACCCTATTCTATAGGTCGTAAAACTATAATGACTGGTTTTAAGGATGGTCCACTCTCTAGTGATGCCATGTTTTTATGCTTGTTTTCTAGTATTATCAGTGACTAATAAAACCTTTCTGAAATTACTATCTCATTTCTATGTTTTTACGATCTTGAGATCATCTATTTATTACATGTCCAATTGTGCCATGCTAGATGTAACATCCCAATGTGTAAAGTAGACTTTGTAAGCATCTAAGCATGAAATCATCTCAGCTCCCCCTTGCAATCATGCATATCATTAACCCTAGTTTATATCATCCCCCAACTTCTTCTTAAATTAACCAAAACCTAGAACTAATATCACCAAACTTTGACAACAAAGGTTAATCCCAAAACCCTAGCTAACACCTTGGCAGGTCCTAACATCCCTTGGGTTGCAATCTAAGAGGGACCACAAATATTTGAGCAAAGAACTATTTTGAAACATTTGAAAGCCATCCAAAATGCTAAAATGGCCGAATTGTACATATGATATTTTATGGTGTTTCCTGCCATATAAGGTTATGAAATTACATACCTAGGCTTTATAAGGTTATATACATCCCCAATAGAAATTTCATAATTTTTGGAAGCCTAGAACACCAAGCCTAGAAGCCTGGAACCCAATTTGGGGTAAATTTGAACATTTTGATGAAATTTAGTCAAAACTATTTTTGTTTAACTTTGAAATTTCAAATTTCATCAAAAATATTTTTGTTTAACTTTGAAATTTCAAAGTAGCTCACTTATACAATTTATAATCCCTGTGAATTTTACCAAATTTTTCTAAAGTTTTTTGAGCCCCCTTTTATCCATAAAAGGCCTCAGTAGAAAAAGAAAAAGAAAAAGAACTACCGCCTCCCCTTTCGGTCTACACCTTGCGAACGCGCCCCTGTGCAGCCCGCTTTCCTTCCCCCATCCTCTCTCCAGCTGCCAACAACCCCGGCGCCAACTCCATCACTCCCCTCCTTCCTCTACCCACTGACCAAAGAGGTGAACACCTCACGTGCCCTCTCCTTCCATCCCCCTTCTCAAGTGTCCTAGTGCCCAGCGCCAAACACCCCCATCACATGCACCGCTGGTGAGTCACTAGCGAGCCTTCGCCCATGTCAGCCAGTCCTACCAGCTGATCAAGCCGCTGCCCCAGTCTAATCGGCTCAAGACTTTGGTCTGACCGGCCTATCGAGTTAGAGGCCCAGTCAGCCCCAGGTTCCTCTGGCCTTTGGTCTCCACCAATCATCCTCTGAGGCTGAGTCCTAGCTAAGTATACAAAGTATTTAAGATTATTCTTACTGAGTAAAAGACAAAAGCATTTATAAATGGCTCAAACTTGTTAAATTCATAGCAAATTCATCTTAGATCCAAAAATTGCAAACTTTATATTAAAATGACCAGGACTAAATGTACTACCCACCAAAAATAATTTTAACCATGTTCTATTGCTAGAAAATTTTGAAATATTTAAATTGCTTCCAACCTGAATTCGTTATTAATTCACCCTTAGTCCAAAAATTATGACCAGCAAGGAATACACTACTAACCAAAAATATTTCCATGCATGCTATCGTCCTGCATAATCTTGAATTGCTAATAATGGTCAAAACATGTTTAAAATTGCTATTCCCACTTAGAAATTCCTATCTTTATTCCTGTAGATCCAAATGCCGTGAAACCAGTTGCACAAATCTTCAAATTTAAAATGTCGTCATCATGATTTAGCATTAATTTCGTTGTTCCCTTCTTTTTGTCATCATTTTTGCATTACGATAGAGCTCGGCGATGAAGGAGTGGAGCCTTAATATTTTGAGTCTCAGTAGGAACCAGAGGAATACTCCAACCCAGGCAAGCTGAGCTTGCGACAATGCCATGCCGTCTTTATATCCTATATCTTGCTTTATATATGTCGTACATAATGTGC
>JAGXJF010004429.1:0-258377 GCA_019208055.1 Stipa capillata
AAAATAAGAAAAAGCCAAAAGACAACCCAAAAACATTTTTCTTTTTTTTTTTTTTTTGAAAGCAACAAGAACCAAGCAAAACCCAACAAAAAAAAAAACACATAACCAGAAAATAGAAGAACACAGAACAGACACTAAAACAACCTTTGACCAAGATAACAAAACAAAATAAAAAAAAAAACCCAAACCAAAAAAAAAAAAGAAACGACCCCAAAAGAAGACACAGAAAAAAACCAAAATGCACTGAAAACCTACCAAAAATGGTGGGGTTGGGCGGGGTTGGGGTTCTTGGGGGGGGGGGGGGGGGTGGGCGGTCATTTCGCTGCCAGCGCCTTTTATAGGCCAGGGGGCCTGTAATCGCCACGACCCGTGGCGATTTACGCCACGTGGCGTCGCATTAACCCGTGAAGAGACGGACGGTTGGCGGGTTGCGCGCGGAATAACTGCCTATCGCACGGTGTGCTGGCGATTTCTCATTATCGCCACGCGGCGTGACGGTTAGCAGCATGAAGTGGTCGGCAATCGCAGTGGGCTCGGGCGATTGCGGCCTATCGCCGTGGACCGTGGCGATTCTGCGTAATCGCCGCGCGTCATGGCGATTTGTAGGCCATTTTTGCAAAATTCCAGATGGTATAAATATTTTTGAATATCTGAATAATTCATATTATTTCAAAAAAAAGCTCTAAATGTAGTGACTGGTAGATCCAAGACACCATTGAGGTCCTCTGCGTGGACAGAATCCGTGCGTTTTCTGCGTGAGAAATCGACGTTTCTCTTAGCTATGTTGAATCCACGAACAGCAACATGGACCACGGGACGAGGACACTGGCTCCTGTTTTCTCCCTTGCTGCGGTTGCAACGATTCGAGGAAGAGAAGTTCCCAAGTAGAAATTTCATGAAAACTCTGCAGCAGAGCCCGCCTCTGAGGTCTCCAAACTAGTTGCACATTTCGGGAACAATGCCCGATTATCTCAAGACGAGAGCCTCAGGAAAATATTTCTCTCACATCAATTGGGGAATTCCATCTCATAAATAAAAGACAAGCCGGAAATTGGAGTTTAAGATTAGACAACTGTCAAAAAATTAATTTTTCTTTATCTCGCATGGTTAAGCAGATTTCAGTTTTCCACAACACAGCTTGTCGATGACACACAGTAACTCAAACAGGTAGATTACAGAAGGGAAGCATCCTACCAAAAAGGACAAAACCAACGAAAGCGCTCATTCGCCGCTCGCCGGCGGCTGGTCGGCGCCGGTCCCGGCCAGACGCTGATCCGCTCCTTCTCGTACTGACGACACCGCGCGGCCGCGACGATGGTGTACACCTGCAGGAACAGCGTCGGCGGCTGGTGGTACTTCACCAGGGCCTGCCCCGAGCCGAGCTCCACCAGCAGCAGCGCGGTCAGGCCGACGGTCGCGAGCAGGCCGTTGAGCCGCTCGCTGTAGGCGGTGAAGCCGAACTCGACGGGCAGGCCGACGGCAGACCGGGGCTCCCGCAGCGGCACTGGCGGGAGCCTGACGGCTTTAGACTCCGCGGCGGCTCCTCTTGCGCGCCCCGGCGCTGCCCCGCTTCTGGGCCCGACGCGGGACTTCATGCGCAGGACGCGCTGCTCGAAGTCGTCGTCGGTGGTGGTGGTTGGCCGTGTTGGCGGTCGGGGGGGCCGGCGGCTCTGCCCGGCAGGGGGCGGCATCATCGCCGGAGGCCGCGTGGGGAGGAGGGAGCGGCAGCGCGTGGAGGCGGCCGTGCCAGAGCGGGGCGCGGAGGGTGGAGACGGAGAGCGGCTGGAGAGCGGCGTCGCCATTGCTCCCTTTGGTGCATGCGTGCACCAGCACTTCTTGTTCATGGCGCGGGGCTGCGCGGTTGTTGGCTTTCCCTCTTGGCTTGCCGCTGGTTTTGGATAAGATTTCGGGCTAGTGCGTGGCTCCGGTGGCTACACGGGGCCTTGAAAGCTGCTGCATGTTGCACTTGCAAGTTGCAACATTGTACGCGTGTGAGGTGTTTCTCCAGAGAGGAAACTGGGAGCAAAATTAAGGAGAAAATTGTGTATCCTTATGCGTTGTGGTCACATTGATTGGGCCTTCTGTTCCCATGGCCCGTAACGTTGTTGCAGAGCGGGTACCAAAATTCCAGACTCTACATACATCAGTTTGTACCTTGAAAATATGGGGGCCACAGCCACTAGCCTCTAAGCCGATTAAGGCCTCCACATTGGCAAATTTTCAAACTGAGTATTGCCTAAGTGTGGAAACGGTATGGATCAGATAATACTCTTTCTATTTATTTTCTATATTTTGAAAGTAAATATGGATGCGAATACAGATGTCGTCGAATACGAATACAGATCGGATATACTCGAATATGAATACATACGGGTCTATACTCAGTTCGGTCGGAATATAAATATCCTACAACGCTTGACTATGCAAACAAAAGAAAATTAGCTTCATCAGATAAAAAATGGAGGCATCCTAATGTCCGTCTCAAGAAGATAATCAAATGAATATCTAGTTTGTCCAACTGAAGGTTAGATGACAAAGATACAGGTTTCAAGAAACTTCACTCAGAATGCGGATTATCCATGTCCATATTCAACACAATCTGTAGTACCATATTCATAATTGTATCCGTAAAAAATAAATTGAATACTATTTGTATCCATATTTCTTTACCATATTCACGTTTTTTATTATACGAATATCGAATAATACGGATTATCCGCTATCATTTTCCGCCCTTAATGATACCATCCAGACTCTATAGCTTATGGTCTATGGGACTTCTGATGAGCAGAGCCAAGAAGTGACAGTAGAGAATAGAAATGCACTCTAGCCCTGTTAAACCCCTTATCATCACCGCTCTACATGTCGAGGAACATACCTACAATAACATTGGAGCATGCATGTTGGCTTGCATTGCATTCGAG
The DNA here is from genome assembly GCA_019208055.1 of Stipa capillata. Taxonomy (NCBI): domain Eukaryota; kingdom Viridiplantae; phylum Streptophyta; class Magnoliopsida; order Poales; family Poaceae; genus Stipa; species Stipa capillata. The sequence continues at coordinate 2,925 of JAGXJF010004429.1, forward strand.
ATAACAGAACGCTCAAGAAATTATTATGGATAGAAAATTTCCGCATCAACTCCGCAGAAAAATGTTAAACCGGTACATGCCTGTCAGTGGCGGAGGTAGATAAGAAACTTTTTAGTATGGCTATTTGGTACTAATCACTAAACTACTTTAAATAACACTACAAACCAATGAACTTAACACAAGTGTTGGAGGGCCAAGGCCCACCTAGGCCCCAAGGAAGCTCTGGCCCTGCTGTCTGTGTAGTGTATACATGCATCTGGTCGAATAGTGACATTGTTTATTACTTTCATACACAATGGTCAAGTTATTCATTTGGCTTATCAGTTTTTGCCTATTTTGCTGTTTGGTTAACCGACTTTTACTTATTTTCATGACTAATTTTCTACAGTAGATTATAAAGTAAGATCAGTACAATATAGTTCTGCAATCACAAACTGGGCTAAGTTGTTCGCTTGTTTGTACAGCTAGCAAAATATGTTTTGCGCCATATTAATAGGAGTCGGTTTTATTAGTTTGTGATCTCATGAAATTTGCATCTTTCATTCACCTAAAATTACAGAATATTTGTTCTTCGAAAATAAGAACACACAATACCAAGCCAAAAAGTGCTAAGCAATGTGCAAACTTGCAAAAGTGGAACTGTTAGTTACACTTGTTTTTTTTGTATTCATAGTGGCTCACTTAGGTTTACTTTCTTTTGTAATTTTGCTAATCTGCACGAAGATTTCATAGAGCTTAGCCACCTCAGGTTGCACAATATTGAACCTTAAATTTAGTTGAAAGAATGTGCAAATTTAGCAAAAAAATTACTGTAGCTTTTAGTCTTCTCATTTTTCAATTAGGGTTCATCATCTCTAATAGTTCTTTCTAACTTAGATTTTTTTCTTGCATTTTCAGTTTTCTATCAGCATTAATCAATTCCATAAATTTATCTGACATAGATTAATTTTGTATATGGAGTGGGATGAGAATAAAGATGATCAGATATTATATCCAAAGGCTAAGAAATGTAAATGTTATTTAGGAATCCCAAGCAACTTCAAAATATATAGGAAGTCCGTTGTTTTTATCTAGGTTAAATTTTTTTATCTTTATAGTTTGTTAGGTTCACTATAATTTCAGTCACTAGATGAATAGACAACCTCAAAATGATGAACAATACAAATTATTAAAAGAACCATGTGTGCCAATACTAGGTACAATAGCGCCTAAGCGCCTAAAAATATCTCGAATAGAAATTCTAGGAGTCGATTCTTTTATCGCATTGCGATGTTTTGAATTCTTGCTCTAGATTCTGATACACCTACATATGTAATATGCAGACATACATTACCTGGGCGTGTAATGGTTAGCGATGCACACAGAAAGTGTTGCGCTACAAAAGCGAACCCACATGGCCCAAACACGCGAGACGATCAAGAGCACGAACTGCACAAATTACCTACTCTTACCGCATCATGCAGTTATCAGCATGCGCATGCACGAAACGTGGCATGAACACTCCCGGCAATCGCGAAGTTTCCATGGATCGATCACCTCACCTCCGCTTGTTCCTGCTACCCAGCACGAGCGTCAGGTAGAAAAGCGCCCGGAAGAGGAACCCCCAGGCGACGGTGGCCCAGAGGCAGTTCCACTTGCCGAGCTGGTTCACGGCCTGCTTCGTCAGTATGTCCGGCCCGGTGGTGATACACGAGCTGCTGTTGAAGTCGATCCGCATGGACCTGCTCATCGCGTTGAGCACGTTCACCTGCGTCGCCACCGGCAGCTTCCCCATCGGCGTGCCGTCGAACATCTGCACCCCGCGCATGAAGCACTTGCCGGGGTCGGCGCCGAAACTCGTTCTGCATCACGGCCTCGTACGGGTACTTGATCAGCGAGAGGTAGTGGAACCATATCCAGTAGTCTGGGATGCGGTCGCGCGTAACGAAGAACCCACTGAAGAGCAGGAAGTAGGCCAGCACGGCGACCACCACGGTGTACCCGATGATCACGTGCGGGACCACGCCGGAGAGGAAGGTCACGAAGCCGCTCCCCGCCCAGAAGGAGGCGAGCACGATGAGCGCGAAGAAGACGAAGCCCTCGGCGCCGCCGGCGAGCCCCACGGCGAAGAAGGTGATGGCGGTGAAGGCGAGGGAGAGCAGCACCAGCGGCGGGAAGGCGACGATGGCGTTGGACAGGGTGTAGGAGGACCGGCGGTACGCGTTGTGCGCCGTCTCGCGGAGGAAGATGTAGCGCTCGATAAGGAACACCGGGAGCGCGTCGGCGCTGGTGTAGAACATGGTGGACATGGCGATGGCGAAGAAGCCAAACCGCTCGTTCACGCCCTTGGGCGTGTTGTCCAGCCGCCAGAATATGGTGGCCAGGATGAAAGCGGTCACCACCACCGTGCCGAACCGGATCAGGAAAAGCTCCGGCGTGCGCCGCGTGTTGGTGAAAGCCCGCCGCGTCAGCACCCACACCTCCACCCACCACGGGTTCGCGTACGTCGCCACTTCAGTTGTCGCCGCCACCTCCGTGCCAGTGGCGCTGCTGGTGCCCGTGCCAGACACCAGCTTGCCACGGGCGATGCTTAAGCTGATGGCCTCCTTAAGCGACAGTGACGGCTTGTCGTGGGGGCCCGTGCTTGCCACTGAGACGGCACGGGATAGCGGCTTCTCTTGCCACGACTTGCTAAACTGCACGAGCTCTTTGGTCCCAGCTGGTGTGCCCTCGAGCTCGCGTATGTGATCTAGCGCGAACTCGGCCGGGTTCTCGCCGTCGGGGATCGGGTGGCCGAACTCCGAGAAGAACAGAGGCAGGCCGGCAGGTGGGCCGTAGTACACCGTCTGGCCGCGGGAGAGGAACAGGAGACGGTCGAGGAGGCCGAGGATGCGGTAGCTCGGCTGGTGGATGGACATGATCACGACGCTGCCGCTCTGCGCGATGCGCTGCAGCACCTTCACCACCATGAACGCGCTGGTGGAGTCGAGCCCGGACGTGGGCTCGTCGAGGAACAGGATGATGGGGTCGTGGATGATGTCGATGCCGATGGACACGCGACGGCGCTCGCCGCCGGACACGCCACGGCGGCCCTCGTCGCCAATGATGGTGTTGGCCGCGGCGCGCAGGCCGAGCTGGTCGATGAGCGCCTGGACGCGGCTCCTCTTCTTGGATGTGGAGAGCGAGCGCGGGAGCCGGAACTCGGCCGAGTACATGAGCGTCTCCGCGACGGTGAGCATCGGGTAGAGGAGGTCGTCCTGCATGACGTACGCCGAGATGACCCTGAGAAGGCGGCTGTCGAGGGCATCACCGTTGAGCGTGACGGCGCCGCGGAGGCTCTCGCGCTGGATCCGGTCGGCGAAAGCGTCGATGAGCGTGCTCTTGCCGGCGCCGCTCGCGCCGAGGACGGCCAGGATCTCCCCCTCACGCGCCTCCCCGGAAATGCCGTCAAGCAGCGTCGTCGTCCTCGCGGCCTCGCCACGAGGAGCGCCCGTCATCGTGTCGGCCGCGTTGACGCCGCGGCTCCGGTGGAATGAACTCCTCGGGCGCTTGATGCTGTAGGACAGGTCGTCGAAGGCCAGCACGAAGTGGACGGCCGGGCGGCAGATGAAGTCAACTGCGGTGCTGCCATCACCGTTGTCGTTGCCCGTTGGCGGCACGTCGACGACGAGGTGCCCGGACGTGTCTGTGCTGGCGGCCGTAGACACCGAGCCGCGTGAACGGAGCGAAAGAAGCTGGTGGAGGGTGGCGACGGCGGAGCTGTCATCGCAGCGTGAGTCGCCAGGCGGGAGGTCGGCGCGCGGCGCGTCGCCCGAGGCCTCCATCGTTCGCTAGCTACAAGTAGTCGGAATGCAAGGCAGTACGGCCCAGAGCAGCGTCACGACTAACTGCGCTCTCACGTGGATCATGTAAAAGCTTAAAATCCTATGTACTACACGGTTTGGTTGATGAGATCTCGTGTTTGTGCTTGTTTGTTTCTGTACGTATATATGGACGCGGCGTGCTACCTAGCTATAGAATGTTTGCGAGCCTGAAACGTTTACGACTCTTCTGTCGAACTAATTAACGTGCACCGTCAGCCCAAAAAATTGTTAGTGAATTAATCCTATATCCATTATCTTGACTTATCAGAGCAATCTTTCTTTTTTGGAGAAAAACGCGGACGCTTGAACAAGCATGGATCGGTGGCGGATACTGAAATATGTACCTCGAGAAGTGATGGCCACATAATCGTTTTCTATAAGCGTGCATTTTGTGGGAGTAACCATTCAGACATAATTTGGACCAAACCATGGCAGGGGCTGAGGAAGTTCAAGTGCTGACATACATAGCAATGTGCAACGTTTCAGCATTGCGAATTTAAAATACAGGCATCTTATGTCATAGGAATAGGAATGAAAGAAAAATGGTGGTGTACATTTCAATTACAAACGGGGTTATAATGTCAATGTAGCAAGTGACAGGAAAATTCCCCATTGACTGTTTGATGCGCCAAATGGGATGTAATCACCCAATAATAATCCAACGCATTACCTATCGTTGCACTTGCACATGGAACTGCATAACTCGGTCATGGTCAGAGTTTCTTGGTGGTGAAGCTAGCTGGAGTTTTCATCAACTATGTATCAAAATAATCATGATTAATTACACGTTGTGATTCCATTTGATTAGCTATAAACTATGTGATCTGTCGCGTATTATCGTTTTGACCATAGATTAGCTATAAACTATGTGATCTGTCGCGTATTACCGTTTTGACCATAGTACGCGGTGTATATCTTTATGTTGCAGGAGATATTTAGAAGAAGTTAATACTATATGAATTCCATTGTCAATTTCAGGCGACGTCACCATGGAGATATTTAGAGACCCGCTTAATTAGATGCAGATGCTCTCTAAAAAGGTTGCAAATGATGAAATATAATTTCCACTCTCTCCCGTGAAAATAAAAATTTTGTTTTATAACCGCCTAACTTTTCAGAACGTGATTTTTAGTGTTAAATAAGCCCTAGAGCAAAATATGATTTCGAGTCATGCTTGATTCATTCACGTGGGAAAAATAAGTTACTGCAGTACCTAGACGGAATATTCTAAGTTACAATTGCTGATCTTCAAGAGCATGCCAATCGAGGTTATATTCTATCTAATGGCGTACCGAGTAATTAATTAGTTCTCCATAGCAAGAATGAAACCTGAAGATCTATTGGGGTGTTAGGTGCGCCGTGTCCATCTTCGACGAGATTAACTTACACAGATCCGTTGTATTCAGCGGCGACTTCGATCTCTCTGTCTCGGCATAAAATACTTCGTTTGCATGTGTAGTTACCACGCGTCCTTGCCAAATTCCTGATGAGTTCAGAGTTCAAGCAGTGGAAGCGAGCTGCACGCAACTTAATCGATGGTTTTCGCTGCACCCAGCGGTACATGGACTATATCATGGCAAGTAGAATATGTGAGCCAGAAAGTTAGCTACTAGAGCACTTGGTCCAAACACGCTTGCTTGATTGAAATTTTGAAAAGTCTGCATGTGTTATTTCTGCAGTAGTATGGAGTAATCAGCACGCCAGTTTTACAAACTCTGCTTATCGAAAGTGATCACAGTTTATTACAGGTGATTCAGCTGGTAATAAGTGGTAAAACGAACTACTAACAGGTGTAGAAGGCGACCCTGTTACTGTTGTCACAAAGCGGAGCAACAAAGATACGGTAAACGGAGTCCATTTAGCAAAGGCGACCCTGTACGGTGTGCATTATCGGGCTGACGTGGCCAAATCCCTATGCCAAGGCGTACTGTGATAATATGGGCCAATATTTATAGTGGGCCGTTCGTGTCGAAAAGATGGCATACAGCTGGGCCTGCAGAAACTAACAATCGGAAGCTACTCAGGTAAATGCAGTCGCCAAAAAAAAGAAGGTAAATCAGTCGCTCCATTCTAGTAGTTTACGTGGGCTGACAGCCTCACGCTGCACTAAACTTCTCTTCTGTAGACCGGGCTGGTACCGACGTCTATTCTTCAACAGGCTTCGGGACATTCCTCACCAGGCTCAAAAAGTCAGGCATGACCCTAGAGCCAGCAGGTTCTTGCGATTACTTGTCCCCTTCAGATAGTAATCCCCTTCAGATCACGAGCCATGAAGTACTAGCTCATAATCTATACGTAACTGCTGGGAACAGTCGCCGGAAATTTTATTAAAATTCAATTGATGTGCTCCAGCTACCACTTATTTATTTATTTTTTCTTCTTATTCAGTCCGGCAACCTGTGATCTTGCTAGAGCATTGTGTGCTCCCTGGACTTAGTGGGAAGACTAGCAGTCCGGCGGTGGTGGCGAGGTGGTATAACAACACCTCCAGCCATGGATGGGGGAGATGGCCGGTGGGCCGATGCCAGAAAAGGGGTCGACGAGGAGCCGAGGGAGATGACGGCGAGGCCCTTGGGTTAAGAGGCGGGCGGTGGAGATAAATCCAGCGGTAGGAGCCACTGGAGACGGGGGAGGAGGGTGGCAGCAAAGACGGAGGAAGAGGAGGCGGCGAGCCACGAGCCGACGAAGCTCAGTGAGAATAAGAGAATGTGCATTCTAGTCAGGTACAGGTAGAGTTTAGGAATTAGGTTGAGAGAAAGAGAGACGAGGAGGAGATGAATAAGGATGGTTAAATTGAGATCCAATGGCTAGGATCCATAAGCTATAAGATTACCATATATTTATGTTGAGCAACAATCTATGAGTCAGTCACATGTCATGTGTCCATTTAAATAAAGTTTCTTGTCTGCGATAACAGGAGCAACTACTTACAACTATCAAGGAACTAACATGCGGTGGAATTCGTTCTTCTTCTATAAAAGCACAACGTTAGCTAACTCTTGGTCCTACCACATAAGATAATTATTGATGTTAAGAAGAGAGAAGGAGGAGGAGAGAGAATAAAATTAATTCTTTGTGAAGAATTAGATTCTACGAAGAATGAAAGCTCTAGAATTAACTTGATTGTCTTTGTATGATGCTATGCTTAATGCTAACGTTTTGTGTAGATATTAACTTAAAGAGGTAACTCAATATATAGGTTATTTTTAATATAGATTTTAGATGATACGAAGGAGTCGAAAAATCTCGCAATGAAATTCAGTTTCGTTCATATCGACGGTTGGCAAAACGGCCCGATGGACTCTAACTTTATAGATACTTTTTAGTACGAAAAGCCTCCTTCCTGCCTACTAAACTTACGTATGCTAATATGCGTCACAAACCTTTCCAACAGTTTTCGAATGTTGTTATCGAATATACAATTTTACTATTGTAAACTCGAATACTCAATACTAGACTTGAAGTTCCAAATCGCTCGGGGAACAAAACAAGAAGAGAAAAACTCATATCATATCGTCGGATTACAATTTCAATCTGGCATGATAACGTACAACTTACAAGCAAATTTACACGCACTAAACAGCTCCCGTTCCAACTTAATCACATGCGGTTAATTAAAGATCGAAAATTTAACAAGAATTACAAGAGAAGACCAACCGAGATACTCCCAAATCGCTTGCGCTAGCCAAGCCGAGGGGATCCAGGAAGGCGTGTTCCGATCGAACCGCGCGCGCCTTGCAGCTCAGACTAATCTTCAACTCAATTTACCTTCTCTTGTTCCTGCTTCCGAGTAGCAGCGCGATGTAGAAGAGGATGCGGAAGAGGAACCCCCACGCGACGGTGATCCAGAGGCAGTCCCACTTGGTGAGCTGGTTCACGGCCTGCTGCGCCAGGAAGTCCGGCCCAGTGGTGATGCACGTGTTGGTGCCGATGTTGATGCCGAGCGACGCGCTCATGGCCCGGAGCACCCGCACCTTGGCCGCCACCGGCAGCACGGACAGCGGCGTGTTATCGAACATCTGCACCCCGCGCACGAAGCATCGGCCCGGGTCGCTAAACTCGTTCATCATCACCGCCTCGTACGGGTACTTGACGAGCGACGCGTAGTGGAACCATAGCCAGTACTTGGGGATCCTGTCCCGGTTGATGAAGAAGCCGCTGAATAGCAGGAAGTAGGCCAGCGTCGACACCACCACGGGGAACCCCAGCTGAACGTTGGTCACTACGCCGGACAGGAACGTCGCGAACCCGCTCCCGGCCCAGAAGGAGGCCAGCACGATGGCCACGAAGAAGAAGAACCCCTCGGCGCCGCCGGCCAGACCCACGGCGAAGAATGTGGTGAGCGCGAAGGCGAGGGAGAGGACGATCAGCGAGGGAAAGCCGACGATGGTGTGGGAGAGCACGTACGAGGAGCGCCGGTACGCGTTGTAGGCCGTCTCGCGAAGGAAGATGTAGCGCTCGTTGAGGAACACGGGCAGCGCGTCGGAGCAGGTATAGAACATGGTGGACATGGCGATGGCGAAGAAGCCCAGCCGCTCCTCCACGCCCTTGGGCGAGTCGTCCAGGCGCCAGAAGATCGTCGCCAGGAGGAACCCCGTGATCAGCACCGCGCCCAGGCGGATGACGAAGATCTCCGGCGTGCGCTTCGTGTTGATGAACGCGCGCCGGGTCAGCACCCCCATCTCGATCCAGAACGGGTTCGCAAACTTGGCCACCGCGGACGCCGGCGCCGACGACTCCGATGGCACCGAGCCGGTGCCGTCGGTCGCGCCGGACACGAGTTTCCCCTGAGAGATGCTGGCGCTGATGGCCTCCTTCAGGGAGAGCGACGGCTTCTCGCCGTGCCCGTCGTCGGAGTGTTTCATCTTCGGGCCCATGCGCTTCTGCCATGACTTGTTGTGCTCGACGAGGTCCCTGGCTCCGTCCGGCATGGTCTCGAGCTCCTTGACGAGGTCGAGCGCGAACTCCGTCGGGTTCTCGTTATCATGGATGGGCTTGCCGAAGTCCAGGAAGAAGGACGGCAGGGCGCTGGGCGGGCCGTAGTACACCGTCTGGCCGCGGGAGAGGAACAGGAGGCGGTCGAGGAGGCCGAGGATGCGGTAGCTCGGCTGGTGGATGGACATGACCACAACACTGCCGCTCTGTGCGATGCGCTGCAGCACCTTCACCACCATGAAGGCGCTGGTGGAGTCGAGCCCGGATGTGGGCTCGTCGAGGAACAGCACGATGGGATCGTGGATGATGTCCACGCCGATGGACACGCGCCGACGCTCGCCGCCCGACACGCCGCGGTGCCCCTCGTCACCGATGATCGTGTTGGCCGCGTTGCGCAGGCCGAGCTGGTCGATGAGCGCCTGCACCCGCTTCTTCTTCTCCTTGGTAGGCAGGGAGCGCGGCAGGCGGAACTCGGCGGAGAACATGAGCGTCTCCTCCACGGTGAGCATCGGGTACAGGAGGTCGTCCTGCATGACGTACGCCGAGATGACCTTGAGCAGGTTGTTGTCCATGGACTCGCCGTTGAGCGTGACGGAGCCGTGGAGGCTCTCCTTCATGATGCGGTTGGCGAGCGCGTCGATGAGTGTGCTCTTGCCAGACCCGCTCGCGCCGAGCACCGCCAAGATCTCGCCCTCCCGGGCCTCCCCGGAGATGTTGTCGAGCAGCGTCTTCATCCGGGGCACCTCGGGCTCCGGCTCTCCACGCCGGAACGGCAGCGCCGGCATGCACGGCCCCTTCTTCCTCTGCTTGACGCTGTACGTGAGGTCAGTGAACTTAAGCACGAACGGCAGCAGCAGGCCGTCGCCGCCACCGGTGTGGGTGGTGTGCTCGCTGTCACTGCCCGTGGACCCCGGCACGGAGCCCCCGAGCTCGATGGTGTAGTGAGACGGCGACGAGTTGGGCGACGACGCGTCGCTGCGGGCCTCGTTGACGCGCTTCAGGAGCTGCGCCAGCGTGAACGACGACTGCTTCGTGGGCGGCGACGGCTGCGGCGTCATCATGGCGCTCTGCGGCTGCTGGTGTTGGTAGTGGTGGTGGCCGTGCAAGTGGAGGAGGCCGCTGCGCGGGATATCCTCGGCCTCCTCCATCGGCGACGCCCTCCGGTCAAAGAACGGCAGCTTGTCGACAAACCGCGACATCTTGCTCGGTGCTTCCCTCGCACACAGGCCACCTTGCTGTGCCCGCCGCGGCAAGAGAGATCGAATTTGGAATGCTGGCTGGGTTGGACTGCATGCATCGTATTAGTAACCATTCTTATAGCTCCCCACTTGAGTTGTCAACCCGGGAGCAGCAGATCAGGTTGGTGAGGGGGGATTGGGCTGCTTCGTGGTGTTTCTTCTTGTTAGTTGGAATTGGTTACGTTGCCAAGGAGGCGATACCGGGAGAAACCAGAGAGAGATGTGGGGGGAGTTAGCGGTGGTAGCTTGGGTTTAGGAGGGGGTCAAGAAGGTGGTTGCGGTGGGTGGAGGGAAGGATGATGGCACTCGTGTGCGCACGCGCGCAAGAATTTTTTTTTGGGGGGTGGGGGGGGAGGTGGTTAAGTGTAGCTCAGCCAAAGCTCACCAAATGGGCAGCTAACATTGTCAGCAATGGCTAGTTTCGATGCAAATATATGGAATAAAATTGTGGGGAGGGTTGAGGGAGTGGTGTTGGCCAAAGTCAGGAAATGTGAAAGGCAGAATTTAATCAAATGTGTCTTTTTGGAATACCTCCTTGGATGGCTCTCGCTGGCATTTTTCTAATTTTGTTAAGCTGGAAATACGTCTGTGACACATGATGTTTGGTTTATTATTTGCACTGTGGCGATGATTAATCAATGCATAATAAACTTCGGCTTCTCTCGCGGAACGTACTAGATGATTATCTTATCTGACATCGTCGTCCATCGATAGTCCTGAGAAGAGGGTTTTGCTCGGTTTTGTTGCTTTAAATAATCTTGTTTGGTGCAACCGTTGCATGCCAGTTATTATAAAATCAGGCCTGCTAAGAGGTGGCTGGCCGACACATCACGTCCCCTAGGGCTCATATAATCAGTTGCTAAATCCCTTAGTTATCATGTAGGTGGTCTATAAATAAAAAGATAGTTTTCATGTTATTTAATACATATTATTGAGAGTATGTACTTGTGAGAGCAGATCTAATAATGAGGAGAGCACCATTCTACATTTTTGTGTCTATTTTAGTTTCTGTATGTGTTTGATCTACTACTTGTTGTACGGTCATCGGATCACATTTCGTGATGTTTTCACAACACACTATCAGCACGAGATTCTCCGAGCCTACGGATCAGGCTAACTTTACAATAGCTTTGAGGTAATAATCGAATTGATGAGCGTTCAATATTTAGATTGCCTTTTGCTTTGCTCTGTCGTTTTCTACATTGAATTTCTCTTTCTGTTTACTACATCATGTTTTTGGAGATCAATCTAGTCTGACCTAAGTGACGCTATCTATTAACACATGGTTTAATAGATGGAGTTAGAACAATCACTAGCTTGCATGTAGAAGAGTACCACATGTAGTCGGTATGGCGCAATTACGAAACTGAACAAGCTATGAGTAAACCCCGCTACAACATGCTACAAGTCGACTTTGTCTGCTATTGTTAGTCCTGGAGTTAGGACATCACCTCTCCACGGAACCAAGGTGACGCTATGGCCTCGCCACAAAGACACTACAGGTACGACCAGATGGCGTAGGAAGCATCGCTGCTAGCAATAGATGAACGGGGTAGCATCAAGCTCTCGCGCCACCTCGGGCACCATCCCTAGCATCACTGCGGCACCACGCATGCACCGTTGACAACACTCACTGCCGCACCACGTAGGCTGTATTGGGAGACACCACGCTGACATGTCGCCCGGCATAGACGCACGCACGCCAGGCCACACTGCACTTACCAACCTCGTAGCCTAGGCGTGCTTGCCGGCCTGACGGGCCAGGCGGGCGGGTGGGCTGCCACATCGGCCTAGCATGCGCCAGGCGGGCGGGCGGGCTGCCACATCGGCCCGCCGCATGCTAGGCTGACTAGAGGCGGGCGGCAGCGTACGAGGGGGCCGCGTGGCCCAGCCACGCTTGCCTGCCTGGCAGGCCATGCGGGCGGGTAGGTTGCGGCGCATGTTAGCTATTCTTATGGCTATAGATATTAATATCCGCAACCACACAAAAAAATTTCACTAGTTCCTTGTTATGTGATTAACTAGAAATATTAGTATTTCAGTTATCAAGTGCAGAAAAGGTTGGAGATTCAAAATCTCCAGAGAACCAAGTATTAAGACTAGACGCTGTCACTAAACAGGCTTAACACTTAAAGGTGTAGTTGGACAAAGTCTCGAAAGACCCTCGATATATCCCTCCTATACTTTGGCGTTACTATGGGGCAAAGCTTGGCTACACTTAAAACTATCCCAATAGGTTTACCGAGACAATAGTTATCTAGAGTTGTGGTATACCCTCAACACGGTCATCTACCAAGACATGTACTCAACACGGCAATCTTCTTAAACAGCTACTCGAACTGTGCACCCCTCAACAAGGGTCATACACTTACCGAAAGGATAAAGTTTACCATATTAACAGGTCCTAGCTAAACAACTCTATTCGGGTAAGAAGGAAGTGGATTCAGAATATGAAACTTGACAAATAATAATACTTAAAAGATCACTGTATTTATAAGTAAATATTGTTGCAACAGTAGGAAAGATATATGGAGCCAGACACATATCAAACTACCCAAGAAGACTTCCTCAGAACTTTGCCGTGCAGGTCAACTCTCCCTCCTAGCTACATTGTGACTCCAGTGTCGCTTACAATATACTATAGAGCTGCAAGTGTGCTGACACCTTGAAGAGGAGAAGTGGTAATTGGTGATGAAAAATGAAGAAGAGGAGGAGGATTTATATAGGCGGGCCGACCTTGCTAGGTCAATCAACCCCTCCATGTGACATCTTCTGCGTGAGGACTAGCCGACCTAGGAGGGTCGGTCGACCTTGGGTCATGGCCTGGCGATGTCCCGTTGATCCCCGATGGATGCCTGGCTTGGCCTATGGATGTCACGAAGGGTGGGCGCGTGACTGACTCTCCCGCACGATTTGTTTGGCACCCACAAAGCTCCCGACTGAATAGGTAAGTGGGCCGATTGACCTAGGTAGGGTCGTCCAGCCCTATGATCTTCATCGGGCGGTCCTCATTTTCTTCAAGGGAAGTTGGGAATCCAATGTAAGGCGGTAGAGAGCAGTTGGCTTGGTCGACTAGCCAAGTTGATCAGGTCAGTAGGGCCTCTCCTCAATGGGCTGGCAACCTAGTTCTCAATAGGCAGGATTGGCCACCCTAGGGTAGGTCAGCCAACCCAACTTTTGGTCCGTCGTTGTTTTGAAATTTGATGCACAGTATGCCCTTGGATAATTAAGCCTCTTTAAGGCTCCTTTTGCCTGTTTTTATAACATTGTACTCCCTCCGTCCCAAATTATAAGGCACGCACGCATCCCAATAAACACAATTAGGTTTATAATATTTTAATTATATGATACAAAAATAATATTGTTGGATTCGTTTTTGAAAGTACTTTCTAATTATATCTTTTTGTATCATATAACTAACATATTATAGCTCTAATTGTGTTTATTGGGATACGTGCGCGCCTTATAATTTGGGACGGAGAGAGTACATCCACAACACTAGAGTAGAAATTAGCTAGAAAAAAGTAGATTGCACCATTAGTCGTGTCATTACCTTGCCTTTATTTAGGATTCCAGGGGTAAAGTATTGGAAATAACGTCTGTCAATAGCGCACAAGTAGGCTGCATGCCCCAACCACGCTTGTTAGCCTAGTAGGCCAGGTGAGCGGGCGGACCATGGCATGCAGCACGCATGCAGGGCACGCCGCACTTGCTAGCTTTGCGGGTAGGCGGGCAGGCTGCTGCACACACGCACTGCCTTGCTACACTTGCTGGCCATGCAGGCTAGGCGGCGAGCGAGCCGTGGCGCATAAACAAGCCGAGCATTTAGGTTGCACCATGCTTGTTGGCATCGTAGGCTTGGCAGGCACGCTGCACCGTGCTTGTAGGCCACATAGGCTTGGTGGGTTGGTGGGTAGGAGATTTTGCGAAAAACCTCGGGAAATAAGAAATTGCAAGAATATTCATTGCGTAGAAAATCTTTCTATGGACCCCCCTGTACTTCACTGAATTCACGTAGAATCACTAAATTATGTTATCATGCAAAATCTCATGGATCATTTTGTCACATTTATTTCTTGCATATTATAAATATTGTTTGGCTTATTACTCAATTCATTTGGTTTATTTAAATATGATTGCTTAGGAAAATACTAAAGTACTTAAGAATATTGTACCACTATTTTGCATACCAGTTATATGTTTTTATAGGAAGTAAAACTTATCTATATTTTGAATGGACAATGTAGGATGTCTGGTTTGTCGAACAAGGAGTTCGTTAAGCTTGCCTCTCATGGTGAAAATTACCTGACATGGAAGTTTCATGTGTAGATCATCTTTGACGCTAAGGACCTTGATGTGGTTATTGTCGGGATATGGGGCCCGCCTCATTTGCGCGAAGGGGCCAAGCACTATACTTTTTTGTCACCACCTCTCACCCACTTTGAAGGATGAATACCCTGCGGGGAAGGACCCTATGGTACTGTGGACCTTTCTGGAAGAGTGCTTTGCGAAGCTCAAGTATGTGCTCCTCCCCAAGGCAGTGGAGGCATGGCAAAACCTCCGCTTCCAGGACCGTAAGTCCGCGACTTAGTACAACTCTACTCTGCACAAGATTTGTAACCCTTAGACACTATGGCGAGGAGCTCACAAAAGAGAAAAAGATAGAGAAAAATCTCTCCACTTTCCACGCTAGCAACGTGGTACTGTAGTGCCAATATCGCCATGATAAGTACAAGAAGTACTCTGACTTGATAGATGTCATGCAAGTTGCCGAACAACAAGATGAGATTTTGGTGAAGAACTATAACTCTGGCTCCACAGGAACCACGACTGGGGACAAAGCTCATGCCACCGGTTACAATATAAAAAGCCTACCTTCAAGAAGAAAGGCCAGAAGGGCGAGAAGGGGCAGAAGGTAAGTGCTTATTAGGTACAACCTTATCCTCAACAAAAGAAGAGGGGGAGGAAGACGGAGGGAGAGAAGCCATATGGTCTGTAGAACTAGACTTGCATCCGCTATGGCATGTGGGGATATTGGTCCAAGACTTGCTGCACCCCCAAGCGCATCATTAAAGCTTTACGTCAGAAGAACGAAAAGCAAAAGAAGATGGAGACCCACTTTGCTATCACTAAGGAGATGGACATAGAGCAGGAGGCAATTGCTCTTGAAGGAACTTATGAAGAGAAAGCTGGGGCGCCTATGAACATTGACAATGTTGATCGCATGGACACTGAGATGGTCGCCGTCACCCTTGAGGGGGAGACAGCCGCACCTACGGCTCCCACCCATGCAGGGGAGCCCACGTACGCTATGATCTAAGCAGAGGTCGATGCACACTTCTTCGGATCGGTTAAAGTACCTGCGCGTACTTTAATAAATTTTATCAGCTATTCCTGTGGTGGTTTTTCCATTTGAAAAATTAATAGTGGTCTGTAAGCTCTATGAAAGCGAATAGTCTTAGGTTCCTATGTGTGCTCCCAGACATATTTTATCATTATTTATAATAAGTAAGGTTCTATTATTAAAGTTTTGTTATGTTATATTGCTTCTTCCTTTGTTGCATATTTGTTAAATTTTAATATAGAACTTGTGTAGCATACCACGATATATGCACCACACGAAATGCGCATAATACCCATGTCTTGGAATGATGAGAAAAAATATAACGATTTCCAAAAGTCAAGAAGGTTTTACATGTGTTACTTGCCCACTAGCATGGACTTGTGAAAAGAGAGATCAATGAAGATTTGTATACCAACATTATATTGAAGACATGCGGTCTTGCACGATGCAACTCTCATCAATCATAAACTACTTGCATATAATATCGCTATACTTTACGATGTAGTGCGGGGAATGCACCCTTTAGTTTTAACATTTGAAGATTTGGACACACTATGCATGTATATGTTCCAAGCAAACAACGAGTTATTGTGGAACCCTACAAGAAGGAGGGATGCTGTTGAATTTTGCATCGACATCCATGATAATAAAACACTTAGACCCATGAATATCGATATGTTCTAAGCAAACAACAAGCTATTGTGGAACCCTACAAGAAGGAGGGATGCATGTCGAATTTTGCATCGACATCCATGATAATAAAGCACTTAGACCCATGAATATCGGAAAATCATGTGGAAAAATCCTACGGCAAGCCACATGGATCCATAGTTAGGACCCACGCACTAGTAAGGCGATCACCGAAGTTCAAAGTATAATAATTTGCAAACATTAGCAAATTCACTGCCTAATTATTTCACTAATCATCGAAGCAATGTAAGGTCACATACTTGTAAGAAATGCACCGGAGAGAGTAGGGATCATGCCTCATACCATCCTTCGTTCTAAGGTCTTCTTATATTTTATAAGAGGATGAGGACTCCAGCTTCCCAAAAACCTCGCATATCCGAAGACGTCTGGGGAAAGTGGGGCAAGGGGACTTGCCTACCTAGATTACTAAAATACCCTATTTAGAAGAATAAATAGGTGAGCCGGTTTAGACCTGGCACCTGTATGAAAACAAAACTAAATCACATTATATACATCAACGTTCCTACAAAAGGAAGCCATTAGCTAAGTATGTGTACACATAAACACTGGAACTAAAGAATCTAGTACCCATAAATGAGAAATAGTCGGATACTGGAAAGACATCATGAAGAAGCTCCTCATGACATGCGAGGAAAACAGGTGAGAAGATGCATGAAAACTATGATTACTCTAAAGAAAGGAGATGTATTTATGGCATGCAGCTCGTACCCCTCTCCATGTGATCTAAGTTACTGCTCATATTAGAACTCCAGTCGTTGGTGGAATTACCTTTGGCTATTTAATCTTAGTGGCAGAAAATTTGAATGATATTATTAATGGATATGATATAAAAGTAAGCAACTTTCTATGCAAGAAAGGCTACACAAACAATCAAGGTAATCCCTATATATTTATACAAAAGTGTTGGAATGATTTTTGTAAAGAAAGGTCTATGTTGATGATTTATATATCTTGGTGAAAACATAAGATAGAGGAAGCAAGTCTGTGCTCAAAGCCAAAACTTGATGAAATAAAAGAGATCTAAGTAAAATATATATATGTTTAGACTTGTATCTCAAACAAAATCGACGAAGTGATGTAAGACACCAACTTGATCAATCCCGTCTGAATAGATCCTAACACAATGCAAACTACTTTGCACACATGATCAAGAAGACCTCATAGAGAAACTCCTGATTAGGGATTGGAACCCATGCTTTAGATTTTTTTAATAGAAACTTCAAATGATCGATTGTATTATAAGAATGCACGAAGTTTTATAACACAATCATCTACCTTACCCGAAATTTTCACAGAAGTTGAAACAGCTTATATAGCACAATGAGATTGGTTTATACTACACAATTATGTCATGTACTACTCCATAAATATATCACTCACATTGATCATTAATAAATAAAGTAAAGGGTACACTAGAAACTCGAGGGAAGATCGTCAGAATTTTCTAGAATTAATTGTGAGAAGGGAATCAAGAATATTATATATTATGTGACTGCCATACTCTACACCAAAATAATATCACATATTGTGTTCTTCTAGAAACATCCAAGTTAGACATGAATATTTTAACGAGAGTCATCTTGAGGGGGAGTAATGCAAAAGAGAAACTTAATTATCATACTCGAGTTAAAAAAGTTCATAATTTTAATTTACTCAAAAAATCAATCAAAGATAATTACTTTGTTATATGAAATATTTTGCGGAAAGAAGAATATAGATTAAAAGCGTCAATTATTGAGTACTTAGCTAGAATGAAAATTCGCTTAGTATGCATGCAAAATTCATGGGGAGGAATTCCTAAATTAATTATTCATTGATTAAAAGAATATAGTAATGAGGAACACTACGGGGAAATATCATTCATCAATTAAATCAGTTCCAGATTAATCAAATTTAGATGGTTGTACTCTTTTTTTCTTTGATGAGTTTTCGTAGAAGTTTTTTTTATCCATAAGGCTTTTAAATGAGGCAAATAGTGCATTATAAAGCAGTGAATGCTATGCGCTCTTTCTCCAATTTTCCTTACTGAGTTTTTTCTGAGTTTTAATGAGGCATGTGTATTTCGTAGTAATTTTCTGAGGGGAAGTGTATGAAACCGGGCCTCCTAGGGGATGGGCTAGTTGGCACAGTGCTACGCCCTCCGTAGGGCCCATATGGTCAATTACTAGACCCTAGCCATCACGCAGATGGTCTATAAATAGAGAGATGGTCTTCTTATTATTTTACACGCATTATTGAGATTTTGTACTGTGGGAACAGATGTAATAAAGAGAAGAGCACCACTCTACATCCTTGTATCTATTTTACTTCCTGTACATGTTTAATCTACTACTTGTTATATAACCATTAGATCACACCTTGTGACGTTAGTTTCACAACACCAGTAACAAAGTTAAAGCACGTAATACTGCTACGTGACTAGAAATCTTACATAGGCTGCTGCTCTGGTCAAAATCATGGTTTGCAAAGCTTGCAAGTATGGTTTGCAAAACTTGCAAGTTTGGTTTCTTGTTGCAGCGGTGAAGGAGATGACGAGGCAGGTTCTGTATTCTTCTGCTCTTTACGTGGGCAACTGGACATGAGGGCTTGTCTCGCGGCATTAGCACAGGTTGCAGCTGGGAGGTGGTGAACAGATCATCAGATAACCATCAGTGTTTCAAATTTCTAGGGCAGATCATATGTACTCGTTCATCTGGAACAGTCTTAGCATTCCTTTCCCTAGGCGAGACGCATACTCGTAAGATTTTAGCATGCTCGATGCTAGCCGCACACTGTGGCATGCAAGTAAAACTGTGGTTTTGAAGGAAAAGAAAAACTACGGAAGGGAATGTAATCAAATACATGAGCTGGTTTCCTTGCCAATTTTTTCGGGTATCCACTGTTAAATTTCAAGCAACTGGTTACACCAGCCTGACCAACACTACCTAGGTGTACCTAACAGAGTCAACCCAAAGTTGCCCATTTATACACGTAACAGATGGGGTCATCTACTGTCTAAAGAAAACGGAAAACTTTCTACGAACTTTGGTTCAATATTGCCTACACATAACTAGGTGTGGGCATTTGGGTCTTTTTGACCAATAAACAATTTCAGCTTTTGCGAAGTTGCAACCGAATTAGCCAAACGGGAACAAAACCAAACTTAATTGATCAAAATATTTATCCATTAATTCAGTTTACCGAAACTTGGGGGAAGGAGCTGACGAGGGTAGTGGTGGGGCGTGGGTGTATTTCTGCCGGGACCGAAATACCGAACCCATCAGACTTCACATGATCATAGTTATTTTCGCTTTCCGCTCTTACCTTTTGTGCTATTTGGTGTTGATCATCGTTATCTTCGCTTTCCGCTCTTACCTTTTGTGCTATTTGGTGTTGATCATCGTTATTTTTGCTTTCCGCTCTTACCTTTTGTGCTATTTGGTGTTTGGTATAATTGGTGAATTACAAGAAATGCTAAAATTTTTGCGTCGAAATATTTAAGAAACTATTTCAGGTTGTTGTGAGAGGACCCGATCCTAATGACTGGATCACTCATGTGTTTTACTAGCAGTAGTCTTATGATCAATAGCTACTGTCTACAGTCAAAATGAATATTACGTGTGTCCATTCAATAATACAACATAGTCGACCATTAAGATCGAGACTTACGGATGAAACCATCAGGCTAAATAACATCAAAGGTATGCAATAGAAGAAAACACAAAGATAACTATGGACGTAGTGATATGCTAAGCTCATAGGTAATCGATTGGGATTGCGCCCTAGTTCTCGTACTAGTTATCTTAGCAATTGTAACACTGTTCTTCTTCCATATCTAGTTAATCAGCAAGACATGTGAATATATTGGATGTACTCGCAAGCATCCTACAAGAAATGATAACAACTATATATGCACGGCTTTGTCCAAGATTAAGGTTCTATCGTAGGTTGCATGTTGTGCGAAAAGCTAAGTTTTCAGTTGCAATAATAATAGTAATGACTCTATAAGCAAGGTAAACAAGCATAAATAAAGTTTGTATATGAAACAAAGAACATCATATCCTTAACACGACATCTGCCATTCTCATTAGCTTCAGCTAATCTCTTGTAGCTCATACTACTGCACTAGTGAGCAACTTCTGCTCTACATCCTTATATTCCAATACTCTAGCATTTTCAAGCATTTTGAAAACTGAGTCTAACCAAGTGTAATATTGTCTAAGTTATGTTCATAATCGGGGACACAGCTATTTGAATAGATTTTAACACTCCACAAGATGTTAATCTCCCTTGTTGTGAAAATCCGATGGGCACACTTCACGAGGCGTGCTAACAGGGATATCACAAGAAGGCTTTTCGTTCTAGTCCTAACGATGAACGCACTAGATGAGCCATTCTTAGCACTAGCATGCTATCGCTAAACCATGACACATAGACACAGTGCGGGCTCAACTTTGTGCCAAGCAACTTCTTATGTTAATCCACGACAAGCCTCTCATAGAGTTACACCACTAATCTGCACTTTCACCTATCGCCTAAGGGTTCATTTGCTAATCCTAAACAAGGTATTGGGTCAAGCCTATCCCATAAGGGCATGGGGACTTATGATGCGGACTTGGATTAGCAGCATTAGAGTTCGGTCCTTAACTGACCCAAATGGGACTCCAACATCTTCATCACTTATGGGCTACACCACCCACATGCAACACCTTAAATTATATGAGTGAGTATTATTTCAACTTTCAACAACAAGCTTCATCTTAATCAACAACAAACTCGACTTCCATTTTCTTGCTTGGATCCAAATCCTTCATCACTGACACCATTTGATTTTGATTTTTGATAAAATAAATTACATTTTTAGAAACTCTTCTTGAATAGTAAATGTCGTCCAAGGTTACCATAATACTGTCCACAATTAATTGAAGTGATCAACAACTTTCTAGTATTTTGTGTAATATAGCATGGCTAAGAAATAACTAATTATATCACCTAAAACCTACTAAATAAGCTCCAAACAGTTGTTACATATTTCTAGGGTGACAATGGTACCGGATAATATTTATCAAAGGAATAACATGTCAAAATTAGGCATTAACTAATTTCTTCACATGAAATAACATTTTTAAATAACATAAAATGCAATTACTTGGCAAAAATATATGTAAATAAAACATATGTTCAATATGGTCAAGATGGGTGCTTGCCTAGCTTGGCCAAGTCTCAACACTGTTCTGGTCCTTCATCGAAGATCGTCATAATGTCATTTGTTTAAACCCGGGACAAAGCAAATAAAGAAAAATAAATAAACTAGAAAATCAAATAAATTCTAAAAATTATTAAATTGGTACTTTTGGAGGAATAAAAAATAATAATGGAGTCAGTCGGAGTTATAACGAGGGAGAAATGAGCCTCCGAAGCTTTGCCCGAGGGAAGAGAGGAAAATAATTTTGGACAGAGATAGGGATGACATTGATGGCATATTTGGGAAATACACTTTTCTTAAAGGAAGACGTATTCCATACTAGTACGGGTTTAAAATAAAGAATCCGACACATGGGGCCATGTCATCAGTGACTCAGGGCCTTGAACCATTTTGTATTAGAGAAAATCGGTCGATGGGGCTCAGGTGTAAGTGTCTCATTAATTTAAACTAGACTAACCTACCCTACTGTGCGGGCCAACTTTGACAGAGGAAGGAAAAAGAGGAGGTGACGTGCTCGGCTTTGCTTCTGTCGATAGTGGCAGACGACAACCGGAGAAGGAGGGCAACCACTGAGGTGAGGTCGGAAGAGCACAGTGACCCAAGTGGTGGTGGAATTGGTACCAAGGACTCATCGTAGAGGCACTGATGGCGAGGTTTGAAAGACTGCGGTGGCTCTGAATTTGGCATCTTGCCGTCGCCACGATTCCCTCCAATAGGTGTTTAGGATGAGTTTTTGACATAGCAGGGAAGGTAAGGAGGGAGAAACCAAGAGAAAAACTCTGCCGGTTGGCTAGGATATTACGGAGCCAGGTGACGTCAGTCCTTGTGCACGAGGTAGTGCAGGAGGATGGTAAGGGGATATGGCTTGGAGAGGTGTCCATATAGGCCGGAGTCGGTGCACCGTGTGTCGGATGCATGGGGCGGCAATGGCAACGCGACAGTGGCCAGGGCGTCAGGTAGTGGTGTGCGGCACAGGTGACATGATGGTCCACTGAGCTAACAGTGTGGAGCGGGGGCCGTGTGTAGGTGCCAGCACGGTCACGTCCATGACATGGCACATGTGGGTTGGCACGTTCTCGTGTCCTGGTAGAGACGGAGGGGAGGTGTCCAAGGTGTGGTCACGTCGGTGGGGTCTATGGCGCGACAGTGGAGTTGATGGAGCGGCGTAGGGGCTGCCATGCACAACGCATGTGCTGTTGGCGTGCACATTGCATGCCCTGTGCACTGTTGCAATAATAGCAGCGGCATCTAGCCAAGAAAAGGAAGACGAAGAAGTGAATGGGCTGTCCAGTGGATCCTTGGGCCTACACGTAGTGAGAGGAGAGGCTAAGGGAGTGGAGGAGGTAAGTGGCTGCAACAAAAATGGGTGAAAGAACTATATAGTGAACTCTGCCCAAATCTTAAATTTAAAATCGAGCACATTTTTGAATGTGAAGTTGATGAGACATGAAAAAAATGGATTCCTGGTGATGATTAGATGCTCCCCAAATTTATCAAGATTTTTTATATATTTAAATAAGTGAGAAACATGGTAAGATCAAATTTGGCTCAAATCCAAATTTGACACCATTTGAAAAATTTCATACTGGAGGTCGACATATTATTTTGGAATCTGGCCAGGATTGATGTCATAAGTTTTGTGTAATATTATGAGTATTTAGGGATAAAAAGTCAACATGTGATAATAAAACATTGAGTCAGCCTTATTTCAAGTTTTGAATGTGAAAATAAAAATTGATTCAAAAAAGTCATGTTCTATTCAAAAATGGTATACAAAGTTGTTATATTTGAATATTCATATTCTGCTAGTTCTGGAAATATTTTTCTCAGATATTTAATGGAAGGAGGTGGTTTTGGGTTAGATGTTTTGAGAAAATGACATGAAATATTGGAAAAGGAAAATAAGAGAGAGTAAAGAAGCAAAGAGCGTGAGGCTTTTATCACATGATTATGAAAAGATGGTGAAAGTTATACTCCAAATTGTAGGGTAGAGGGAAGATTTTAGGATTATAGATGCCAATTTCATAATTAAGCAAAAATCTCAAACATAAACATAATGAAAATCCAAAACTTTAACAAACTAATTTTCCAAGTTATAAAATTTAGGGTGTGGCAGTTGTTCCGCAAGCTTTGATTTTTTTTTAGGCCGAACACAATGGCTTCATTCACTTTTGTGCATTAACTCCTGACAGCAAGCAAAAACAGATAATATGAACCCCTTTGTGAGTTTATACACTTCCACAATTAAAAAAATCTAATTTATTTGTGACAATAGAAAATGTTAATTTAGGTATATTAACAAAAATTCATGAAAATATGGTCAAATGTGTATTACAAAAAAAAACAAAAAATAAGCACAACTTCATTGTTATAAGGAATAAGTATATATTTCACTCATCAACTATTGCCTATGAGCATAATTCATCCCAAAACTCTAAAACCGGGTAAATCTCACCCTTAAGTGTTAAATTTGGGTAAATTATCCCCCTAACAGTGGTGGAAGGGCTTTTGCGCTAACGTGGAGTGGTTTTGACCCGACTTAAATGACGTGGCGCCTACGTGTTAGCCACATCATCTCCATGTCATCAAACAAGTCATGAAATAGTAAAGTTAGAAAATTTTGAAGAAAATTAATTATTTTTTATTCTTAAAATCCAAAATATTCAAAATAAAATACCAACCTCTTTTTATTTCAAAAATTTCAAGAAAATTTTTAAATAGCTGAGTAAAAGGAGTTCAAATGAATTTTCAAAATTTCTCAAAATTAAAGAAATTTGGTCGGATTTTTGATTCAATTTTTGAAAAACAAAAAATGGTCAAGTTTATTTTTAATATTCTAGGTTTTCAAAATAAGAGAATGATTAATTTTTCTCAAAATTTTCTAACTTTACTATTTTATGACTTGTTTGATGATGTGGAGGTAATTTTGTGAACACATAGATGCCACTTCATCTAAGTCAGGTCAAAACCACTTTACATTAGTGCAAAACCGCCTTCCACCACTATTGGAGGGTAATTTTACACGGATTTAACAGTTAAGGGTGAGATTTATCCGGTTTTAGAGTTTTGGGATGAAATGTGCTCACATACAATAGTTGAAGGGTGAAATAAACATTTATTCCTTGTTGTAAATTTAATATCCTTTTTTTAAGTACACATATGGTCAAATTTTTTCAGAAATTTTTGTATATATAGATAAATTAAAATTTCTATTTCTATAAGCTTTTTAAATTTTTTGAATAAAAAATATACAAACTCACGAAAGAGTATATATGAACATATGTTCATAAAATAAAAAGGGAAACTCTAGCCGATAGAAAAAATTCATCCTCCTAGCATCGAACCGTTTGTTCTTGTACCATTTATCTAACCATCCATCTCTTCCTATATAATGCCCCAATCACCAATTATGGTTTATTCTCTTCCCATCTCTTGTTCTCGCCATGCGCCCGCCGTCTTCCATGCCCCCATTGTCAAGATCGTGGAGGTCGCCCGTGTCGCCGTGCCGGCCGGCACCACCGCGCTGACGCCACCAGAGGAGGAGCCTCTCCTGATCAGACTATCCGCGCTGGAGCACCATGGGTCGTCCTCCCGCTCATCTAGTGCGTGCTCTTCTTTGACGACAGCAACGCCAAGCTCCCACCCTTCGCGTCCCTCGCAGCCATGCTCTCGCGGTTCGTGCCACTCGCCGAGAGGATCATCCACCTGTCGTCCATGGGTGAGACTGCCATCAACTGCTCCAAGGGAGGCGATGGGGTCTGGTTCATCATCACAGAGAAAGCGGACGCGCGGAGGTTGGTAGGGGACGTTGCACCATGCCGTGGTCCCTCCGGCACCATGGAAGCTGATGCCGGTGAAGAGGAAGCGCCATGGATGCCCATTGACAACCGCACCGCAGTGGCAGTTCTTCTTCCCAGTGCCGCATGGCTTGGCCGCCGTGTTTGTGGCCTACTCATGGCGTCGCGCCCGAGGAAACAAATTATTATTGTATATGAAACAAATCGTTGTTATATAGAAAACAAAATACCTAGATGAATGAAACTTGAGGAAATAAATTATTGTTATGTGGGAAACAAATTGTAATTGTATTTAAAACAAAGTTTTGTTGCGCAAGGTTTAGTAAAATATTTCTCTCGCACTACACAGACATATCCGCGTTGCCATAACAGAATACGTATTACATACAAAGAATACTACATATGTTTCCTATGGGCACTATAATTGTTTCCTATGGTCACCAAAATTATTTCTCGTAAATTTAGCTAATTATGTTTGTCGCTAATCCTGCTGTCACATCCACGGCTACGACATAGGCTGATGAGGTCATAATATCGGCATGCTGATTTGTTACCGGAAAGTCAGCGTTTTGTTTAAGGAAATAATTTGCCTGTCTGTTTTTCGTGTTTCCTGTTATCTCCAAATTTGTTTCTCGTAAAATTAGCGATTTGTTACATGTATATGGTCCATCCCCTTGTTTCAAACTCTATCGTCCATTAAACTTCATCTAACAGCTATCTGCTATCTCTACAAATAGCTAATATCGACGTGCCAATTTGTAACAGCCGCCAATAAAAATCACGTGCGGCAGGCAGGTGCTACTACCTACCCAAGGCCCGACCAAGCCCACCCGAGGCCCAAGTCGCATCGTCTTGCTCCAAGCCGCCAACGTCAAGTCCCCACGCGGCACGCCGCACTCCCGCCGCCGCGCCCTTGTAGCCGCTCAGGATCCCAGCTCCCGCCGGAAGACGCCCGTAGTCGCGCTCGCGCCGGAGACGAGTCGGACGGTCCCGCGAAGGAGGAGGGCGCCACCGTGTCTCCACTGCAGCAGTGCGCCGCCTCCGCCTCCGGCAGAAAACCTCTTCTCCCCCCCACCAAAACCCCAGGCGACATTGACCCGCAGTTTCCCACTTCCCGTCGGTACACAACCCTCTCCCACCGATCACCACCCGTCCATTTTAGTAGTCCACCACCGCACCTCGTCGCCGCCGCCTCCTCCTCCTCCTCTTAAAGCCACCCTGACCCCATGGACGAGGGCCTCGCAGCGTCCGATCCCGGCCCGTCCTTCGCCGAGCGGGCCAGGTTTACGGGGCCATGCGCGTCCAGCGGCTCGGGCACAGGCCCCGATGTGGAGATCCGAGCGCTCGTCTCGATGGCTGGCGGACTCTACCCGTTGGCACGGGCGGAGGCGCTCCGTGGCCTCGCTGCGGTCCTCGAGAAGGCGAATGCCGGCGGTGGGGTTGTGGAGTGCTGCTACGGCTGCGCGGTGGAATTGCTGAGGGACGAGGACGAGGG
Source organism: Stipa capillata (assembly GCA_019208055.1). Classification (NCBI taxonomy): domain Eukaryota; kingdom Viridiplantae; phylum Streptophyta; class Magnoliopsida; order Poales; family Poaceae; genus Stipa; species Stipa capillata. The sequence continues at coordinate 29,472 of JAGXJF010004429.1, forward strand.
TATCAGGTTGGCTGCCGTGCGATTGGTGAGGTTTTGCCATTTATCGGTACTTCGTTTTTGTTATTGTTGTTGTGCTTATATACTTTTGAGGATTACATACGAGGAATTTAGGAGATGTCCTCTCTTCGATGGATAGATTGGTCTTTGTGCGGAGAAGTTTGCTGCGAGAGAGGAAGTGGGTGGCAATGGTGATGGTGACCAAATGGACCTGATTTTTCTACAGGTATGGTTTGCACTTCGTGCTGGATTTGGTGTTCATGCACGGTAGGATTGGCTAGCTGAGTGCGTGGCCTAATCTCAATGTAATTTCAAAATTCTGTTTAGCCTAATACTTCTTCTGTTCCTAAATGTAAATTCCAGGCTTTTAAACTTTGGAATCAATAGTTATACCGTATGGCCCAAACAAATTGATACTGGGAGGGATGCTGTTGTTTTTACTAACAAGACATATGTTTCCCACAAGTCACTAGTGCATTGTTACATTCTTATCACCAGAAAATCCTTTTGACAGTATAAGGTGTTTTTTTCTCATGTCAAATGAGATTTATTACTGATATATACAGTTGTTGATGCACAATAAGCAATAGAAATTTATGCATTTAATCATCCTTGTGCATTTAATGTTCTTAAGTGACAAGTTTTGCTCCACCATAATGCTTAACACTTCCTTTCTCTTTTCTGACTCCTCTATTCAGCTTAGCTCCACATCTAGGGACATGTGTACAAATGTGAGAATTGAAGCATTCAGTGCACTTGCCAAGATGCAGAGAGTATCTGAGGGTGTTTTGCTTCAGTCGTTGTCTAAGAAGGTCATAAAAACTGACACTGGGAGTGGCTCTATTAGCAAAGGGAAAAAACTACCACCTAAATTAATATTTCCCTGTGCTGCTGGCATTTTTGTACATGGGATTGAAGATGAATTTTATCAGGTCATATCTTTTCTCTTATACCACTTAATTCCCCTTAACGCTCCTGTTATTTTCTTTGGTTTTATTGTTGTTATTTTCTCTCTACAGGTGCGAACAGCTGCCTGTAAAACGTTGGGAGCGCTTGCAAAGTTTTCAACCCAGTATGCGCAGAAGGCCTTGGACTTGTTGATGGATATGATGAATGATGATATGGAAGCAGTTAGACTGCAGACTTTGCAGACACTCTTCGATATGGCAACATATGGATATTTGAGTGTGCAGGAGAAGCACATGCATATGGTACTAATTATCATTATAGCGTGCCTCGTGTAAGCTAGATGTATGAATTGGTTCTTTATTTGTAGTTAATCTTGCTAAATGCTAAATATGGCAACCTTATGCCTGCTGTTGCTTTTGCAGTTCCTTGGCATTTTGATCGATGCCAATGCCATAGTCCGAAATGCAGCACGCAAGATCCTAGGGTTAGTGAATCTGCCTAAACTTCAAATGTTTAAATCTGCACTTGATGGTCTCATTGCAAGTTTGGAGAAAAACCCGGAGGTATGTTATTCTAATACCTTTGCAGAACAATCACCATGCTTCATGGTTATCTGTCCTTTTGCTATTCATGTTTTGTTCATTGCTTATTTTATCACATCTATTATATTATGAAAACAATAGAAAAAGAAGCCAGCACGTTCGTCCACATCGGCTAAAAATATATGCTCTGTTGATCATAGTTGATCTAGATTATAACAGTGGAGATTCATCATATAGAGATTGAAGTTGTAGAACTAATACAGTTATAGATCTATTGTTAAATTTAGAACTCTAGAAAGAAAATTTGTATAAAATTCAGAAAAGGAAAAGGAAGCATATAGTCCAATCCTTCTGCAATTAACTTGCCATGCTATTCCAATCACAATTGCAATTACAATTAGGTTATACAACCAGAGTGCAATTGGATGATAGCTATCCAATCCAAATTGCATCACACGATCGAATTGATCAACTTGCACAATTAGATAGCTAGACCCACACATAACGGGCCTGGGCATTGGTCGCACTGCCATCTGGACTAGAACGATCGAAATTGAGTAAAGGACTCAAGATGGGCTAGATAACGATGATAGCAGTGACGATGATGTGAGTAAGGGATCAAATCTTTCAAAAAAAGTTCAATCTAAGCAGAAGGAAACATAACTATAGGAAAAATAAGCACGAAGACAAAGCAAATCAGATGCAAGACTGAGGTTTTTGATGTGGCGAGACTAAGGTTTCTTCAGTACGATATTATTCACGTGGACACCTGAGCCGCACTAACCCAGGCTGAGTGAGAAGCAGAAGTTGAACGTGATGCTGGGACACCGCATGATGTGATCTGAGCAGTAAAGGCCTCAGGGGTGGATTTTGGAGCTATGAGGTCATCTATTTCATCGCTGGCAGTGGCGAGATGTGCATGCAGTAGAGCTAGGTAGAGTAAGGGGGGTAAGGAGAATCGCGACGAGATGGTTTCTTAGGACACGATGTTATACTAATAAAATAATGCAGCTACAATAAGACGAGTGATGAGGCGGGGTAAAGAAGAGGAGACAAGGTTCTGGTAAGATCCATATTATTGGCTTCAATTCTTGGTGGAATTTTTTTCAAAATGTTGTGCGTGGAAAGATATGCATTGAAGGAGGGTGGGCAGAGGAAGCTAACAGAGTACTAAGGACTACTTAAAGTTTGGCATGCGGGGTACTTACAGGAGTACTTTTAACTAATACAATTCCTTTTTTTCTACGATTATAAGGAGGATGCACATGCAAACGCAAACCACACACGCGCACCACACACACACCCACGCGAGCGCGCCACCTAATGAAACGCACTATACGTTCTAATATCCTAAAAGTGTACTGCACTTAATGGAAAACCTTTACCAAAGCTTCAGTTAACTTTTCCCAACATTTATTTTGACTGCAGTATTTTTTGTAATCTCACTGTCTATCTAATGAAAATCAGTAACATCTCAAAGCTAATGTAATGAACAATAAAACAGACTAATAGTCAGGTGAAAAACTACTTAATATGGGAAAAATCAATGTCAAATTTGACAAAATATCTAGCCGCACAAATGAGTGGGCCACTCCGCTAGTTTAATACTATTATCGGTCCAAGTTTGTTTAGTTATGTCCTTACAGGAAAAATAAGAGTTTATGCAATTCTGACTAAAGGTTAAACATTTTCCAAATCAATAGTTTGTGTAGTCAATGAAACACACCCCCGTATTTATCCTGCTAAATCTTAATTTCAGTTCTGGTCAACGTATAAGACATAGCTTACTCTAAATGTTTGAGGCTTTGAGCATATGACTTCACTTTTTCAATAATTGACTCTTTTCTCTCATGGTGTAATTGTGTTTATTACATGCAGGAACAAGATATATATGGTGTTCTGTTTTCCATTGGCAAGAATCATGGGAGCTTTTCAGTCAATATAGCTAAACATTTGGCCAAAGAGGTGTTTCTCCATTGTTTACTTCCAGTTGTATTTACATGTTAATGGTCTATACAAAATGACAGTTTTCACTTTCAGCATAAAGATGCTGTCTTTTTTTGTCGCACTGACTCGTTCTGCTTATGTGGTTCTCTCAAAGTTCAGTATTTAAAGATTTTAACCCTACTTGTTAACTAATTTTCAGTGTGCACCAACTATGGACTAACCATTCAATAGCTCTCTCAAGTATCAATAAATCAAATTTATCTTCCCTTTTTCTCTCCCATTTTTGTCTGCACTCATACTTTTGGATCATAAAGTTTTCAACTACACTTTATTCATTTTTCTCTCCATATTTTCCTCTTTAGGTATCTTCTTGCAATATTTTCTCTACATCCTTTTCTTCATCTCCTTTATTGTCTAGTTTACATAGGTGCTACTTGGAATTATCGCCTCCATACACCCTTAGTACATCAGTTAAATCATGAACACCTAATTTGTTATGGGCAACATATAAAGTGCATTCATCCACTCATTATGGTGCATTCATGTAATTAACTTTTGGTTTGAGCATCAAATCAACATGGAAAATTTGATGTGATCTATAGAGTGTTCTAAAATTCCAACTTCAAATTCAAATGTGTTAGATGAGAACAAAAAAAAGACAAGTTACTGTGAGTAGTAGCATTTGTCCCTTTTCCCCCTTTTCCTTTGGATTTATATTTGCCAGATTTTCTCTTTTTTGTTATTCTTAACGTACAAGAGCTTTGGACTTGAAATTTTATACATAGGCAGAGTAAATTGAGTAATACATCTAGAACTTTTTTGGGGGAATTATTCCTGTTGAATTAATGGCGAAAACAAAAGCAATTGTTTCAGTGCACCACAAAGGGTGATTGCATAGGATATGTTGCCTTTGTTATGTTATTCAACGATGATCATCTATAGAACTGCACTGCATGATCTTTGTATTTTCTATCTCTTCAATGTTTCTATATAACTGCACTGCATGATCTTGGTATGTTCTATCTCTTCAATGATTCTATATTATTATGGTGTTTGACCTTCGATGTATGAAGTAAGAACTCTCAGGTTTATGTTCATTTGCTACATTGAGTATACCAACATTTTATTTGGAATTTTCCGATCAAGTTTTTTGTCCCTTAATATTGCATTATCTATGGCATAGATCAGTATGGCATCTGAGGGAGAGCTGATCTTGGACAAACCTAGGATCAAAGCATTGTTAATAGTGTCTATCTCCGCACCTTTTTCTGATGATAAACACAAGAAATTGGATATACCCGCAGTTATATTTTCACATGCGATTCCCCTACTTGGTAGGATCTCGTGTGCACTAGGAGAAGATATTAAACAAGATTCGCTCTTATCCTACTTGTGTCGTCAAAGTGGAATGCCGTTTTGGGGGAAAAGGTCATTGTCTTCAGAAGGTGGAGAATCCGAATGTGTCAGTGTTGAGACTGTGGGGGGAATTCATGCTCAGGTAGAAAAAATTGGAAAGAAAACTAATTGCTTAGATGAAGTTAAGATAATGCGATCGATGAGGCTCATACTAGAAACAGTCGAAGAAGCCTGGGCTATGAGAAAATCATGCAGTATAGGAGAAGCTCAAAGCATTCTGAGGTATGAAATTATTCTATTCCTTTCTTTGACATGCAGCCAATATCTGTTACACTATTTTGTGAATACTTCAAGTGCTTTTGATTTTCTTGATTGTAGAACATGCAAAGAAGAAGCCAAGATATTAGTTGTAAATTCTTCTGGATCAACTGGTGCATTCTTGAGCTTTCTATGTGACTATCTTGATGCAATACAGTTCATTGTTGAAATGTGGCAGTTGATTCAGTTGGAAAATTCTTATTCTTATGGCCCAGCTTCGCTTGATATTTTACTAGAGAAGTTAGATACATCTGTGAAAAGGATGAAATGTTGTTATGCTGGATTCAATAGAGAACTGGAGGTTCAAGTCTTGGAGCTTGCTTTATTAGCTAATTTATTTAGACTGTCAAAGTTTGGGATATGTTCAAAATTAGTGCTGGATAAGTTGCATTGGATAATTAATCACATAGATGGTCTGTGTGCCGATGGATCCTGTGACATTTCTGACTTCAGCAAAGAAGTTAAGAAAGCATTTGATGGTAACATTATTGACGGTACTCCTGTTGTCGATATTTGCACTTTTCTTGAAATCTTTCGTCTAAAACTAGCAACAGATTTTGGAATGCTTAATGCTACAAGTGCTGGGTTGCAAGTCCGGGATAATGATTCTGAAAATCCATTATCATATGTTTGTGGATTACCCGTGGGTGTAAGCTTTGACATATCTCTATGCAATATCTCTAGTCATGATAGAATATGGCTCCGCATGATTGCTGGTCAGTCCATCCAACATGTCTTCTTAGAGTTATCCTGTTTTGGAGGCAATGATGAGGTGAAGAACTGCTCTGAAGTCATTCCTTTCTATGCTACTCCAATGGCATGTTCATTTGTTCTGAGGGTATGTTTGGTAATTGAATGTCCATTTGGAAGTATTGGCACCCATCAGGAGGGACATGGAGGGCCAAGAGATTGTGTAGTCCAACTCTGTGATGAATTGGATGTGTACTTTGTTAGTACTGATACTGAGCAAAGGCGATGATTAAAATGATAGTGATCATATGCTCCATGCTTTCCTTATTGAGTATGTACTCTTTGATGGATGTTACACTGTTGTTTTCTACAACAATTGTGGTCAAGTGATATGGATATGAATCATGTTTTGATCATGCAAAAGCAGCTAAGGATATCAGTAATGAGGAGTCTCATGTAATACGTTGTATTACCAGATTAAACTGATTGGTTGTTTTCTTTATGAATGGAGGATTTTTCTTAGGGCATATGACCTGAAAGAACTGTTATCTGATAGCTGATAGTGATACCAGAAACTCCGAATAAGGGTTCTGTTGCAGCGAGATTTTTGTAGCAGTAGCAGTAAGCAAGAACAAAGCAGTTCCTATATGTTGCTACCCAAATTCACATGATGGTATGTGTACTTCGTATATATGTAAGGACTAATGACAGATTCATTGATGTTAAGATATGTAAGGTATGTGATTCGATGTGCTTTTGATATACAAAGTGTCCTTGACACCGTTCATGAGCTTTTCTCTGGTTGGGGAATTTTTCCCATGAAAAGAAGAAATCTGATGGTAGTTGGCATTGAAGCTGTCATTTGGTATCTGTGGAAGACAGGAAATGCGGCTTGTTTCAAGGTTGTGTTTTTCATTTGTCATTGGCTGTATTTTCATTTGTCCTTGGTTGGGTTTCTGGACTATTCTGCAGGGAGAAAATTGGCAAGAAGCACAGCAAGATGAGCGGGTGATGTTTAAAACAGATGGCAAGGATGGATGATTGGAGTCAACTAGTCAAGAGGTTGAATGCAACATTAGGTGTACTTGTTCCTTTTGTATGTTAAGCTTTTTTCGTTTGTTACCTGCAGGTAGAACAGTTTGGTCTCTCTGTCCTTTTCATCAACCTGGAGTGTCAATTCTATTGTCTTTTTCGCTCGTCAGTTAACATGTTCGGTATATAGGTAGTAATTGCCTATGCCGGGTTGTGGCCCTGGCCCTCATATACCATTTCCTGTAAGTTCTCGAAATCTGGGTTACTTGCAAACTGAAGGAGCCTGGGCTAATTGGGTTACCGTTTCAGTAACTAGGTGGTCTGCTCATGAGCGAAGCGTTGTGACAAAACAGCTCCTGTTTTCTGATTGTGTGATACATTTGCTTCTTTGATATTCCACTCAGCTTAAAATGTCTGCCGCTTGTTTATTTGGCCCCCTTCTAGACGGCTTCGGCTTGTGTATAAGCCGACTTAAGCTTAATGGTGCGGAGAAGCTGCGGTGTGGGGAAGCTTGAGAAGCCCCACCTTCTCCTTCTAGACGGCTTCTGAGATTTAAGCTTATAGGCAGAGGTGAATTGTGGGAAGTCTATAATACCCTTTGTCTTGTTTGTTTGCTATTTGAATGATATTAACACTATGTACATATGTTTTTTATGCAATTTACCACATAGATGAGATATGAAAATAGAAAAATATGAATAAAAATTGTTCAATTGCCAAAAATATACTATCATCTTTATATTTAGTAATCTTCAGTTTTCTATCATTTTCATGTTTACTTGGCTCTACACGAATGTAAACATATACCGATTGCAAATCATGGAAGTTTTGCTTATGTCGATGAAAAATGTGTGAACTACTTGAAATCCACAATTAGCTGTTATATGCTGAATAGTGAGTACTGTTTTACATCACATCAGCTGATGGTGCTAGCATAAGCTCTTTCAAGTTTCAACTTGCGCCTTTCGTTTGCTATTTCATCACAGCTAACGTTGCTTGGTGGTATTGGCAAGTAACCCACGTTCTTACTAAATCAAGATACCGTGAGTGTTGACTTTGTTATCTATTACGCACTTTGTGGATGAAATATGGAGATATTGGGTTTCAGATTATTTATTTGTATGACATCCAGTTTTCCCTCTGCTGCCTCAGGATACTCTTGGATGTAAGTAACATTGTGTTTCAGATGCAGTGAAGAGCTAAGCAAGCTCTGAAGGTAATTCTACTACCTGCTGGTACACTGTTAACGGCAAAAACAATCTGATGCAAGAAGATTCCAAGGCATCGATTCTGCACTGATGATCTTCTCAAATAATGCGTTGCTGCATTTGATCACTGTGTCATGAACTATTATAACACAAATTATTGTCCCATCTGAATCAACTCAACAGAAGCACAGACAACCATATGATTCGGACACCATGATAGCTTTTCCACTGAGGGGAGGCGGGGCCAGCGGCCGGATTAGGCCGTCCGGCGGTGGGAGGCGGAGGGAGGCGGCGGCCTGTGGCGAGGGGAGGCAGGGCCAGCGGCCGACAGCGGCGGGAGGCGGAGGGAGGCGGAGGGAGGTGAGGGCAGCGCCCGGCGGGAGGCGGAGGGAGGCGAGGCCGGCGGAGGGAGCGCGGCAGCCGTCTGGTGGGGAGGGAGCGCGTCCTGGAGCTCAGCGGCGTCGTCGGTGAGGTCGCCGCTGGAGCTCCCCGAGCTGCGGCACCGGCGGGGTGCTCGCGGCCATGCTGGTGCGCGCGTGCGGGCGGGGAGGTGGTGGTGGTGCGGCAAGGGTGCAGCGCACGGGGCGGCGGTGGATCCGGCGGGAGGCGTGTTGGATCCGACGGCGGACGAGCCGGATCTCGGCCGAGGGTAGGGGGGAGGCAACGTCCGGCGGCAGGGAGGGGGGCGCGACCTCGGGCTGGGGCAGATCCGGTCTCCTCGGCGCCGGTGGGGAGGGGCGCTTCGGCGCCGGCGGGGAGGACCGGAGGAGGGGATGGTGGGACGGCGGGGAGGAGGGGAGAAGGGGCTTCGGTCCGGCGGGGAGGAGGGGACGTGGTCACCAGCGGGGTTGGAGGAGGATTGGGGGAGGGAGGGAGGGAGGTGGGGAGGAGAAAAATTATGAAGGAATTTTTTAATATATACCAGTGGCATAGGTGGGTAAATGTTTGGAACTAGCGGGTATAGTTTGGTAATTTTCATACGTGAGAGCTGGGGGAAGCTCGGGAAGCCGCATTTTAAGGCTTCCTCCCACCAACAGGAATTAGGAGTGCTTAAAATTTAAGCTCAAACTAAGCTTTGCCTTCTAGACAGCTTATGGCTTCCTGAGACCATAAGCCACCCCATAAGCTGTCTAGAAGGGGGCCTTTATTTTTTGAGGAAAACGGCAGCCACTTTGACACTCCTTTTGTTTTCCCTTTTTGATGGAATTCCTACTTTTCCTTGCAGAGTTGCAGGCATTAGCTTCCTTGATATGCAACAATGTATATAGATCAACAAAAAAAGGGCAAATCGTCCATTTTCACATGTATATATGCACTTGCATTTGCATGGCATGCTGTTGAGTCGTATACTTTTGACGTCTTTTTTGTAGGTACAGTGTTCCATCCGATGCGCACTCGGGTTAATTTGGAGTTCTCTAATCTGTTACACACTACGATTAATTAGGAGTTCTCTCGAGCTGACCTACATATACTCGGCTAGGATTAAGATTAGCAGTTTGATTGAGTCGGATTAAGATGTCTCCCTAGCTACCTTCCTTAAAAATCTCTACACAAAGGGGCTCATTACGTACGTACCAGAGGCCAAGACTTAATATCCTAGGTCATACACCAACGTTGTCTTCGTCACCATGCGCCCGATGCCAACGTACGTCATCCTCCGCGTCGACGATGATGGGCTTCGCGTCGTCGACGACGATGAGCTCATCGAGTCGATTCTCCAGAAGAGGCAGGAGATTTCCGAGAGGGAGCGCGCAGGACGAGGAGGAGGCGACGGTGTTGCCATGGGGATCGCAAGATTCACGGACGCCACGGAGACGGAGGACAGCGCGCCGGAGATGATGGCGCACCCGCGCTGAGCCGGCCGGTGAATGGGCCCGGGTCCGAGGCCGAGCTCTTGAAGGCCATCATAGAGAAGAAGCGGGAAGGAGCTGGCGCCGGCGCCTCGCAGACGAACCCCGACAACTGCAGCAGTTCGAAGGAGGTCGGTGGCTACTATGCAAGGCGCCGGGAATTGCTCAAGAGCGACAGCCTCACGCGGGATGAGAACCTGCGGGAGAAGCGATCGCCGAACGGTCCGCGGTCCGAGGCCGAGTTCCTGAAGGCGACCATCAAGAAGAAGCAGGGACCAGGAGCTGGCGACGATGGTGACTCGGAGACGACGGATCCCGACCGCTGCGGCAGTACGGAGGAGGCAGTCAGCGACTACTACGCGAGGCGGCGGGAGTTCCTCGAGAGCAACCACTTCACGCGGAAGGAGAGCCTGCTGGAGAAGGTGCGGCGGTACGCCGGCGCGGTCAGGGAGAAGCTCGGGAAGCTGCGCGGCCGGCCGAAGAAGGACAGCGACTTCTTTGATCGTGAAGTGGATCGGCCCCCGTTGGAGGGGAGGAGGCGAAGGGTGAAAAGCGCCGTGCGAAGCCGGCGCCCAGGTGTCCAGTTGCTCGCTCTCGCGGCGAAGCTTTCTTGCACCGAATCCGTCGACGGGGCGGACGTACGTCGACCGACGGAGACCTAGCGCTCCATATATGTATATGTTCACGATTTATGTAGCTCGAATGCAACTGCTAGTGCACAAACCATTGCATGACGGTGATGATACAAGAATGATATGTGCATCGGTTTACTTTTTTCTTTAACAAAGGAGGTGATATTCCGGTCTATATATCAACAGATGTAGAGAGCCACCTTTTATTAAAGATGAGTTTTCAATGAAGAAGGTGATACCTCAGCCTCTGTATCGACAGATGTGGAGAGCCATATTTTATTAAAGATGAGTTATTACAAAACGCTTGAACTCCATAGAGGAGAAGTAGCAAAACACTAGCAAAAACAACTCATGCCTTACATAGCTTACTGCTACACCGCCATCCACAGGCACCACGTCAGATTTGTCGTGACTGTTCATGTTCAGTGTCGAATGACGAAAAAAAAATATATATATCAGCCACGCATGGAATCTACAAAAGGCTACCAAGTCTAGGCATCTAGGTGGACGGTCATGCACGAAACGTACAAAGACTACCAAGCCTACAAACATTAAATAATGGAGAGAAGCTCCTCGCGCGCGGCTATAAAAGGAGGTTGCAGCCAGGCTCAAAGGGCATTAGGAAAATCATCTGCGAAGGCAACACCAGATAGAGCTAGAGCGAGAAAGAGAGCACTCCACTCCACTCCCCCTTTAGTTTCCATAGTAGCCACACTTCCCCTGTAATATAATCGCTACTCAAGGTTTGTAATATTAAGAAGGTAACTTTCTTATCTGTTTGTAAGTTGTTTGGGGTTCTAGAAAGGAAAAACCATATGTAAACTAGTTTATGGAAATGAAGTAGTTCTGCTTTGAAAAGCTCTTGGTGTTTTTTAGCTTCGGTTTTATGAGACGGGTTTTTATGCTAGGGACCCTATAGGTGAAACTTCTGCGGTAGTCCTCAGTTGAAGCCCTGCATATGGCATAGGGTAAGGAGGTCTCGGTTACCGCGTTAAGAGAAGTGTTCCCTTCGGGTGGAACTGTCTGGGGAGACGATAAAAAACCCATCCCATATGATTGTAGCTAGAGGTATCTGGGGAAAACTTAGCTACTTTTGAAGTAAATTAGTGATAAATATGGTGAGTACCGAGTATGATTTTTACAACTGATAGTACACACCCGGCCGTCTTGTTGGTCTCACCAACCCGTAAGATCCTGCAAAGCTACCGCTAAAATAACCATAAAAATCAAGTGTGCAGAATAAGAATAGTGCTATAGTGCTCAAATAGTACCTGAATAGTGCCGTAGTACACGAATACTGATTGAACAGTACTTGAATAGTGTCTGAACAGTATTTGAATAGTGACTAAATAGTACCATAGTACATGAATACTGTTTGAATAGTACTGAATTCTTGTCACGTTGAATCCTGTCTGATAATCATAATTTGCTCGTGAAGTCTGTTTGTTTGGTTCCATTTTGGTAAAAGTTTGGTATCAGAACCTGGTCATCATTGAAAAGCTAAAATATCTAAATCTAGAGGTAAGTGCTGGAAAAATTGTCAATACAAAGGACAGTAGTAATATAAGGTGCAGACTAAATTCCTCTGAAGAGCATAGTTGGCATACTTCACATATAGCTAGTTAAATTTAGTGGTTGATTTATTACATAACTTTTATATAACTTGGGGTAAAAGACAAGACGAACTAGACCTCAAATTAGACAGAATATATAAGGAATATAAAAGGCTTGAAGAGCAATATTCTCTTATCAATAATAATTTAAATCTAGTGGTAAAGACATTAGAAGATAGTAAGACAAAACAAAATATATTCAGTCAAAATAGTGACTATATCAAGGAAGATATAAGATTAATTTGTAAGAAACTAGAATTAGATAACGTATTTGGTAAGAAAGATAAGCTACTAGAAGGTTTAAATTTTGAGCTAGAAATATATAAAATTAAGAAGTTAGTAGAAAAAGTTAAGACCCTAGTTCTTTCTTAAGTATATGTCAGAATATAAACAAGCGTTAAAGAAACAGAAAAATATCTTGCTCATCCTATTGGTTTTTTCAATTACGAGTCACCTAAGGAAGATTCTAAAGTAATAATAAGACAAAATAATACCATATTGTAGTTATTAGTTCAAATCTTGAATAAACTCAATACCGAAGAAAGTGGTAAAGAGTTAGTACTAGCCTCATCTGGTTTAATTGTATCCACCAGGTCAATAAACTCAGAAAAATGGACATATCTAAAAGCTTCTGTAGAAGAGATAAATCACTCCAATTAGTATATAAAGATGTTAAACCTTTAACTTTAATAGACAAGTTGAAGGGAAAATATGAAGATGTTGATAATTTAGAACAAGTCATAAACTTATAAAGAGATCTTGAAAGATATCAGAAAGATACACTAAGGAAAATAAAACCTCAATAGATATATCAAATGGGTATGTTTGAAAATAAGTCAGGATTATATAGAATATTCAGAGAAGTAGAATTAAGTGTTTTAACACAGCTAGTAGAATTAAGGGTTGTGAGTAAGCAATTTGAAAATGGATTAAAATATTCAGGTTACAAATTTATACATCAAGGAATGTATATTATAGGAATTAAAGGTATGACAAGAAAGAAATCAGGAACTAAAGTTCTAATAACTTTATTAGATAAAAGATGGGATACGGTTAATAAGCAGCACTAGACTTTCTAGAAGGTGATATGAATGAAAATAGATTAATAACATATATAGCACCAGACCTAATCATGCCTATAAAAGAATTCATAGAAAAAATGAGTTTTGGGTTTCAGACCAAAGGGTATGAAGAATTTAAAGGAACAAATTTATTAGTAAGTATAGAATTTAATGGAAGACTAACTAATAAAAGTAGGACTAAATACAAGGTAAATGTCAACGATGTAATTGAAAGTATGCAATCAAAGGGTATAAAATTCATGAGTCCCTTAAGAATTGATTCTGAAGAAAGATCAGGTGAAGAATGGAACATAAACGATTTAATAGAAAGTAAGACTTTAAAACAGCCTGAAGATTATGTAAGTTATCAAAATAAAGCAGGAAACACTAGTATTAGGTTTATAAATTATAAACCAAGAGCTTTAGATGATCTAGATTCAGTCATATCAGAAAAAGACAGAAGGTATAGTGTTTCAGAATTCATGGAAAATTTAGACTTAGACAGAGAAATAAAATATTGTGAAGATAAGTTAAAACAAGTATCTAATGAATATAATAATACTATGACGCATGAATGGCCTAAAGTAAGAGATAGGAAACTATATTTCTATAGAGAATTATCCAGATTAAGAAAGGCAAAGAAAGATAAAGATTTATTTATAGATGACTCTGTTAAAAGGAAGGATAAGGCAAAATATATTAAAACTGATGAAAGAATAGATAATAAAAATAACAAAGGAATAGAAATAGATACCAATAATACTATAATTAAAAAAGAGCAATGGGAAAAAAATGAAAGATTGTTATCAGAAAGCTACGAAGAGGAAGAAGAATTAATAAATGAACTATATAACGAAGGCCAAACTATAGATGCCTCACAACAATATGATGACTTCTTAGACTCTTTAGATGAAGTAGGGATACATAATCTAGAAAATACAATAGAAGCAATGGAAGTAGATATAGGAGGAGGAAAGAAAAGAAGGTATGGTGAAAGTTTAGTAAAAAATGAAGGAGAATTTGAGAGGCCATTTAGAGTCTCAGGAAATTGGCCTCCAGAAAAAAAGAAGCCTCATATAACTATATCCCTGGCCAATATAAATATATGAGATCTAAGAGAAGAGATTTTGAAAAGTCTGTAAAATTCCAAAATCATAAAAGTGATGGTGCAATATTAAATCTAGCTGCACATGATCCAATTGATTGACCAAATATCATAAGCATATGGAAGGGTTTGATAGTCCAAAAATATATACAAAACCAGTATAATATAGGAAATAAGGTAGAAGACATGATTACATATTTAGAAACATTTTTAGGTGAATATGCAAAAGTTTTATGGGAACAATAGGTAGAAGGTAATCCTAACAACTATGCAGAATTAAAAAGAGCAAGGAGCAACCCAAACAATTTTGCAAATATAATATCAAATATTATTATAGCAGAAGATCCAGAGTTAGGATATACCACACTACAAAATGAAAGGTTAAGAGAAATTGAGAAGTTAACTCTAACAAATTGGAAAGATATAAAATAATTTTCACAACACTATTTGTATAATGCTACTACAGCTAAACAAGGTTATAACAAAGGAGTAATTGAAAGGTACTTTAACAAATTACCAGATCCTTTAGGAAGCATGATATTTGAAGAATATAAAAATAGAAACTGATGGTTCTGTCATCAACATATCACAAGCAATAACATTTGTATTTAAGCAACGAAAAATATGCACTAATATATAAGCCCAAAGGTTCATGAAGCATTTAGACTATAATTTTTGCAATAAGATAATCCAAATACCACTAACATATGGTGAAGAAAGACCTAAGAGTAGAAAATGTCATAGACCTCAAAAAAAAGATAATAATAATTTCAGAACAAAGAGAAGATATTTCCTTAGAAGATTAGATAATAAAGTTCCATTCCTACATAAAAGGAATGTAAGGCGTTATAATCCAAGAAAGAATTATGATAAAACATGCAGATGTTTTATATGTAATTCACCTGACCATTTAAGTAAGACTTGCCCAAATAAAGACCAGAAAAGGTATTCTAGTAAATATGAAGAACAAGAAATGGTTTTAATAGTAGATAGTGTAAATGAAAATATATTAGTATGTGATGATGAAATAAAAGATGATGAGTCGATATATTCAATTATAGAAACAGATGAGCTTGAAAACAATGAAGCTAAACATGAATCAAGTAATGATGATATAGATTTAATAGATGAGTTAGCAGGTTTAAGAGTTGAGATGATGAATCAAGTAAGCTGTGAGCATGATTGGATTAGAGGTAAAGGAGATTATAATATAAAATACGCATTCTGCATATATTATCCAAGTTAAGAGAATAGAGCTACTTGTAGTCTATGTTTAAAACAAGCATGCTCTGAATGTCTAAAAGCAAACAAGCAAAGGTGGAGAAGAGAAATAGAATTAGAACCAGAGGGAGAAATATTGACTAGTAGGGTTAGAATCCTAGAAAATAGAGTAAATAATCTAGAAGTAGAAATAGAAAATTTAAGAAATAATTTAAAAGACAAAGGTTTACAAGAGGATAGAGTTGTAGAAAACACTGAGTTTAAAGAAGAAACTATAACCATGAAAGATAGCAAGGGTGCTAAATTAATCCAGTTAAAGGATGCTATAACTAATTTTGGGAATAAGTATATAGTCAAGTTACCATTTAAAGAAATATTAGGAATAAGAATCCCAGTTAAAATAAAACTAAAAACGAACGTCACCTATAAAATATTGGCATTAGTAGACACAGGATGTACAAAAAATATCATTCATGATAAATACTTTATAAAGTATCCTGAAATAGTTCACACAATAGATATTGATAAAGCAGAAACTTCCATAGATATGTTAGGAATAAGAAAAGTTCATAACCAGTCAGCCTATAATATAGAATTATACATAAATGGAACAAAATATATTATAGATGAAATTACAATAAGAGATCTATCCATGATAAATGATGAAATGATTATTGGTCTAAGATTTTTACAACAATCTGTGCAGACTACTATTATACACGAACAAGGTATTACATTTATCCCATATCAAGATAATATTCCATATATTTCAGAAGTGCGAAAGCGTGGTGGAACTACACAACCTCTACACTCTAAAATTTCCACCCTTGAAAGCTCGGATAATAGTATGAATCCTGAAAGAAATATAGAATATGAGCTTAGTGCAAATATAGAAGAACACTATATGGCAAATTATTGCATAGAATGCATTGAATTACAGTCATTCGCACCAAATAGATATAGAGATATAAAATCTAAGAAGGATATAGAAAGGATTATCCAAAGATTAGAAGATATCCAAATAATCGGGGAGATACCTATGAAGCATTAGGATAAAAACTCTATTATTTGCAAAATAAATATAATAATTCTAGATTACATAATTAAGACATGTCCAATAGAAGCCACTCCAAAAGATATACAAGAATTTAAAATTCATATTGAAGAGTTATTAAAATTAGGAGCAATAAGAGAAAGTAGAAGCCCGCATAGATCAACAGTTTTTATAGTTAGAAATCATTCCGAAATAGCTAGGGGCAAGTCAAGAATGGTGATTAATTACAAAAGACTTAATGACAATACCATAGATGATGCGTACAATATCCCAAATAAACAGGAATGGATCAATAGAGTCTGGATCGGTTTACAGATTGATTTCCTAATTAGTTACAACTGAATCCGGGGTTACCGGGTAAGTACTTATCCCTGTCTTGTACTCCAAGTCGATGAGGTGCCCCCGTGTAGAAGTTAGACTCCGAGTAGTCGGCCCGGCCCACCCTATGTCCAGAAGGCCGGTATTGTCCTCCTTGACGATACCTGGGTGCTATGTCATCGTCAGTAGCCCCCGAGTCCTTCACGATCTGGCTGCAGTTCATCCTGATTACACCCAAGCCGAGTGCCTTTTTCTTCTGTTTCCCGAGTGGCATCTGCATGTGCGCGCCTTTTTGGTTGCCTGCAGGAAGATTGTGAGGGACTCATAGAACTCCTGTAGAGTAGAGATAATAAGCCGAGTAATATTCACCCGTAAGGCAGGAATATCATGGCAGGTAAGCTAATAACGGGTAAGTCCTGGTGGTATCTGGTTATTTCCAGCCGATGGAGACCGGCTGATAGCCCAGCGGGAGACATACCATGAATCCCGACTGAATTCCTGAGTGGTACCTAGTTTCCCGAGTGGCTCATGTCCAGCTAGTGTCCCTCTGGGGGAGTGCCCTCAAAATTCATGTCAGAACCAGAACTGTAGCACTTCGGTCCCGAGTAGTTTGGTGTCTGACTAGTGGCCTGCTGAAGGTGCACCACAACTGCCCTTCACTTGGGTGTATTCAAATGATTGCGTTCCCCTGGAGGCCAACCATCGAAATCCTTTCAAAACCGTAACATTTAGTTCCGAGTTATTCGGTAACCGACTAGTGACCCGTTAAAGGTACGTTACAGTCACTCTTTATGTGTGGTGTATTCAAACGACCCGTTAGTCATGGAAGACCAACCGTTGAAACCCCTGGTCAGATAGATACTGGAAACGGTAACGCCTCGCCGTGGAAGCGGAAGTGTCGCGAGGTGAATGCGGAAAAGTTACGCCGTGGAAGCGGAAGGGTCATCCCGTGGGGCGAAAGATCCGCACCCTCCTGGCTGTCTCTTCTTTAAAACCCCATCCGTTCACACCGGTTCCCCTTTCATGCTTTGTCTCTTCTGCGCCTAAAACCTTTCGACTTCCCGCTACACTGAGTTGAGAGCGTCGCCGCACAGCGAATCCAAATCGTCGCTGACCCCGCATCCATCTCGCCACCGTTTAGATTCCACCTCATCACCGTTCCGAGAGGACAAGGCGGCTCCTCCGCCCCGCCTGCCCCGACGGCGCCAGTCGCTGCCGAGGAGACTCCTCGGGCGGCTGAGGATGAAGTCCCCTCCAATCGGAGGGGGAAAAGGACTGCTGATGCCGCCTTCGAGGGGCAGAGTGAGACATCACCGACTCCTCCAGCCGCCGCACTGAGGCAGCAGGCCCCGGGGCCCAAGAAGTGTGTCCCTGTTCCCCAATCCACCAAGTAAGTCACTGAGTGAACTTTTCTTGCCCGCTTTGTCTTCATAATGGAGAAAACTGACGAACTGAATGCTTCTGTAGGTCCAGGAGGATGGGAGACATTCCGAAGGGCTCGTCTAGTGCCCCGGGGTCCGGCCAAGGGGGGAGCCCGTCGGGACCAGATACCCAACCCTCATTTTCTTCAAAGGCGGCCATAACTCCTTCGCCCCGGCCTTCTCCGAGACAGGATAGCGCGCCCCTGGCTTCACCTTCCGCTCCTCAGCCGGAGGAGCCCAGTGTTGGAGCGCTGGCCCCGGCTGCGTCAGTGGGGGCGGGCCCGAGTCTGGCGGGAACCATCCCGCCAGACCACAGGGGCAGCCTGGTAGTGCCGGTGGAGGAGGTCGAAATTGATCGCGTACCCCCTCCTCTGCCGGGATCCCAGCTGGTGATCCAACCACTGCGGGTCCGACAAACGGACCCCGCGCGGCCGAGCGAAGTCCTCCGGGAGATAGATGATGTTTGGGAGGCGGAAGAGTGGGGCGAGGCAATGGACGTCGCCGCCCAGCTCGGAGAGATGCTCCCGGCGCTGCTGAAGACATCGAGGGAGAGTGCCAACCTGCTGAACGGCAGACTGCGGCCGTTGTTGCAAGTAAGGTTTTTGCCCTTGCATTTCTTTTTCTTCTTTTTTGCTGTGAATGCGCAGATGGTGCATCCACTGGGGAGTAGCCCTCGAGCCTCTGGCCGACTGGAGCAGTCGGGCGGAGGTTCTTGGTTAGCCTGTAGATTTCGCATTGGGGGCACGATCAGTGCACCCAATGGGTGTAGCCCCCGAGCCTCCATTCGATTCAGGGAACCGAGCGGAGGGTCTTAATGATTTTTCCCAAGTAGCTAACTTGCTTTGTCATTTTTTGCAGAATTTAACCAAGAAGTCTAGGGATAAGACCGAGTTCCTTCAAGACAAGCTTCCCGCCTTCGACTGATTCGGCCAGCACAAGGCCGAGTGGGATAACCTGAAAGGCACCCTCCGCGCGACACAGGAGCAAGTGATTGTGCGGGAGGCCGATGTTGCGTCTTTGAAGCAGGATGTCTGCAGCGAGGTTGCCCGGGCTCAAGTAATGAACTCGAACTTCTTTGGTCGCTTCTGCTTTTGCTGTACTAACTGTTTCTAAGATTTTCTGTAGCCACTGAATACGAGGTCTCCAAGCTCAAGGAAGAACTTGAGGCGATGAGGGCTCATGTTCGGCAACTTGAGGAGGAAAAGGCCGCCACCGAATCCTCCCTGAAGAGAGCTTAGGATGCCGCCGCTGGTAAGCCCCCAACTCCTGTCCGATCAGCTGGAGCCTGCCGAGTACCTTGCTGACGTAGCCTTGTTGCCTTTGCAGTGCTTCAGACGCGCCTTGAAAAAGCGCATCTAATTACCGAGTCCCGGAAGGCGGCTACTCGAACGGCCTACGACGCCTTCTAGGCCGACTCGACTCCGAACCACCCGGAGGCGGTCGTGGAGCGCCTTCAGCGAGTGCCTGATCAGGCGAAGACGCGGCTGAAGGAATCTATCCGGGCCAGAGCCCAATTGGCGCTCGCAGTGGCGAAGTCCCATTATCCATCGCTTGACATGGGAGCGATCGGGGAAGGACTTGCCACCGATACCGCTGATAAAGAGGTCCCCACGCTGATGGAGGAGGTCCAGTCTGTGGCGAACATCCTCGCTAATAGCGTTGTCCTGTAGAAGTAGAAATAAAACGAGTGAACCGTTCCATATACATTTGAAGTACTCGGGAAGGCCGAGTGTAACTTTCTTATGCAAGTTTTGGTTAACTTGTTCTGTGTTTACTAATATCTTCTTTCGTAAAAATTCGTTCGTGTGTAAGTTAGCCCTTTGTGTGTGCTCTTGCCGACCCGTCGTATCACCCATTGCGTAGAGATTAGCCATGGGCTATTTCCCATGTAGCGCAGGGTTGTGGCATAGACCGGTGATCGAAGACGAAGAGTTAACGTCGAGCTTTTTACATAGTACTAAAATAATTATTGAAGGAGAAGAGCCCGAGTGCTCTTGGGCGCACCCAGTGTGGTGTAGCCCCCGAGTGTCTACTATGCGTAGCCATGAGCATACATAGCAGGCCAGTCGGAAACACCAAGAGTTGCTTAGATGGTGCGAAGAAATATTTATTTATTTATCCATACTTAAAATATGAAAGTACAAAGCTTAAGCATAGAAGCGACTTAGCTGTTCAATGTTCCAGGTGTTTGTGATGAGTTTGTCATCCTTATCCTTCAGCCGGTAAGCCCCTAGACGTAGTACTTCAGCGACCACGTACGGGCCTTCCCACGGTGATGAGAGCTTGTGCTTGCCCTTGTTGGACTGGACTCGGCACATGACCAAGTCCCCAGATGCCTGGCTGAGTCTCGCCTATGTACTTGTCAATGCTGATGACTCGGAATTGTGGCGGGAAGACGACATTACGGATGCGAGGACCAAACGCCTTCGGACCTGCGTAAGCCGTGCCGGGAGGAGTCGGAGAGCGGTGCTGGCTAGTGACGCGGCAATCGTCACTGTCGCCGCGGTGGCCGTTGTGGTCGTCTCTCCCCATGCCGTGACGAGCGTAGCATCTTGCCTCGAGGGTGTCCCGCACGTCGCGGTCTGGTCCGAGTTGGCTACGTACCGACCCGGCGGGGCGATCGTCTTTCCCCATGCAGCGATGAGCACGGTATCTTGCCTCAAGAGTGTCTCGTACATTGCGGTCCGGGCTGAGTCGGCTACGAACCGACCCGGCGGAGCGATGGCGACCCTCTATGGCACGTGGATTCTCTGGCAGGGAAAAGCGCCGGCTCCTGGTGCTCGCAGGGGAAACTGCACGGACCACGGAGATCGCGGCCTACTAGAGAGCTGCCTCTTCCATCAGGATTCGGAGCCATTGGAGATCGTCGTAACTCGGGGTGCCTTTGGGGATGTTGATGGCGCGTGCCACCACCGTGGCGGCGACGAGGTTGTGACTGGGGTGCGGAAATATCTGGACGCCGTCCCTTTCACGCATGCGGAGTGCGTTGTTGACCTCGCGTCCCTGGTCTCGCATGTCCTTGTTACGTTGTCGCTCCTCGTGCTGGCGAGCGAGCGCAGTCTGCTGCTCGGCCAATCTCTCCTCCTTGGCAATAAGGCGGAGCCGAGTGGCTTCTAGCTGATCAGGGGTCTGATCCACGATGCGGACCGACTGGTCACCGCTGTTCGCCAGTGCACCCGAGTCAGCCATGAAGACCTCCTGGGAAGGATGGTGGCTTCTCGAACTCTCAAAGCCGTCCGAGTCGTAATCAAGGATGAGTAAAAAGGGACTCGATTGTGCCGACCAGTCGGGATCCCTGCTCGACGGGTGAAAACCCGTGTTCAAGCAGCAGATCCAACTTTTGCGTACCCTCATCCTCGGAGATGGCCGCCAAAGCCATCGACTCAGAGGAGGGTCCCAGTGGGAAAGATGGCGAAGCCTCCGCCGATCGGCTAGAAGCCGAGTCACAGAGGTGAAGTTTGCCAAACTTGTCGGCGATGAAATCCAGTTTTCCGAATTGAAAAACTTGTCCTGGATCAGCGACAGAATTCAGGGGGCCGAACCTCATGGATCGGCTTGGCGCGAAGTCGTCGTTGTTGTTGGAGAAACCCATCTGGATCTATTCAGATGGATCTATACGCACAGCCCCTACCTGGCGCGCCAACTGTCGGTATTTAGATCTGGCAATATTGAATATGGGGCAGCGTGAGCACAGTAGATCTAGATGGGTGCACACAGGAGACAAAGTTTAGGCAGGTTCAGGCCCTCAGGGAGAGGTAATACTCTACGTCCTGTGTTTGGTGGTTGATATTGCTTATATCCCGGGTGCCGCAAGACCTCGAGCGTAGATCTCTAGGTTGCTAGCGCTATGTGTGTATGGGAATACGAGAGCGTATGGTGCTTACCGATCGGGGGATCCCTACCTGACCTTATATAGGTGACCGAGATAGGGTTACAAGGGTCCGAATCGGTTTACAGATTGATTTCCAAATTAGTTACAACTGAATCCGGGGTTACCAGGTAAGTACTTATCCCTGTCTTGTACTCCAAGTCGATGAGGCGCCCTCATGTAGAAGTCGGACTCCAAGTAGTCGGCCCGGCCCACCCTATGTCCAGAGGGCCGGTATTGTCCTCCTTGACAATACCCGGGTGCTATGTCATCGTCATCCACCATGCCTATCCGCATGGAGGAGGTTGCGCCGATCGTGAGCCCTCCTGCGGACAAGGGGAAATCGCCACTGGTGCCCACCGAGAAGCGGGGCTTGGAGGTGCTGGCGAAAGGAGCCTCACCGCCGGCGAAGCGCCACTGGTAAGTCCTCTTCTCGGTCTCCTCCACAATTTTTATCTCATGAAGGCTGACGAGCCGCTTTTCTCCGACTAGGGTAACCATTCGACCGACCGGAGCTGCGACTAGGGTCGCTGCAGAGAAGCAGCCCCCGGTGGAGAGTACAGACTGATCTTCCCACGCCGGGGGTGTCGGCGCCCGAGGGCGATGACATTTACTTCATGCTACAGGTAATCCAAGGAGTTAGTAGTAAAATGTTAATGCACTCGGTACTAACCTTGTTGTTTCGACAGCGCATCCTCCCTCAGATTCCTCCACTCCAGAAGGCGAAGGCCAAGTTGGAGGCACACCGAGCGGAGAATGAGGAACTGAAGAAGCACCTCGATGAGTCCGGGAGATGGCGGGCGGAGAAGGAGGAGTTGGAGAAGCGCCTCGAGGACTCCGAGAGGCGGCGGGCGGAGGGCGAGGCCGAGCTCTGGGATGTGAAGGCCCGCCTCTCAGAGGCGGAGTCTTCCTTGGGCTGGAGCCAAGCCTACGCGGGGAAATTTGAGGAGGACCTCGACCACACCCTTGGCACGCTCGAGAGAGCGCTCATAGAGGTCGGGGTCACCGTCTTCCCCAGCACTCCGCGGGCTATGCGGCTAGTGGAGTTGGTGGTGTCTGTCTCTCGTCTGAAGCCCGTCATCGAGAAGTTCCTCAATGATGAGCTCAAGCAAGGGATGCGGGACTCCTTGGCTTTCGCCCTGGCCCTCCTCAAACGCCGGTACCCCGGAGCTACCTCTGGAGGCCCTCGAAGCTGACTTGCCGGAGGATGAAGAAGAAAGACTTCTTGGCACTGTGCAAAGTGCTGCTGATGCCTTTGCGGACCAAGTTCAGGCACCCGGTCTGCCTGTATAGCTTATGTAATCAAATTGTGGTTAGTAACTTGTGCATAAACCAGTGTGTTTTTTGTTTGTCTTTCTAAAAATCTAAACTCTTCTGCTCTGTGAATGTTCGTCGGACACGAGGGCTCTCGTAGACTCAGTCGAACATTGCGTTCCATTTCCCTGACTTAGGCTGGTGAGTTGTGCCGCACTCCACTGGCTGCGATCGACCAGGCCTTAGGTTTAGTCGGATGGAGGGCTCAGTGGCTCCTCGTCATCAGTAAACGCGATAAGGTGTCTTCGTACAGTCTGTCGTGGTCATAGCACGATTCGTGTCCTCTTGTCGTTGGGTATCGAACGCAAGTTAGTAAGTTCTATGTTTGCCCTGTTGGTGACAACATTGCACTCTATCCGCGATGTCTTCTGTTCAAAGTTGTCGAGGACGTGGATAAGCAAGCGAGTTCTCTTGGCTTAGTCATATTCGCACCTCCTCTTCTTCCTTTACTCGTGGTCGGGGAACTCTACTATGAAACCGGGGAGCTTAGTCGACCAGGCCTTAGGTCTAGTCAGGTGGGGGGCTCAGTGGCTTCCCCTGTCACCTGTAGACGTGTTAAGGGGTTTTCCTCGCATCCTTGACGGTTGCAGCGTGGAACCCTTTCCCTTTGTGCAGGTCGAGTCATTGGTTACGTTATATGCGTAAGCCAGTTTTTGGTGTCACATACTTATCCAGCCCCCGACTGTCTTATTCGAGAAGTTTCTCGGATAGGCAGTCTGAAAAAATAAATATTAAACTAGGAAACTTGATATTATAAATCTGTGAACTGACTAAAGTATCATTTACAAGCTATTGTAGGAAAAACTCCTAAAAAAATATCATCCCCTCCTCTCGAGTTGTCGTTGGTTGCTCCAGAGACTCCTGCGCTCTTGTCGTGACCTGCTGAAGAAGTTCGTCGAGTGCGCGTGCTGGGCGACGGCGCCCAGAGCGTCTTATCATTGGCTTGTTCGTAGCTTGACGACTTGAGGATGGAGCTGGCGCAACCTGAGACGGACTGGCGGACGGAGGGTGATGACTGTACGATCTTACCGGAAGTGCTTGGACTCGAAACTCTCTAAGGGGACTCGACTATTTTTTACTACTAACTCGAGTGACTTGGATCGGGCGACTTCTCCTGTGGAGCTGTTGTCCTGCTAAAGAGAAAGTCTCTTTTGCCCCAGTCCCGAACTAGTCGTAGGACCTATTCTCCGACTTGGAGGGGGTTTTATCCGATGTTGTCACTCGTAGTTGCGGTGGAGGTCTTGTTGCTGCGGGGGTGCACATAGTGGCGTCGGAGTCTGGCTCCCTGCTTGAGAGTTGTTGCTTCTCTGCGAGGTCGAGGCTGCGCTTGTCGTAGAGTAGTGCTTCCTGGGGGGAGCTCTTTATTGTGAGGATGCCTTTCGGGCTAGGCATCTTCATGCACTGATAGGCGTAGTGCATTGCTGCCATGAATTTGGCCAGAGTTGGGCGTCCCAAGATGGCATTGTATGCCGTCTTGAAGTCGACTTCGTCGAACAAGATCTTCATTGTTCGAAAGTTCTCCTATGTACCAAAGGTAACGGGGAGCGTAACTTGCCCGATCGGCGTAGCCGACGAGCCTGGGATGATACCGTGGAACGCCTGTGTCACCGTCTGGACCGACGATCATGGCACTTGCATGGCGTTGAGGGCGTTGGCGAATAGGATGTTGAGGGAGCTACCTCCATCTATCAGCACGCGGCCTACTCGGCAGTTGTTGATCGTTGGTTCGACAACGATCGGGTATCGTCCTGGTCGAACACAGTTCTCGGGGCAATCTTCTTGGTCGAACGTGATCGCGACCTCCGACCACTTGATTGCCCGAGGAACTCGTGGTACACTCATGAGGACTTCCCGGGCAATCGCCTTGTATTGCATCTTCGACTCGTAGGAAGCCGAGCCCCCGAATATATGCTCGATTGCTCTGACATGCCCCTGGAATGGCTCAAGGGCGGAGTCGTCGTCGTTGAAAGTCGTGTCCCGACTGTTGTTGGCGACCTGCGGGTTTTCCTCACGGAACTTCTCTCTTTCTTCATTGAGGTACTTCTTGAAGATGCGACACTGACGGAGATCATGCGAATCGGTCTGGTGGAAATCGCACCAGAGCTTTCCAGTCTTATCGGAGGAAGTCGTCCGCTTATCCTTGGTGCACGGTTGCCAGGTCCGCTTCTCGAGGAGGTCGGCCAGCACTTCGTCGGCATTAGCTCTCTCCCTGTTCCCTCCGGACGATTTCTTCTTATGCTTCGTCTTCGTAGAGTCGTCTCTGGTCCAGAGGAGAGACCTGGGCGCCCTGTTCTATTGCTGCTTGATGTAGTGTAGGGTTTCTGTCACACCCCGATTTTCCAAGACCCGAAAATTAGGGTGACAAAAACTTTTTATTAATAAAACCAACCAAAAACGCATCTAACTAAAACTTCAGTTCAAATCATAACTGAGCTATATACCAAAACACGAAAACCCTAACTCATCGTTCGGCTCTGCTGCAAATCTTATGCATATATACGGGTAAATCAGCAATACCTTCTCAAACTCTAGCCTACCACGTCCTTCCCTGCTTATTCCGACCTTAACGCAACCCTATATATGCTTAAGTTCCCACGTGTGTATGTAGGCACATACATTTTGAAAACCCTAACACGCCTATACGACCCGAAGTCCTCCTCCTTATTTGATCCTCGCATCAGTACTTCCCCACCTCCATCTTTAAGCTTGTGCACTGGGGAAACTGCAGAAGTGTCAGTGCTCCTGAATCTGAAATGCCCTGCGACAGCTTTTATGCCGTCCACTCTTACGATCATGCATATACACATATATGCATTTTCATTCCTGTCCCCATCTCAATGTTGGAGCTGTCTTCGTCATCAAACCGAAGCTACCTTTGCCACCAACCAACGCACTGCTCAGCAACCCCAAATAAACCGAAGTAAAATCCCGTGAATATCCTCAACTTGTTTCTAAAATAATATGATGAAGGGAAGCATAAAAATTTGCGGGCTATATTAAATTTAAAGCTTGATCTAAAGACATCTTATATCACTAATACATCCACTTTCATTAAGACCCTAACTCGTATTCTCATCTTTCTCCTCAAGCATCCAAGCAAATATCTAGAGACGCATATGTACAATTCTCCTATTCCTCTAAGCTGACCTGTCCTCACTCTTTTCTTGCTATTGTACTATTCCTCCTTGCCACCTCACTCCTGGCTGCAGTGTTCGATGCCTAATTTTCTTCTGCTGCTGCAGTCCTGGCTCTGCCGTTTTGCCCCTGCACCACGCCAACTTATCAGTACACAAAAATTCGGTGCCAACCTTCGCTATGCTTCTATAGCACCATTCAGCTGCTTGTGCCATCTTTTCAACCACTAGCGCAACCATCTTTAAGGCAGCATCGTCTGGATTCCCACCGCTCTCGGTGTCGTTCCTTTCTGTCAAGAAACACTGCAGTGCCACGTCGCCCCGGCCATCAACACCACGACAGAGTTCTTGCCTAACTCTCCCATGTAACCATAGTACCAGCAGCTCATCTTGTTCCCTGGCCGCCCCAAGCGCTAACACCTGCGTCTCTATCCCCATAAACACTAGTTTCATCCCGAGAACTCTCTGCCCCAATCCCCCATTCCAGAACCCTTTCGCCCTCGAGCTGCTGGACTGGTTTTTCCCTACAGCTCCGGAGAAGGCACCTAGTTATGGTCATCTCCACCGCATTGCTCGCTGTGGCAACCCCTTATTTCCCCTTGTGTGCTTCTTCTTCTTGCCCTCCCTCTCTCCCTGGCAGATGCGCGTAGCGGCCGGCGAGCCCCATGGCCACTGCCCCTCAAACGCCGCCAGTTCTGCCGCTCGGTGGTCGCCGCCGTGACCCTGCCACCCAGCCATCGAAGGTGAGCACCGTAGCGCCGCCAGCCGCCTCTGCAAGCGCCTCCTCCTCACCTCCCGGGTCCGCCGCCCGATTCTCCGTCACCGTCGGTGTCCAGCCACCGTCGGACCAGTCCCTCACCAGCACCAATTTCTGAGCTTCCTAGCTGTTTCAAGTCCCGAGCTCCTTCTTCCTCCAAGTGCCGCGGCCACCGCAGGAAATACCACCTCGCCGCTCCAATTCCAGTGTGCAACCCGCCGCCCTAATCAAGCCCATTCCTTCTACAAATCTTTCCCGAGCTCCGTTGCTCTCTTCGCTCCAAGCGCCATAGTCTTTCGGTCCTCCGCTCACCCTCGTCTCTGATGCAATCTTTCCTCCCTATTTCAGCCATGGAGCCGCGCCGGTGAAGTGCCCAGAGAACCACCCGCAGCTACCGCCACCGAAAGGTCCCACCGCCGCTCGCCTCTGGTACAAATCGCCCAGCGCCAGCGCGAGCCGATTGACTACCTTTGGTAGTACCGTCCTAGGCCGCTGCTACTCGAATCTCCACCACGCCACCGTCGCTGGAATCGCTCGAGCACCTGGGCTACTCCATCCTCCTCTCCCCAAATCCCATTCCTTCCCCCTTTTGAGTTTTTCCCAAACCGGCAAGATCCAGCGCCACCGGCCAGGAGGCTCCCGAGCGTGGGCCAAGTCAGCACCGCCCCCGTGCCGCCCTCACCTCTCTCCTTCCCTTCTAGCCTCGGTGGAAAGCACACCGACACCGCCGTTGAACTCCACTGTTGCTCGCCGCCCCCATCTAGCGCCGCCACTCGCCGGCGACGAGCTCGCCCGAGCTGCCGCATTCCCTTCCCAGTCCCTGCGATTTTTCCCCACTGATGAGCTGTCCCGTGCGGCCTTTAAATCAACCAAACAGCACAGGGCACTCCTCTCCCCTCAATTCATTTTTGAGTTTTCTTTCTTTTCCTCCAGAGCAAAGTATAAAGCTTTTGAAACCATTTAAAATTTTGATTTTTTTTAAGGTCTAAATATATGTGGCATATGCATATTCCTCTCAAATAGGTTCCAAGCAAAATAACTTTTCCCTGTAGTATCATTTATACCGTATGTCACCTTTTGGGTTCCATTATAACATTGGACCTTGAATGTTTTCATAATAAGAGTAATATAAAATCCTATATGAGCCCAGTACCCCTTTTTGGAATTTCTGGAAATCATGGAAACTTCAGATTTAGAGTTAAACCCTAACAATTTATAAATTTAAAACATGCATAGTCTGTAAAATAGATCCAAAGCATTACTGTTAAGTCATAGAGTACTTTCAACACCCTGGTCCCAAGTATATGTCAAAAACCACAATATGTGCCCTAAAAGCTATGGAACCTGAGACGCATATATATACCTCTAAAACCTTGAAGTAAAACTCATAATGGCTTCCATAGCTTATAAGTAGACTCATCACCCATCTTGTACTCATATTGATCTAGGGTTAATTAAGGTCTTAGGTTCTTGACAGGTTGGACCCCATAAGGAAGAGAGAATGAAAACCTATTGTGCCTAGTATCTCGCTCAATGAACATATAGGTTGCTGTGATCACCAAACCCTAAAGCGCTTTCACTCTAACTCAATAGAAGCCACAGAAATCTAATCTCGGCAGAAACCCTAAAACTGATAATTTTTGCCGTGATAACCTAAGGCACCCCTTTCTCATTGTTCCTTGGGAACAAATAGCTAATCAAACGTGTCATGATTTCATGCGTTGATTCTCCTGGTTTTACATTCGATATTCTTGGTTTCACCTCGCACCGATGATTTATACGGCGTCCTTCCGACGTGTAGATACCGACGCTACTAAGCCTTGCACAAAGGATCCCGGACGGTTGCTGTATCAAGTTCGAACCAAGACCAGGCCAATAATGCCAGGCAAGCATTCCCACCTTGATCATGTTGAATCTCATATGTGTGAAATTTAATTATTTTGTTTACGAAACTTGCATGTTATGTGGATATCAACGGTATTTTATGTAGACCTAGTTATACCCAATAGCTGCATATGACTTAGGCCCGAATATCCGATCCTTATAACCCTAGAAGTATTAGTCGGTTGTTCCCACGACCGACAAAAGTATTAGGGCTATAGGCCTTAGCCATGCCTAGACCCGCTTTGGTTCAAAACTAATCATTTAATCGGTGTTCACAAAAACCCTGGGACATGGGAAATAAAACCGTCGGATAGCATGTGTTATCCGAGGTGGCATTTGAAAGAAATGTTTGTCAAAACCCAAATAAAGCTGGAGATGAATTTGATTCTGGTGAGAATGCTAAGGGCAGCCTGGGGCTGTAGAGTATCTGATGGTGGCATGGTCGTCCGGGAGGAACATGGATCGAGAAATGGAGTCTTGCTTGAATCAGTTAAGGACCGAGCCTAAGTGCCACTAAACCAGTTCCTCACCATACGTCCACATGTCCTTTATGGGAAGGACTTGGCTCGGTACCCCGGCAAGTACTAGAATATGGACCCGTGGGAAGTAGGGAGTATGTGACTAGGTGGTTAAAGTCCTAGAGATCCACCATCGCTGGGCGTTTGGGTGTTGATGCGACACAAAGGTCGGGAGTCCCATTTTTGGTCCGGGACGTAAAAGTTGGGTTACCCACCTAGCGGGTCCAGTTCTAGTATGGAAGCGGGCGAAGGTCTCGTTGTAATAACCCTGCCAGCACACCTGGCAAAGTGTGCCCACTGGTACCTGGCAATAAGGGGGACTTGCATCTTGTGGGTAAAGCCGTACAACCTCTGTAGAGTGTTAAAAACTATTCGAATAGCCGCGTCCTCGGTCATGGACATGAACTGGCAAGGCCACACACTGGTTAGACTAAGTTTTGTTTGTGAAAGCTTGGGAAAGGGATTCAGGACGTGGGCATGATGTGTCCACAGGGTGCAATTTACGCTACACGGATGGTAGCAAGGAATTGCAGGGGAAGGAGGCTATCCGTACTATCCGGGATAGTACGGGCTAAGCATTGAGTTAAGCGGAGGCTAGCCGTGTTATCCGGGATAGCACGGGATGAGCTCTGCGTTGAGGAGGCCAGCTGTACTATCCGGGATAGTACGAGCTGAGCAATGAAATGAGGAGGCTAGTCATACTGCCCGGGGTAGTATGGACTGAGTCCTCACAAGTAATAAAAAGGAGGTAGCCGGGTCTACCTCAAGAGAAGTTTTGTTGCTTTGAATTGCTCTGATTTACAAAACTGCTTTGGAATCTACTATTCTCGTATTTAAATTGAAAACTTACATTTCCGCACAACAAGCAACTTAGGATAGAGCTATTCCTTGAATTACACCTTGCATGAAATATTGTTGTATAATTCTCCTGTGGGAATAGTTTGCGAGTACATTCAACGTACTCACCTGGCTTGTTGATTTGGCCAGACGAAGGAGACATCAAATTCGAGGATACGAATACGATCGCGAAAGCTAGGGCATAACCCCCGTCAGTTGCCTGTCGGGTATGGCATATTGATGGGCTACCTCATCGTTTAATTTTCGCTGCAAGTTTATAGCCGTTGGGCTACAGGTATCAGACTATTGACCTTGACGATCTATTTACATGTTATATTATGATATGCATGTATGACAATGATACGCAGGTGAACTTGTGTGTACTGGCTACTGATCCAGGGACCGGTACAGTAATCACAAGGGAGTATCCGGCCTTAAAACCAGGTACGCCACAGTTTCCTCCGCACAGGCGGCCTTCTCGGCTAGGTCCATCAGCTGTGCCATGGTCTTCGGAGGATGCATGACAGTTCGTGCGTGCACATCTCGTTTCTGCTGCCTCGAACAAATGAGCGGATAACGTCCGAGTCTGTTACTTCTGAAATAGTGTTGCAAACAGTGCTAAACCTTTTGGTGAATTCTCAGAAGGTCTCGTCTAGGCGTTGGACGACTAGGAACAAGTCGTCAACCCAGCCAGGACGTGTGAAGGTACCTTGGAAGTTTTCGAGAAGCATGTCGCAAAGCTGTCCCCAGGAGCGGATTGTTCCCGGGGGTAGGTTCGTCAACCAGGTCCTAGCTGCTCCTCTGAGAGCGGTCGGGAGGTAGTTGGCCATGACCTTCTCGTTTCTACCTATGGCATTGATCGTCGTAGTGTAGATCTGTAGGAATTCTGTAGGGTTCGTGGTGCCATCGTACGACTCTAGGGCCCCAGGCTTGAAGCGAGATGGCCAGCGCACATGTCGGAGTTCTTGGGGTAACGCCTGGCATCCGTTGATGGTCCTCAGATAAGGCGCGTTCTCACCGCTATTCGGGGTCGGAGATCGTCCCCGGTCATTAGCGCGGTGTTGGTTGTCTCTCCGAGGAGGAGTTTTCTCTCGCTGGCGCCTTTGGGATCGGCGCTCGTTGAGCCTGTCGCGGAGGTCAGCGTACTATTCCTCCCGGCGAGACGCGTACTTGGAATGTCACCCTTCTCCGCCTGATGCCTCTGGTCGGAGAGGGGTCTTTCCTCGGGTGGAGCTGTGTGTTGCTGACTGGAGTCGAGAAGACTCGGCTTGGGCTTGGGCCTATTCTAGTTCAGCCCCTAGCCGTTGCAGCCACTGTGCTCCATCAGGCATCGACAAGTTTGCCGCCGGTGGTCGTGACAGTAGATTGCACACCTTGGCGAGCCTTCGAGCCATTCGGGACATGTATTCCCCTGTCCCTTGAGGGGATCGGTCTTTTGCCGAAGGCATATTCCCGTTCCCACGGGGAGTAGCCATCGGGCTCTGACGTTGTGAGCCCCCATCCTGATCCTAGTCCTCAAGGTCTTCCCGACCGTCCTGGATCGCGAGAACCACCCGAGGGTTTGGATCCGATGGGGTGTACTCCCACTTCATCGTGTCTTCATCGTTGGGAAGGATATTGTGATTGGAATCTTGATCGATTGGTTGATCAAACATTGCCGGCAACCGCCCTGGCATTGGGCTGGTCGCTCCTGCCTGGGAATCATCGGGTAATACCAATGTTCCCTCAAAGGCCCTGGCACACTCGGTTTTGAAGTGATCAGCTTCGCAGTCCGAGTACTCGCCAATGGCGTATTCTCCAAAATCTACGCGGTCGGTGACCGGGTACGGATCTATTGGGCCGAAGTTGTCGTAGAAACCCAGATCTGAATACCCGGTGCATCGCGTGAGAGCGATCGTATCCCCTGCCGAGCCTGCTTCCTCCTCCTCGGGTCAACCCAGGGAGGGCCGTGCAGTCGGTGATTTGGGCTGATCGCGAGTAGTTACACTTCTTGCCGACTCTGATGCTTCCTTGACAGCTTGAGCCGGAGAGGTCCCCATGGTCGGCGCCATCTGTCGACGATCGGTAAACCGCCGATCTTACGGTATTCGTGAGGTGAAGATACTTGGGGGTAGGGACCTCTAGGGCACAAGGCCAAGAGATCTGACAGCAAGGAAAGACCCTTTTTATACAGGTTTGGGCCTCCCTCAGGATAATAACCCTACGTCCTGTTCGTATATATTGATCAAAGAAGTGTCTTACAAGGGATGTGTATATTAGTGGTTACCCTAGACCTAATCGTAGACTAATCTGACTAGTTCCACTGAGCTCGACTCCTTCGAGGTGGCGGGTCTTCTCGTGTGAATCGCTAGGACTTCTGGAACTTGAAAAACCTCTCCTCCCCTATGTGATTGCTGATCCTTTTATAAGGGGCTCCTCTAGTCGTACCGGTCATGGACCTTGGCCTGGGTAAGACTCTGGCTTCCTTAAACATCAGGACCGTCTTCCTAGTTTAAGGGGTGTCTTCCCTCCTTACGAGGGGTTACCTTATCTCTCTGGGATCCTTACTGGACACGTGTCATACTCTGATAATCCAGGGAATCGTATACAAATACCTCCTAATATACGGGATACTGTACTCTCTATCGTCAGTTGCTATGTCATATTTGCGGTATAAATTTTTTTATCGAGTTGGCCCACTCTTACTCAAAATCCTAGGTCCGCCACTGTTGCTAAGTGGCTGCGACGCCACACTACCCGCACAGGCAATGCCACCGTGTCTTTCCCCTTGCTTTCATCCCAAGTGACATCGCCACGACATCTTCGAGCCACTCTCCTACTTCTCTCTCACTGGCCGTCATGCCCATGAGCCGCTCCTACCGTGCGTCGTGCCATCATCTATAAAATCCCATGCCAAGCTCACCCTCCTACTCCTCTTCACCTTTGCACTCTCCCTTGAGCCCCCAAATGCCTCTGCTCGGCTCGAGGAGCTCTCCTTCCCCGCCTCTGGTGATGGAGCCTGTCGCCATTCCTCGCTTGATTTCGAGCTAGCCAGTGGATATTTTCTCCCTCTTTTTTTGTCTCTGAGCTCCTCGAATCCTCTCTTCTAACTCCGCTCTTCAATTTTAACTCTGTAGCACCAAGGAGAAAATCCCCAAATCCACCGCCACCACCCACTTACCTTGCTGTTGGTGACGCTCCGGTGCCTGCTGACGACCGAGGACTCCATCTTGAGGTTCATGTTGAGCTCTTGATCTCACCTTGGTGCTCGCCACCCTCTCAATCCCTGCTGTCCACCGTCGGCAAGCTCACCGGAGCTATGCTCTAAGTTGAGCCGCTGAAGTATGGGCCTTGTTGGCAGCGCGTGTGAGCGTAATGGTTTAAAAACCATGTGTTGCTGATAGCTGGTTCCCGCTATCAGTTTTTTTTAAACCAAATACCCCTTTGGTTTCCTCCTGCCCTGCTAATAGCGCGAGTGTAATTTATGAAAGCATGTGATATGTGCATATCATTTCGTGTGCATTTCAAAATATGTTGTTATATCCATTATGCGTTAATACTTAATAGAAACATAATCTTGATCAAAACTGCTACATGCCCATGTACCATAATCATATGAAATGATGTTTTAAAGACCTAATGCTACATGTGTTGTAGCTCACCTTTATGGACATATGAGCATGTCACTTTGGAAGAACTTACTCTCATTCTTTTGGCTTAATTATGATCTGATGTTAATCATGATGAGATGCAATCTGAACTAATGATCATTTAATCAAGAGCTTGAAACATTTTAATCTCCTGTATCGGCTATAGATCGATTCATAGTGCCACCTATCCTAACTACCACCGGTACACCCAAACGTCCTCTGTGGGGAGGAATTGGCTCATTAAATTGCCGCACTTTTCATACATACCCATCCCCGAGTAAACTAAGCGGTAATTGTGACATGGTTATGCTTACTGCCTAGTTTGCTAGAGCACAAACATGCGTTATTTTGACTTGTTGAAACAAGTGAATTGTTGTTGATGTCCATGGCCTCTCTCATGGTAGATTCTCAGAGTTAATGTGAATCAATGCCCTAGAAACTTACTACTAGATGGTGTGATGGCAAGTTGAGGCAATGTAATGGCCTCACCCTGCCAGCACACCAATAGGAGTCTGCTATTGGCCAGGCACAAGGGGGTAATTTTATTGTGTTGGGTAAGTGTAAACCTATTTGAATAGCCGTGGCCACTGTCATGGGCATAGTGAGGAGTGGTCACACTATATGGTCATGGTCCGATAGGCCAGGAGATGAGCACCAAAACAAATGGACACTTTAACGGATGAATTAACATATATGATGGACACTTTTCTAGTCAGGGACTGGTCCTTGATTTTGTTTGTGCAGTTATCTGGTCCGTCTTTATTCATATACCCTTGTGCTCGAGTTATCTGGTCCTTCATCTATTTCTTTTTGCGATCCAGTCACCTAGTCCCTCTTCATTTCTTTATCTTTGTGATCTAGTTATCCGGTCCTTCCTTCTTTATATACTTTTGTAATCTAGTTATATGGCCCTCGTTTGTTTATTATACTTATACTCCAGTTATCTGGTCCTTTATTATTTACACTTGCATCTAGTCATCGTGTCCTTCTCATTTCATTTTAGATCCAGTTACCTTATCCTTATCCAGGTGATTGTATGGTCCTTACTGTGCCATACTTGTGATTTACTTCTATGTTTTACTATCATGTTGTGTTCATTTTTCCTTCCATTATCCATGATGCCATGATCAACTAGCAATACTACAGAAATGGTCATACAAGACACTTAATCATAAGCGGTTCACTAAAAACCACCTGTAGTAGGACTAATCACAAGCGATTTTTATGAAAATACACATCAAAAGTGATTCTTTGAAAAACCCATCTGTGATCAACCAGTCATCACACACGATTTTTTAGAAAAACTGTCTGTGATAATATAACATACGTTTTTTTAAAACCACCTATAATGAAACAACTCATCAGAGAAGGTTTTTTTTTAAAAAAAACCAGCTACGATTGTTCGGCCCAACAACTGGGTTGAGGCCCAACTCAAGTGGCCCAATAAAACCAACCACTTAACCTAATCCTACCCAGCCGGCCGCCTCCCTCTCCCTCTCCTACCTAGCCGACGCTGCACCCTCTCTGGATCTCTTTCTCCCTCATCCACCACCGATTGCTGCAGCTGCTCCGCCACGTCGCACACTATCTCGGTGCAGTCCCCCATGGCGCTACCCCGGCTCCCGAGGTGGAGGTGGGCGAGCCAATGTAGGTGGAGTAGGAGCGAGTGCAACCGGCCAACTACCTCCCTCCATCTCTTCCTCCCCCAAGTCAAATTGAGAGCCACGACGTCGAGCACGGGCACGATGGCCAGAGGTGATTCAGGGGGCCAGGAGCCGACGGTGCCATTCATGGACTCCTCGATCAAGGTAGTGTCCCGCCTTGACCATGGGGGTGTAGTTTTAAGTCCTCCTGCTTGTCCAACAGATCGCCGCTGCCTCCCAAAGTTCGACACCAACCACCTATCTCACCACTGCAAGCCACTTCTGTCACCACTACGGGCCTGCTCCCCAAGTTCGATGTCGGTCGGCTCCCTCACCAAGTTCACTATAGCGGGCCTCCTCTACCCTCTACTACACTGCCCAAGAAGGTAAAAGTCGGACTACTTTCTTCGGTGGATGTGTATGCATGTTCTTGAAAATGCTCACATATGACATATTTGAGATGCTCAAAACGATTTGTTTGAATTGATCCTATGACAACTAGACAAGATTTGATGTATTTCTATATGTACTTGACAAGAACTATTTATGCATGTACTAATTTGTTCGTTTTATTCAATCCATCTATTTCACCTCAATCTATTGTATGATGCATAGTTAATAATATCTATAATAGAGTATTGCCTAGTCTAAGTTATTCAGCAACAATGTAATATTCACTGATAGTACAAAAATAGTGCAATTTTACATTATTCTCATCTCATTGTTGGGAGTTATTTGTTCCCTATATTTGTTGCAACTTTCTTTTAAAAAAAGTAAGTTCTTGATTCAAATGTGTGACATTGACTGATTATATGCGGCCACATATTGGCAAATGATGATGTTGGATATATATCTAGATGCAATTGGCCCTGTCAGAGATTGCATGCAGAAGTATATTGCCATTATATTTAGTTGATACTTTTATACTTCTACATGCAATACTTTGTGAATTAATTCATTGTATATTTTTAAA
The DNA here is from genome assembly GCA_019208055.1 of Stipa capillata. Classification (NCBI taxonomy): domain Eukaryota; kingdom Viridiplantae; phylum Streptophyta; class Magnoliopsida; order Poales; family Poaceae; genus Stipa; species Stipa capillata. The sequence goes on from JAGXJF010004429.1 coordinate 66,303, forward strand.
TGCATATGTATATTTTTTTTCTGTTGTTTTGTTTCCTGATACTAGCCAATAATTTGGAATTTTTTTCTTGTAAAACCTCATCATAGACGGTTTTATAGCTAGAACCGTCTATAATAAGGGGGATATCACAGACCTTTTTTTATTAAGAACCACCTATGATATGACATATCATAGGCGGTTCCATAACCACACGTGATGATGTGGGGTCATCACAGACCCTTGCTTACAGACGGTTTACGAAACCGCCTATATTGGGGTTTCCGAACCGCCTGTAATGAGCTATTTTGTAGCAATGTAGCATTATAGGAATGATGCATGCATGTGTTCCTTATTTCTTGGATGTCTTGTGACTATATTCCATGTATGCATCTAACTTGTTGATTTGGCTAGACATAGGTACCGACCTGATACTAGAGACTACCATGACAACGGCTAAGTCTAGGGCATAATCCCAGTTGGTTTCATGTGAGCTTGACACTGCACGGAGCCTAGTTATCTTTTTTTTTGCTACTAGAATTTCTATGTATCAACCCATAGGGCATCGTTTGTATTAATCTGGACCTTTATGGCCATGTTTCTTATGTAAGCTTTGTGTCATACCCTTGCATGGATGTAATGCCCAGTTTATTTCTGCTTCGCTGGTATGTTGACCATGGGTTTGTGGATGGACGCCCAAAGGGTGTCCGGCCTTTAAAAACTAGGTCCCCATAGACTTGGTATCTGTGGCGCCCCCGGTTTTTAAGCCGGGAGCTCCCTCGTGATCACTGTACCGGTCCCTGGATCAGTAGCCGATACACACGAGTTAACTTGTATATCATTGTCATACACGCGTAACCAATTAAATGGACCGTTAAGGTCGATAATCTGATACCTTTAGCCCAACGGCTATAAACTTGCAGCGGAAATCCAGCGGGGAGGTGGCCCATCAGTATGCCATACCCGACAGGCAACTGACTGGGGGTTACGCCCTAGCTTTCGCGTTCGTCTACGTATCTGCGGAACCGTTGTCCTCCTTTGTCTGGCCAAATCAACAAGCCAGGTGAGTACATTGAATGTACTCGCAAGCTATTCCCACAGGAGAGATTATACGGCAATATTTCATGCAGATGTTTAATCAAGGAACAGCTCTAACCTAAGTTGCTGATTGAGCGGAAATGTGAGTTTATAATTCAAATACGATAAGGGTAGATTCCAAAGCAGTTTCATAAATCAAAGTGGAATAAAATAACGAAACTGTTCCTGGGGTAGACCCGGCTACCTCCTTTACTCGATCTCGAGATAGCTCAGTCCATACTACCCCGAGCAGTATGACTAGCGTCTCGTTTCACTGCTCAGCCTGCACCATCCCGGATAGTGCAGCTAGCGTCCTTAGAACGGTGCTCAGCCCCTGTTATCCTGCATAACATGGCTAGCTCCCGTTTGACTCCATGCTCAGCCCATACCGTCCCGGACAGTACGGCTAGCCTCTCCTCCTGCAATTCCTTGCTACCAGCCTGTAGCATAAATTGCACACTGTGGACACATCATGCCCACGTCCTTAATCCCATTTCCCGGCTTTCGCAACCAAATCTTAGTCTAACCAGTGTGTGGCCTTGCCAGTTCATGTCCATGACCGAGGACGCGGCTATTCGAATAGTTTTTAACACTCTGCAGAGGTTGTACGGCTTTACCCACAAGATGTAAGTCACCCTGGAAATACTTCGCGACGTATATTGGCAGGGCTATTACAACGAGACCGTCGCCAGCTTCTATACTAGAGTTGGACCCGCTAGGTGAATACCCAAGTTTGCAATTCCTCCAGACACCAAATTGGGGCTCTCCATCTTTGTGTCGATCAACACCCAAATGCTACGCGGCAGTGGATCTCTAGGACTTCAAACACCTAGCCACGACTCCTAACTTCCCACGGGTCCAAACCCTAATACTTGGCGGGGTACCAAGTCAAGTCCTTCCCATAAAGGACATGTGGACGTACGGTGGGGGAACTGGTTTAGCGGCACTTAGGCTCGGTCCTTAACTGATTCGAGCAAGACTCCATTCCTCCACCCACGATCGTCCCAGACGAACGTGCCATTATCAATTCCTCTACAGCCCCAGGCTGCCCTTAGTACTCTCGCCCGAATCCAAATCATCTCCAATTTTCATTCGAGGTTTTTGGCAAACATTCTTTTAAACACCACCCCGGATAGCACACGTTATCCGAGGGTTTTATTTCCCATATCCCGAATAGGGGTTTTATAAATCGAGAAAAACTTATTTTTGACTATAGCAGGTCTAAGCACGGCTAACGCCTATAACCTTACTACTTTTGTCGGTTGCGAGACAACCGACTTTTATATCTAGGGTTACAAGGGTCGGCTATTCGGACCTAAGGACAGTGCAGCTACTGGGAATAGCTAATACTACATAAAATACAGTTATTAACCACATAGCATGCAGAGTTCGCAAACAAAATAATTATGATTTCGTACATATGGGATTCAACATGGTCAAGGTGGGAATGCTTGCCTGGCAACGTCGGCAGGTCTCGGTCTTGAATCCAATTCAACGGCTGTCCGAGTTTCCTTCGCACGATACTTTCTAACGTCGTCTACACGTCAAAAGAACGACAAATAAATCCACAGTGCGAAGAAGGACCAATGAAGAATCAAATATGCACTCATGAAATAATGGTACCATACAGAGGGACGTCCTGATTTTGTGGACCTTATTAGGAATTGTGCTGATTCTTGGTTTAGATTTGCTACAGAGGTGATACCGAGGGTATAGGTATGCGTAACCTGGGTGCTAGGGTTTTGGAGTTATTTCTATTTGGGGTCCAGAGGGCATACCACCATTTCAAGAATGCTATTAGAAGAAAACACCTAAACGCATCTCCTAGGGTCTTTGCTGAATGCATTAGGGGGTTTGAAGGGATAAGCACACGATACCTACTTTCTCATTGTTTTGACACGATCGAAGTTAGGTTTCCAGCGTTTATATATACAACATATATGCTAATAACAGAAAGGAAAATAATCCCTAAGTCTATTCCTCATGGTTTCAATCAAAATGGATTCAAACTCTGAAATTCTATTTGAACCACAAATGTTGGAAACGGGCGGTTCGGACTGGACCATTTTTAACTGGTGTGGTTTAGGGCTAACTGCCGGTAATTAGCGCATTAAGGAGGAGTAGATGCTGGCGGTTGCTCGCCTCTGCTGTGGTCGTCGGTGATGTGCCCGATGGCACTTGGGGCTTGCCGGAGGCTGACCCGGCTACGGGAGGCGGCAAGGGCGCCTGGGTAGTGGCAAGGCGGCCCGGGGTAGAGAGCGAAGGCGGCAGCTCGCCGGAAGCAGGGGACGGCGGCGGCTCAATCAGTCGACGGTGGCCAGGGCATCGTGGCGAGGTGTTGGTCCGGCGGAAAGCAAGGAGCGGCGGCGAGATCAAGAGGGCTCGACGGCCTGCTGAAAGGGACGAGTGGGGCGGAGTGGCGCTGGAGCTGCTCACCGGGAAGGCTCGGATTGCTGCTGTGGCGTGAACAGAGGGCGGCGGCAAGGGGAGATGGGGAAGAGCTTGGCCGCAGCTTGGAGAGGAGGGAGGGGGTGCTCGACGGATCTGGTTGAGCTGAGGGGGGGGGTGCAGCGGCAGCGCTGGGGTCTTCTCTGGCGGCGGCCGCGCGTGAGCTGAGTCCAAGGAGGCGGGGGGCGGCGGGAATGAAGCGGAGGGGAGGGCGGAGCAGCGCCTGCTGGAGGCGTCCCTTGGAGGCTCTCGGCGGTGGCTCTGGGGCCTTGCCAGCGGCGGCTGGAGGCGGGGCCCGTCGGCTGTCGGGTTAGGGAGCTCGGCCAGCTCGCCGGAGCTTAGGAGAGGCAGCTCGGCGGCGGTTACGCTCGCCTGCGGCTTGGGGTGCTCGGGTTTGAGGGATTGTGAGGAGGAAGAAAATGAGAGTAGGGGGCTGCTCGGGTAGACTGAGGAGCGGAGGTTGGGGAAAAACTGCTCAGCTTTGGGAAGAATGAAGAAAGACAGCTCGGGAGGAAGCTTGATATGAGTGAATATAGAGAAGAGAGTGGGTGAACTGCTCTCGGGTAGAAGTGAAGATGGGAAGCGGCTCTAGGAGAAAAGTCTGGGAGCCACTCGGGCTTGAGCTCAGCAGGAGGAAGGAGTAGCTGCTGGTTGGGGCTGCTCAGGTATGGACGTGCCCAGCAGCAAGTTAGGTAGGCATAAAAGAGAGGGGCAGGTGAGCTTCACTGTGCATCACAGGGAATTCTTTTGGTGCTCTTTACTGCTATGGGATTAAAGGGGTTGTGCTGGCAGGAGGGTGCTGCGCTGGTGAGTGTGAGAAGGAGGGAATACTGGTGAGTGGTGCTAGCAGGATTAAATGGGGAGTAGATGAGAAAAGACAGGTGGTGTGCTGGATTAAAAAAAAAGGGCAGTGAGAGGTTTTGAGAGGCTATACATTAACATGCAGGAGATCATTGAATGAGGTAGTTCACAGCAGTGAGAGTTGGTGCTAGAGTTAACGCTGATGCATGCGTGGACATGGGAACAGTACCAGGGAGATGATACAACGGAGAAGATGAAATGACAGGAGGGAAGGAGTTAAGGAGGGGTGTATATAGCTGTTGCAAGGACGTGAACTGGCAGTAAAATAAATTGGTTAGCTGCGGTGGATCTCTACGGGAATTTATGGCACGCAGCAGATGTGGCGATAAGGAGCAGTTTGCTCTAGGGCAGACATGAGACGCTCTGTTTGGTTTAATGCCATGATGAGACAGGAGGGGAAACAGGACGGCGCAGATTTAATTAGAAAGTTCCGGGAGACCACATGTTCAGGGAGTATACTGGAGAAATTCTGAGGAGAGAGAAAAGGTGGTGGAGATCGAATGAACACATGCAGCAATAAGACGAGGATTCCAAGGTGTATGTGCCCACATACACTTGGTGGTTTTTGCAAATATAGGGTTTGCATATAGGTGAAAAGGACCTGCGATGTTCTGGTGAGCTGTGGTTTGAATAGTGTCTTCGAAATATCCATGTGTATATATATATATACACTGTGCTGTGGCAGAGCCAGACGTGGCGCTAGGGTTTTGACAAAACGGAGATCGACGGGAATAGGGCAAGGGTTTTCGTGCCTGGTATTTAGCTTCGTCGGGGTTTGAACTAAAATTTTAATTGGGTGTATTTCGATTGACATTGCTAACGAAAAAGTTTTTGTTAGCCCTAAATTTCGGGTTTAGGAAATTAGGGTGTTACAGTATCAGAGCCATACTAACTGTAGGTTATGCCTAGTTTAGAATGGATGATAGTTTAAGGGTTAAGGGAAACATATATTGGAGAAAAATGTAAGTGTTTTTCTTTTAGTCTTGTCCATCTTAGACCCCATCTTTACCTTCCCTAGTCTTGAGGTATTGAAATATTTAGACGCATCAGATAGCCATCAGCCGAGAATGTAGAAACCCTTGGGCCAGAATTTTGAGAAAATTACTTGGATAACTCAGCGCCTAATACTGACCCCTATAGTTCACCTGAGAAGATTTTGTTGGAGGATTTGAGGTCAGTTATCGAGTCATCATGCATTGCTACTTCCTTAGGGAAACTCTGCACACCTTCTACGACTTTATCTTTGATCGAGATTGAGTCGTTTGATATGTAAAAAACATATCATGTTTTTATAAGTTTAGTGATGCCTTATCATTATATTTCCAACACATATTATGGATTATTGAATAATTTGCCAATGCACCTATTTATCCCTTTATTTTATATATGCATGAAAAATGTCACAGAAATACGAAAATCAAGCATATTCGAGTACATTCCGGAAGGCGTGAAACTTCATGCGAAAGGGAGCATCCAGCGGAACCCTAACTTGGCGAGCGACCAAGCTGGCCACCCCAATCTGCCGTCTGGGCCCACCAAGGCTTGACCGTTGCCGCCCTTTCGTGCGTAGATTCATTTCGCCTTCAGGAGACCTCGTGGAGAGTTTCTCCACATAAACAAAAGCCTTCACATCAAAGAGGGGGAGAAGCCTTCAGGGACAACACATCGAGACGTTGCCAGCAACCACAATTTTCATCTCTACCATCACCACATTCATCTCCACCCATAGATCACCACCAACAGTAAGCCCCCATAGATTAGTTTCACGTGTACTTCATCCACTTCATTGGAACCATCAGGATTGGTTTGTTTCATCGATACCTTCAAATATGAAATCAATCTATCCTTTGCTTTTGATGAATTGCATGATGTGTAACACACAATCTATCCGTCGATGCTATGGGTGTGTAGTAGTAACTATTTAGCATTCTCATTGGGATGGTCATCCATCTTCAGCGTAACAAATTATTTGCTTGTAGTTAATCTTATGCATGCTATGTCTTTAATAGATTGATCGATTATGTGTTATAAAATTAGTCATGCACGACACTTAGTGATGCATTTGTTGGTAAGCATAGGGGATGGGGTAGAGCAGTCAACGGTGTAGTCATCTCTTGTATTTCGCTAGTGAATGTACCAATATTGTTCTGACTCATGCCTTAATGTACACCTCAAACTGGTGGTTGGATAAAGGGTAGATCACATCTATCTATTCCTTGTAATATTAACCTCTCTTTCAATTCTTGCCAATTAGCAGTTGGTACTTTATTGTTGGATAATCCTTATTACTTGCTCGAGCATGCTACTAGTGAACCTATATACCACATGCCTCATTCTAAGCTATTTGAACATGTCTCCTAACACTTTTAGGTTTAGTTTATTTTCTATTTTTATTTATTCTAAAAATAGTTTAAGTTTTCTAGTTCAAGTAATTGCATATTTTAATCATCTATTGCACCCTAGAGGTCCACACATGAGGGGCATCAAGCAATCAAGCATTTTCTGGCACCATTGCTGAGGAGGCAACATTGGTTTCACTCTAAATTTAATCTCCACACTCTCTTTAGTTTTCTTGTCTTTAGTTTTTATTATTCGTATTGCCTGCTTTGTTCGTATTTTTGAAACAACAAGACAATTAGTTGCTACTCCTATAATGTTTTTGTTTGCTCCCTAGTCACTTTGTTACTTTATGCTTCCAAAAGAAAATAAAAAAGAATTTAGTCTTCTTTACACATGGCTTAGAAAATAAATGAATGGTTAGGAATGTCGAAATATTGCTCTCCACTAATTTTCTATGTTTGTGATATTAAATGTATCTTTTGTGATACGGTTGGACACTTTGACATCCAATGTAACCATGGGATCCTATTATTGCATGTTATAATAGATTGCACCATACTGAGAATATCGGTGAACAAACCGAATAATTTATTATCTATGAATGGACTTATTAAATAATTTATCATATTAATTGGTTCACATAATGAAATATATATCATCATTTCCTTGATGAGGCCTATAAGATGGTGTGTCCTATTTGTTGTTATAGTGGAGAAATTTTTTTGTGCTAACCCTTTGGCGATGAGTCATGATGAACGTCTCATGGCTGCTTGCAAGATAATGATATCACTACCACTATTGCTTCAAATAAAATTACAGCTATTGATGATGTTATGATTAATCAAGTTGCTACTTTGAATACTTGTGATGATGCTACGAGTACTTCATTAATTTTGCAATTGATGAGGGGAAGCCCGATCCTAACCCCTATGCTTGTGATGATATTATGAATAATATTGATGAGAATGATAAAGTAGTTCTAGATGCTATGCATGGAAGCTGTGAAGTTGAGTTTATTTTGCCGTACATGTATAATGAGGAAGAAATAGGACCCTTGATGAGAAAAATGTTAGAAAATCATGTGATAAAATCCTATGGTAAGCCACATGGATCTAGACTTCGGACCCACACACTAGTAGGGCGAACACCAAAGTTTGAAATAAAATAATTTGCAAACTAATCATAGAGGCAATGTAAAGTCGCATATTGTAAAAAAAAAGCGCCAGTGAGAGTAGAGGTCACGCCTCATACCATCCTTCGTGCTAGGTCTTCTTATATTTTATAAGAGGACAAGGACTATTGCTTCCCAAAAACCTTGCATACCCAGAGACGTCTGGGGAAAGCGGAAAATGGGATTTTTCCTGCTTAGATTAATGACATACCCCACATAAAAGAATAAGTAGGGGAGCCAGTTGAGACCTAATACATCTATGAAGTCAAAACTGAATGGCATTATAGATATGACTCTTCCAATGAAAGGAAGCTACCAGCTAAGAAGTATGTGCATACATAAATGCTGGAGACTATAGAATCCGGTACCCATAAATGAAAAATAGTGAGATACTAGAAAATCATCATGATGAAGCTCCTCACGAAGAGATTCCAACAACCATATTGACATGTGAGGAAAACAGGTAGGAAGATGCATGAAAACTATGATTACTATGAAAAAAGTAGAAATAGTTATGGCAAGTAGCTCTTACTCCTCCCCTTGTAATGTAAGTTATTGCTCTTGTTAGAACTCTGATCATTGGTGGAATTATCTTTAGCTATTTAATCTCAGTGGCAAAAGATTTAAATGATCAGGGCTATCCCTGTGAATTTATACTGAAGTCTTAGAATGATTTATGTATAAAGTAAGTCTATATTGATGATTTAAGTATTATAATAACAATATAAGATAGAGGAAGTATGTCCGTGCTTGAAACCAGAACTAAAAATGAAATAAAAATATCTAGGTAAGATCGAGATATATTTAGACTTGTAGCTCCAACAGAGTCCACGAAGAGATAAAAATACATCAACTTGATTGATCCCATCTGAATGAATCCTAATACAATGCAAATTGCTTTGCACTTGTGAATCAAGAAGACCCTATAGAGAAACTCTAGTTTAGGGATTGGAACCCATGCTTTGGATTTTTCTACAGAACTATACACGCAGATATGGCTCCAGGTAATCGACTATACTATAAAAATGCACTGAGCCTTATAACACAATCATCTATCTCTACCCGAAGTTCTCATGAAGATGACTTATATAGCACAACTAAGAATGGTTATATTACACATCAGTGTCATGTACTACTCCACAAATATACCACTTGCATTGTTTATGAATGAACAAAGTAGATCGTACACTAGAAGATAAAAAAAAAGGCTCGTCGTAGTTTCTAGAATTAATTGGGAAAAGGGAATAAAAAATATTATATATATTGTGTGATAGTCGTACTGTGCACATAAATAATATCACACATAGTATTTCTTCTAGAAACATCCAAGTTAGATATGAAGGTTCTAACAAGAGCCAGCTTGAGGGGAAGTAAATGCAAAAGAGAACTTTAATTATCATACTCAAGAGACGAAAGTTCATAATTTTGATTTACTTAGAAAAATCAAACAAAGATAATCACTTCTCCTATAAAATATTTTTTATAGGCAAGAATGTAAATTAAAGCATCAACTCCTGAACTTAGTTAGAATGGAAGTTCTCTTCACATATGTGCAGAATTCACGGAGAGCAATCCCTGAATTAAGAATTAACCAAATAGTATAGTAATGATAAACATTACAAGAAATATCATTCATTGATTAAATCAATTAAAGATTAATCAAAATTATATGATTGTACTGTTTTTCTTTTGATGAGTCATTCACAAGGATATAAAGCAGTAAATGCTAGGCACTTTTTCTCGATTTTTTTCATTATGTTTTTTGGAGTTTTAATGAGGGATGTAAATTTCATAGTAATTGTCCAAAGGGAGTATTACAAAAACCGGGTCTCCTAGGGAGTCGGCCAACTGGCCCCCTAGAATCTATGTGATCAATTGCTAAACTCCAACCGTCACATAGATGATCAGTAAATGTATCCATATTACTTTGCACATATTATTAAGAAATTAAATATCATCTTATATTCTCGAATTAATTTTAATTTCTATACATGTTATCGAATCACACTTGATGGTGTTGGTTTCATAGCATTGATGACCTGAGCGCTGTGTCACCTCCCGTAGAAGTTTCGGCTGATTCCCCACGCGCTGCACGGCACTGCAGGCGAACGTGCCTGCCGAGACTGCCAGCGGCTGCCCAAATCGATGCAGCCGTACCCCCCTGGTTCCGGTGCTTCCAGAATTTCCCTGCAGGCAAGAAGCAGATAAAAATAAGGGAGCAGAGTACACGTGGCGCTGTCCGATTAGCTGGAGTTGCGTCATTAGCTCAAAGCCTTGCTCGGCCGCTGGGGCTGGGAATGGTTGGTCTGGCTGCCGTCACCCTCGCTTTTTACATCCCGATCCGCGAAAAGTGGCGTGTCACTGCATGTGGGCCCCGGTTTTTTGTAGCCCCACGTTTCAGTGCCTAAGCATTGAACGACCCGTCCGCGGAGAACCTTTCTTGCGTTGCCGCAGGCCCAATGGGCCTGAATGCCCAAATCCCCAGAGCACACATGGCAGCGCGACGCGTCGCCTGCTGACGTGGGCGCCTCCTGCGGGTCAAGCAAGAACCCCATTTCTTACCGGTTAATTAATCCGCACCAGATTAGCCGCCACGGTCACTACAGACATGTCCCACCTGACCTGTGTCCCCACCCGCAGGGACACAAGAGTCCAAGGAGATGAGAGATAAACCACCGGAGCGTGCGCAGCGCAGCCCACGGAATCTCCCTTATTTAAGCGGAGATTAAACTTGGATTAAGAAAATAGTTTACTCCATAAAGGAAAGGGGAAAACAAAGGCAAAAGCATCCGTCCTTGCCCTGCTTTCGAATCCACATTGCACCCCTCCTCTCCCACCAGAGTGTCCCCTCCCCGCCGCCGCCATCCTGTTCTAGGGTTAAGGTTCCATGCGATCTCGCCGCAGCGGCGGACGGAAACCCTAGGAGCGTCTCATATCGGTTCGAATCTCGGGTAACGACCAATGGGCAAGGGCGGGCAGGTCGACGCCAGGCGGCGGGACGGATCCGACCCGTCCGGGTCGGAGCCCGCCGCCCCGCCCTTCCCGGCGTGGGCGCGCACCCCAAGCGAGTGCCTGGCGGAGCTGGGCGTCTCGGCGGACCGCGGGCTCAGCTCCGAGGAGGCGGCCGCGCGGCTAGCGCGGTATGGGCCCAACGAGCTGGAGCGGCACGCGGCGCCGTCGGTGTGGAAGCTGGTGCTGGAGCAGTTCAACGACACGCTCGTGCGCATCCTGCTCGCCGCGGCCGTGGTGTCGTTCGTGCTCGCGCTCTACGACGGCGCCGAAGGCGGCGAGGTCGGGGCCACCGCCTTCGTTGAGCCGCTCGTCATCTTCCTCATCCTGATCGTCAACGCCGTGGTCGGGGTCTGGCAGGAGAGCAACGCCGAGAAGGCGCTCGAGGCGCTGAAGGAGATCCAGTCCGAGCACGCCACCGTCAAGCGTGACGGCCGGTGGTCGCATGGGCTCCCGGCACGTGACCTTGTCTGCGGAGACATCGTCGAGCTCCGCGTTGGCGACAAAGTCCCCGCGGACATGCGTGTCCTCCAGCTTATCAGCTCTACCTTCCGCGTTGAGCAGGCTCCCTCACTGGCGAGACCGCCTCTGTTAACAAGACCAGCCACAAGATCGACCTGCAGGACACAGATATCCAGGGAAAGGAGTGCATGGTCTTTGCTGGCACCACCATTGTCAATGGCAGCGCCGTCTGTGTCGTGACGGGAACAGGCATGGCCACCGAAATAGGCAAGATCCATTCGCAGATCCAGGAGGCCTCGCAGGAGGAGGATGACACGCCGCTGAAAAAGAAGCTCAATGAGTTCGGTGAGGCGCTGACTGCTATAATTGGAGTGATCTGTATCTTGGTTTGGCTCATTAACGTGAATATTTCCTCACCTGGGAGTATGTGGATGGGTGGCCGAAGAATTTTAAGTTCTCATTTGAGAAGTGCACATATTACTTTGAGATTGCAGTGGCACTGGCCGTTGCAGCGATTCCAGAGGGCCTGCCTGCAGTGATCACCACATGCTTGGCTCTAGGCACAAGGAAGATGGCTCAGAAGAATGCACTTGTGAGAAAGTTGCCAAGTGTTGAGACATTAGGTTGCACAACAGTGATTTGCTCCGATAAGACAGGAACTTTGACCACAAACCAGATGTCAGCAGTGAGGCTTGTGGCAGTTGGGAGGTGGCCTGATACACTTAGGAGCTTTAAGGTTGATGGAACCACTTATGATCCAAGTGATGGGAAGATACATGACTGGCCAAGTTTGAGCATGGATGATAACCTCCAGATGATTGCAAAGATAGCTGCACTTTGCAATGATGCAAGTATTGCACACTCTGAGCATCAGTACGTTGCTACTGGGATGCCCACAGAGGCTGCTTTGAAGGTATGATTTGTTAATGCAATGAGATATATGTTGTATGTTATTCTAGTAGCGGCTCCTAGGCTCTAATTGGAACACTCTTGAGATGGCATTGTTTCTGTTTCAAATTCATCTTGACAAATAGTAGTGTAGAGGCAGATCATGTAAAATCTGCAATGTATTTACAGTAATGTGTATAACAGAAAAGAAAGTTGAGAACACATGGGTAGTTAGAACTTTTAATTTTTGTGAAGAGCATTTGCCTAAAGCAATTCATTTTTAAGATACTTAACTTACAATTGTTTGATTATTTGCACTGTTGAGTGATTGTGTTATGCATGTGGCAGGTTTTGGTCGAGAAAATGGGGCTTCCTGGTGGATATACTCCATCTCTGGATTCATCTGATTTGCTAAGTATGCTGATTTCTTCTGCGTATACTACAATATAATATGAGGGCATTATTAGCATTTTTGCGGGAAGAATCAGGAACAATTATCATTTCTTTATTGTTTCTAGGGTGCTGTCAGTGGTGGAACAATGATGCTAAGAGAGTAGCTACTCTGGAATTTGATCGTACTAGGAAATCAATGGGAGTTATTGTGAAAAAAGCAGACTCTGGAAAAAATTTGCTGCTTGTGAAGGTATTTGGAATCATTCGCGTCATCTAGTTCTATTGCAAAATTAGCATATGTTCCTCTTTTGTATCTCAAGCGGCCTAATGCGCATCAATAATCTGTTTCTGGGATCTGGTTTAGTCCCGTTTCATTCCTCATTTCTCATAAAGCCGGAAACAACATACTTGCGTATTGTTATGGTCCAAGCACTGTGCCATTTTTTACGCCCTCCTTTTCTCCTGAAATTAGGGCAGCAGCTTTGTTGTACCGTCAAATGTCAATTCTCTATCGGTTTTATCAAGGGTATTTGTACTTTGCTTCATTCAGTTAGTTATGGATGCAGCTACCACTTGGCATTGAATTCTTTATTTGCTTCTGTCATGTCAAGTATCATGTTATATTGTTTCTTGCAATGTTTTTTGTCATGTCATTTTCTGTCCTACGAATATTAATGGTAAAAGCGTACTCTTGCAGGGAGCAGTAGAAAACTTGCTAGAGAGAAGTGCGTATATTCAGTTACTCGATGGATCTGTTGTGCTCTTGGATGAGGGTGCCAAGGCGCTCATATTGTCAACACTTAGTGAAATGTCTGCCAGTGCATTGCGCTGTTTGGGCTTTGCATACAAGGAGGATCTGGCTGAATTTGCAACATATGATGGAGAAGAGCATGCAGCTCACAAATATCTCCTTGATCCTTCATACTACTCTTCCATAGAGAATAATCTGATATTCTGTGGTTTTGTTGGTCTACGGGTGAGAATTTCCTGCACTTTATGGAAATTCTCCGATGGATGTTACTGAATAATAATATGCCTTTCTAAGTTGGCAAATGCCTGCATCTATTAACATTATTATACTACCACAGGATCCTCCCCGAGAAGAAGTCCACCAAGCAATTGAAGATTGCAGAGCTGCTGGAATACGTGTTATGGTGATAACAGGTGATAACAAAGAAACAGCAGAGGCAATATGCCGTGAGATCGGGGTTTTTGGTCCCAGTGAAAATATTAGTTCAAGGAGCTTCACAGGGAAGGAATTCATGGCTCTTCCTGATAAGAAGAAGCTGTTGAAGCAAACGGGTGGCCTTCTCTTCTCCAGGGCAGAGCCAAAACATAAGCAGGAAATAGTTAGGTTACTTAAAGAAGATGGCGAAGTTGTTGCAATGACTGGTGATGGAGTGAATGATGCACCGGCTCTGAAATTGGCTGATATTGGAATCGCGATGGGCATTACAGGGACTGAGGTCTGCCTTCTTGCTCTGTTATCAACTGTTCTTGTTCTTTTAAGTTCTATCTTTAATTAGATCTTTTAAGTTCTATCTTTAATTAGATGCATTTGTAATTTGTTATTACATTTTCCTGGACGAATGTCTTCTGCTAGATATTTTGGGAGTAGCCAATTAGGCTTTCACCTTTGGATTTCTATCTCCTGGAAAAAAATAATCTTTTTTCACCTTATATTTTTTGCTCCGTAATTACTCTCTGTAGTTTTGATCTCATGGTGTTTTCTAACCTCTCTCTATGCTGTATCCATTTTTTGAGATTGTGGCCCATAACAGTCCTCTTTGACCAAAGAATGCAGGTTGTGTATGGTGTGGATAAGATCTTATACTTAAAATGATAAAATTAATGCATGCACATGCATGTGGGTATGTGCAGAGACCAAAATAATATAGAACGAGTTCTGCACAATCTGCTTCCCTTGTCTGTTTATCCAGAATCTTGGCACCTTCATGTTTCCCCGTTCCAAAAAGCATGTTATGGTTAGTTGTTTTGACATGTAACAGAGTGGGATTGTGACCTTGTTCTTTTTTCCTTATAATTTGTGTTAGGTTGCAAAAGAAGCTTCAGATATGGTGCTTGCAGATGATAACTTCAGTACAATAGTCTCAGCAGTTGGTGAAGGGAGGTCTATTTACAACAACATGAAGGCTTTTATAAGGTACATCTATTTTGTCAGCTATGGCTAACCTTTTCTTTTGATTATTATTTGACAAGTTAAAATCAAAACGCAACCAGTTCATGTGATCTATGTGGCATTGCAGATATATGATCTCTTCGAACATTGGAGAAGTTGCCTCCATATTCCTAACATCAGCTTTAGGTATCCCAGAAGGCCTCATCCCTGTACAACTTCTGTGGGTCAATCTTGTTACAGATGGCCCTCCTGCAACGGCTTTGGGTTTCAACCCACCTGATAAAGATATCATGAAGAAAACCTCCTCGAAGAAGTGATGATTCATTGATCACTCCTTGGATCCTGTTCCGGTATATGGTACGTTTTCCTGTGGATTATGTTTTTTCTTGAATTGTCTCTTTTTAAATCAATCGCGTTGATGCTATTATGGTGAGTGTATTTCGTGTTTCCATCAAGCTTCTCAGCAATTAAGATACACACACTTTTGAACAACTTATAAATATCTAGCATTTTTGTGACAACTCACTATTGTTAGTAACTTAGTATATGGTATCATTACGTGACTAATGTTATATGACTCATCAACCTAACATCTAAGTTTCCGGAAATAATAATAATTTAAACTCATTGGCCCCAAAAAAAAATACGGTATCATCAAACATAACTTAGTGGTCTTAATTTTCCCATCATAGAATGGGTGATATGTGGTCTGTTGGTCATATATTTATGGTTTTTATGAAATTGCTTCTTTTGTGTCATTTGATTAAATGCTCACCAATTCGATAAATTAAAATTGGTGTTAGTTGAGTAAACATAAAAGGGGTTCTGAATTTTGATAACCCCTGAAAGTCTGACAAGTAATGGCCTGTGCCTTTAAGTGCTGGTCTAAGTGATCTGCCACTGAAGAAAAAGTGTGGGGTTATATTTAGCTAGAACTGGAGTATCTCAATTCTGGTTAGCAATTAAGAAGTGGGATATAGACAGAGCATCATGATTGATGAATAACCATTAAACAGCCTTGTGGCATAATGATTTTGAAACACACATAAAATATTAATGTTCTCCAGTAGGCTAATGACTAATGCACAATACACTGCCTGGATCTTATCGTACTTCTGACTCACTGTACTTACTTGAAGTCCATGTCCATCCTATGTGTAGGTCATTGGGCTGTATGTTGGGATCGCAACGGTTGGAGTCTTCATCATCTGGTACACTCATGGCTCTTTCCTGGGAATTGACCTTGCTGGTGATGGTCACACTCTTGTCTCATACTCCCAGCTCTCAAACTGGGGTCAGTGCTCCTCATGGGAGGGTTTCAATGTGTCATCATTCACAGCAGGAGCACGGACATTCGAGTTTGATGCGAACCCATGCGATTACTTTCCAGGGAGGCAAAATAAAAGCGACGACCCTTTCCCTGTCTGTCTTGGTCTCCATTGAGATGTTTAACTCACTGAATGCTCTGTCCGAGGATGGCAGCCTTCTGAGCATGCCTCCCTGGGTTAACCCGTGGCTTCTTCTGGCGATGTCCGTGTCATTTGGGTTGCATTTCTTGATCCTCTACGTGCCTTTCCTTACCCAGATCTTTGGGATTGTGCCCCTCAGTTTCAATGAATGGCTTTTGGTGATAGCCGTTGCCTTCCCAGTGGTGCTTATCGATGAGGTTCTTAAGTTTGTGGGGCGGTGCTTGACAGCTCGTGCCAGAAAACAATCAAGAAAGCGGAAGGAAGAGTAGATGCTAGTCACCAGTATTAGATTTCAGGTTTGCCCAGGGGGAGTATACGTCTGATGAGACTTTTTTTTTCCTCTCGAGAGTTCCAAGGGCCTTTGTTCTTTGTTGAGAAAGAGGACCACGCAGGAATTTAGGGTACTCTATAGAACTCATAATCAGGCCGCGAGTTTAACAGACTGCATTTATTTATTGTAACAAAATTTGGTGTTATGAATGTGCCGGAGACACAGCATGTGGTCTTGCCCAATTGTTGCAGTAATCTTGCACTTATATCCATGAAATATTCTGCTCTGAATCCAATGACATATGATACCTTATGGTCTGTGCACTTCTGTCAGCCCAGACAGATTCTGCTGATGTTGGCCGCTGTGCTTGTACGGATGATAATCCACAGAAAAGGTTATTTTAAGAAATCAGGACCTGTTATTCCATATTTGATAAGATATACATCACTATTTGGTATAAGTTTCTTCTACGTCCTACGTGAAAGATTGTACATCGTTTGTCATATACATGAAAGAGTACGTATTATAGAATCAAAATTGATATGCATAGTCTTGTACCACATCCACATGGGAACAAGTAATATTTTGCTTCACCTCACCTCCTCGCTCTTGATCATCTTTGAGAATACTCCGCTCATGGACATGCCATCGAGGTCCCCCAAGTTCGCGGTCATGGCGGTGTCAGTCGCGACGCTGGCAATTGACTGGCTACGCTGAGCCTGGGGCGTTGCCCCGGGGATGGGCTGCATGCTGTCGGTGCCGGGGCTGTCCGGCGGTGCTATCTGCAGCTGCTGCGCGAACTCGAGGCACCAGAGCACGTCCCCCATGGTCGGCCGCTCTACGCCGTACTCCGCGAGGCACTTCTCAGCGGTGTCCACGAATTTCTTGAGCGAGTCCGGCCGTATCGTCCCGGCTATCCTCTGGTCGACGATTCGGTCGAGCTCGCCGTTCTTGAGCCACCGCATCGCCCACTCCGCCAGGTTCACCATCTCCCGTGGCAGCGTCGGGTCGATGACCGCGCGGGCGCAGAGCACCTCGAGCAGGACCACGCCGAATGAGTAGACGTCGGACTTCTCCGTCAGCATCTGCCGCCGGAAGTACTCCGGGTCCAGGTACCCGAAGCTGCCCTTCACTTTGGTGCTGACGTGCGTCTTGTCCAGCTCCGGCCCGGTCTTGGACAGCCCGAAGTCGGCTACCTTGGCCATGAAACTTTCGTCGAGGAGGATGTTGGCGGACTTGACGTCCCGGTGGATGACCGCCTTGGCGGAGCCGGTATGGAGATAGTGCAGCCCCCGGGCGGCGCCGATGCAGGCCTCCAGCCTCTGCTTCCACGACAGGGGAGGGAGGTCGGTGCCGTAGAGGTGGCTCCGGAGCGTGCCCATGGCCATGTACTCGTACACTAGGATCATCTCGCTGCGCTCGTCGCAGTAGCCGATGAGCGAGACGAGGTGGCGGTGGCGCAGCCGGGACAGCGTCTCGATCTCCGTGTGGAACTCGTGTATTCCCTGTTGCGTCCGCCGGTTGCCGCGCTTGACGGCCACCAGCGTGCCGTCGCGCAGCGTGCCCTTGTACACCTTCCCGAAGCCGCCCTCGCCGATGACCATCCCCTCGTCGAACCCGCAGGTCGCCTCCTGGAGCACCGTGAAGGAGATCCTGTACCCGACGCCGGCACCGTTCTGCCCGAGCATGACGGTGTTGCTGAAGCTGCGAGAGCGCGAGCGGGAGCCCAGCGCGCTCGCCGAGAACGGCGCCCAGGTGTTCGACGGCTTCTTCTCCGGCTTCCTCCTACGTAGCATCCTGAAGGCGATGAACCCGAGAGCCATCATCACCGCGACACCGCCAACGGCCGAGCCGGCGATGACCCCAATGGAGACCCTCGAACTTCGCGTCGACGCGGCGCCAGCGCCGGAGCCGGCGCCGGTGCTCCCGACCATTCTCATGATCTCGAGGCCGTTCAGGAAGCCGTCCGGCAACGTGTTGCTCGTAGTCGACGGCCCGATGCTCACGGTGATCGCGCCCGTCGAGTCCTTGTCGCTCAGGACGAAGTCCTTGTACACCGGCACGGCTAGCCTGTTGATCGTTTCTAGCGAGATCTCGAAGTCCGGGAGCACCAGCGACCCGCCGACGTAGACGTTGAAGGCCAGTCCGGTCCCTGCCTTGCTGATGATGTCGCAGAAGTGCAACCGGAGCAGGTACCCCGACCCAGCCGGGGCGTCGAACCTCCACGTCATGTTGAACTGCACGTTCATGGTGGTGTTCGTCACCGATGTGCTCAGCTCCGTCGCCGTGGCGTAGACCTCGTCCGGCGCCGTCAAATTGGTGGCGAGGCCCGGCATGTAGTGGAGCGCCGAAGGCTTCACATCTCTATGCACCGCTAAGGTGCTGTCGAGCTGGAAGCTCTGGTCCGGCAGCCATGTCCTCCACAGCGTGTCGTTGTTGGGCGTGATCTTGGGAGAGCCCATGTTGATCCTGTGGACAGTCTCCAGCGCCTGTGTCGACAGCCCGGTGTACTTGCTCGGCCGGCCCACCGTGTCCGCCGTGTCGGCGATGAGTTCGTCGGGGTGCGACACGACCTCGATGGCGTTCACGAACGCGAGCTTGCCCGTCGGCGTGAACGCGATCGTCAGCGTGCCATCGTTGACGTTCACCGACAACTCCCTGACCACGGCCGTGCCGTTCTTGGGTGTGTACCCTTTGACGAAGACCATGCCCTGCACGGACACCTCAAACGCGGCGGCCGCGGCCAGGTCGTAAGACTGGTACTGGAAGGGGAAGAAGTGGAGGCGGACGAAGTGCCTGCCGGGCTTCTTGACGGCGAACGTGTAGGATCCCGGCGCCGTGAATATGCGCGCGGACTGGTACAGCGCCGGCTCGTCGGACCCGGCGACCGAGCTCAGCGACGTGTTGGCCTCAACGCTCTGGGACGCAGCCAGCACCGCGGCGGGCAGACGGCCGTCCCCTACGAACGTCCGGCCGTCGACTGTGGCGCTCGCGGACGTGCCGCAGAGGACGAGGTGGTTGTCCGCCGGGGTGAACGCGCTATTGGCAGCGGCGCATAGCACGGATGCGACGACGAGCCGCACGAGCATGTGAAGAACGGGCGGCATGGTCCACGAACTCCGGCCAGAGCATCGGCGGTAAGTGGCTCTAGAAGGAGACCATGAACGACTTCATGGACAGAGACGGTGAGCCTTGTTGCATAAATAGAAGAGCATCTGGCCTGATGGGAGATGATTAGTATAGGAGCTGTTCAGAAACTTGCACCTAGCTTGAGGATGATTTGAAACGGGGAGCCGGCAAGACAAGCACAGCAGTTCAGCAACTACTACTAATGTCCACAGGAAAGTGAATCAGTGCTTCTTAATCGTTGATTTGATTAGGCATGGAGGTAATGTTGGAGTGATGGAAGAGCATGGAGGTGGTGAGATACTGGGAGCATCGCGGTGTCATTTTCCTTGGATTTTATTTATTTTATCAGGAGCCTTTTAATGGGATCCCTTTTAATGTTGTCATTTTCCTGGTTTACAGGTTGTCTGGCAGATACTGAGCTATTTGATTCGGTAGCAAATTCAATAGTACCATTTAAAAAAGACACCGAGATAATATCGGACATGGTGCAGTTTTTGCGGGTGCTGATTACCTTGACTATTCTACTCAGCCTACTTCGAGTTAGAATTAAGACCTACAAGTCTGGTAATAATAACCGTAAGTACTTTAACTGTTTACAGGTTCTTCTTCAATCTTCATTTTAGCTCATGGCAAACTGTAAAATGATGATAAGTCTTATTTTTTACCAAGCCAAAATAATCTGGCCCTACTTGGTCTTGCCCTAAAATTGGGCAGTACTACTAATGTTTTGCCCCAATTCTGGTTTGAGAAAATTCTGCGGCAAGACCAAACAGACCTATCAAACTTTTACCATCTCTAAAGCGATGGGGGGGAAAGCTCCATGAGTCATCATTACTTTCGTGGGTCCCTCGCAGGCTCGCCTATTGCGCAGGCCTATTTTCGTCGAGGAAATGCTCTTTCTGATTCTTAATTCTTAGGAACAAAATAAAGGAGATTAGCGCTCGACCATAGTGCTCCGGGTTGCTTTCTTTCTTCTTCTTTTTTTTTGTCTTTGATATAAGAGAACCTTCCGTGGTGAGGTGAGGTGGGAAGGGAAGGGAAGGACCGAGGAAGTCTCCAACCACCTCGTCCCGGTCGCCCACCAGACCACCGCACCCGCACGCAACTAGAGCAGCCGTCATTTTCGTGCCACCGTCGTCGTGCGTGCCACGACCAGGCGCATCCGTATTTTCTTTTTCGGGCCAGCGTACGCGTCTAGGCCTGGATGATGGTACTAAGACGATAATGGAGGCTAGTTAAATATTGGCCCATTCGATCCATCTCATTTCTGGGTCAATCCATTGGCTTACTCTGTTCCATTACCCAAGTCCTATGAAGGATACGCACCTTGAGATTTCATACCGTGGCAGATTTGCAGTGATGCAGACAAGCACACACACAAAGAAAAAGGAGACAAAGACGCAGAGCTGTTGTCCTGGCAGGGAATTCGTCAGGTTGTTTGTGTGTACGTAGGCAGAGCGGCGAGAAATGAATGAAGAGGTTATCAGCTGTGTACTCCAGCTTCTAACAAAAAGGGTCATCAGCCACTCGGAAGGATAATGCAATTAAGTAGACGTGATTGGCATCGATCCCAGGGCGGGGGCAGGTGCATGCAGCTGCAGTACTTGTCATATGTGGACGCGTGCGCGGCTTGACCAGGTCGATCGAGCTTTTGGGGGCACGAACGGCTGGAGGCGGAAAGCGACGCGTCACGCGGTATTCTCCGTCTAGCTTCGTGCCATGTCGCGCTCGTCTTCCTTTCACTCGCCTCCCCGGCACCTCTCGCGTTTATACGAACGACCGCGTAATTTATTATTTTCAGGGGTCCGGCTAGACTTTAGTCGACTGACATTTAACGATAACCGATGACCGTTCCATCTCTATGGTACGATACATATGTATATATATCTAAAAATAGAAATGAAGAGTGACGATTTTTTAGACTAATTTGTGGCTAAACTCAATCGACTGAGATTAAAGAACCTTCAATCGATTGAACAATAATGATTTACTATATTATAAATATAAGCTGGTGGTGATAGTGATGATGATAGTAAGTCCTCTTTTTCTCTCTACTTTATGCTGAGAGGTGGCCAGACTATACTGTGGCTCCCTTTCCGAAATCCTCTCCCGCAAGGACGCAAGAACCAAAACCTAGGCACGTTTTCTCCTCCCCGTGACCCTTCTTCTTGGGCCGCTACTCATCTCCTAGCCATCCCTCCTCTCGGGCACACGGTGCCCTCTGTAGGCTACCCAGGGCGTAATGCGTGTCCCCGCCATGGTCCTTTCGTCAAGGCGTGCGTCGCGGCGGCAGCCACCGGTGTGGAGCCGCTGAAGTTCCGGGAGGCGCGAGGAGTGCGGACGCACCGACGATCCACCTCGCAATCATCTGGACGAGACATGCCTGCGGGGCTCCCTCGTCAACGATCCATGCTTCGCCATGCCGCCTTCCCGATGTCCATCGCCTTCCGCTTCGTTGGCCGTCCTGGCGGTCCTTCTCGCCAGGCCCCGTGGCACGCTCGCGTCAGCCTTCCCCATGCTCCCTGCCACTGTCCACCGCTTCGACGCTAGCCTCGTCGAGGGCAAGATCTCCGTCATATCCTCTCCACACCAGGTATTTGTATTAATGCCTCATCAAAATAGTGTTAATCCTATAGAATTACTAATTTGCTAGCATTGATTTCATCGGATGAGAAAGTGGTGCTGATCAGGTGGCTGTGAAGAAGGACGTCCCTGACCAGGTGGTTCTGGAGGAGCATGTCCTTGCAACGAGATTAGGAGAGGATCTTCACAGCTTATTGGAGGTAGGAAATTCATGGGTTCACGGCTTCTTGCACAAAGATCTCATTTATTTTTCCACTGACTATTAAATGTTCTCTTTTTTTAATTCTTGATCCATTTTACGCTTTATCTCTATACTCACTTCTTATGTTCTTTGCTTCTCATTTCAAGATTCCTTGTTCTTACAGGATGTCATAGAACATGGACCATCGCCGGGCTGAAGGAGATGGCCACCCCTGACCGCCCACTGCCATCTAGATGTTAAATGGAGACATGTATGAGAAGGCACTTTGTTGCTCACCGGAGAGCGTGGTGGAAGAGTAGGAACCGATCGAATCCTTACATGCTTGATTTAGTCTGCCCCCTTCGGGTGCTCTATCCATGTCTCCTTTTTTTCATCTTACTTCGTCGGCTCCATCCTGCTCGCCCTCGTTTCTGCCCGTCCCTGCACTCTCCTCTTTTCTCTTTACTTGGTTTGTTTCTTTGGTTTAGTTGTTCTTTGATCTATGTGTATTCTGGTTTGTTCGCTCAATTTTGATTTGCCTTTTGGAGTTGCATATTGGTCTCCATCGACGCGAAGCGCCGGGGCGGCCTGCAGACCTGCCAGCTCTTCAGTCCAGGTCATGTGAGTGCATACGAATCAACACCATATTAATTTTTCTGTACATATGTATCCATGATCACGATGGTTTGTTGTAACAGTGCATTTTTCGGTTAAGTTTTATTCTAACAATCATAACAACATCAGTCAGCTGTAAGGATACCTATCTTTTCTTTACTGGTCTACACCTGTTTGCTTCTGGGCTCATGTGCTGGCCGCGTATCAGCCTTGTAGCATGTGAGTACGTTTTATTCCTCGCCACGATCTGAGAAGATCGACGACGGCGTCGTGGTGGTGGGCAATGCTGGAGGTATGCGTGTGCCAGCCTCCGAAGCTGTGCATAGGCAAAAAGCGATATTTGCACATGGCTCAATCACGGCAGAGGTGAGGGTATTTGACGTTCTGATTCTTCTCTCATGTGTTTTGCCTTACAACTTTTGTGCATGGAATCAGATATTTGTAGTTCCCTGAATGTTGTGCAACTCATGGTCACAAGAAAAACCAAACCGAATTGTGGAAAACATTCTGGTGTCAGCAAACAGTCCAATACCCAATGGCGGAGCCAGCGTACTGGCGTTGGTTTCAGGTGAACCCAACGATTTTTCCTGGCCACGTACATGTATATAGATACGTATGTGCTATGAACCCAATAGAAAATAAGGGCTGAACCCATCAAGTCAGAATGCAATGTGAATAGCCCAATGAAAAGCCCAAAAGCCCACAAGTAAACTGCCTCCGTGCCAGGCCTATTCGTGCCCCTATTCCTATTCTCCTCGTACTCGATGTACACGGCAGCCGCACGACCTCTCGTCTGTTCGCTTCCTGTTCGCCATCGATCGGTCTCCAGTTCTCCACTCGCCAGACGCCAGCAACGAGCCGACAACGGCAGGTCAGCAGCAGCAAGCCGGCGATTGTGGTCCAAATTCGAGGTACTGAGATCGCATCGCCAGTTCGCCACATCTCCTCTCTGTTGTGCATGCCCTAGTTTTCTAATTGCTTATTCCACATACTTTGATTGATCTAGGGACTAGGGCTCTAGGCTATGGAACAGGCCCTACCATGGAACGATATTTCTCAAAGAGAAATCGATCACCAGATCCAGATAATGATGCAGTCACTTCAAGGCCACCCGTTAGACATAGGCAAAGTGCATCAAATGTCGTTGCTGCAAGTAGTCTCCCAAAGCCTTCTATTCAGAGAGAAATTAATTTAGATGAGTTGCCTTATGATCCGGCTGATTGGAAGAGAATTTCTGAGTACACGAGAAATCCTAAGAAGCAAGATGAGATTAGGCGAAGATATTTAACAAGGGGACCTTACATGCCACCGCCTAATTTTGATTATCCACAGAGGGTCATTGGAGATGATCCACGAAGATTTAATCCAGAATGGTTTAATGAATATGGTGGTTGGCTTGAGTATAGTGACAAGGTGCATAAGGTTTTTTGTTTGTGTTGCTACCTTTTCAGAGATTACAATGAGGGACAAGCTGGGAGTGATGCATTTGCAATTAACGGTTGGAACGGTTGGAACAAGAAAAGCAGACTAGATACCCATGTGGGTAAAGGTAATGTTAATAGCTTTCATAATGTAGCAGTAAAAAGATGTGATGCTTTGATGAATCAAGATCAATCAATTCAAGTTGCTCTCGATAAGCAAACTGATCTTACAAAAAAGCAAAATCGAATTCGGCTTAATGCTTCAATTGATTCAGTTAGATATTTGTTGCATCAAGGCTTAGCTTTTCGAGGCCATGACGAATCGGAAGAGTCAAAAAATAAGGAAAACTTTTGAGAGTTGGTACAGACTTTGGCAAATCAAAATGATGATATACGGAAGGTAGTTCTTAGGAATGCTCCAAAAAATTGTCAGTGGGTATGTGGAGATAGTCAAAAGGAAATTGCCAATTATTTTTCAAAGGTAACATCATCGTTAAATTATATTGCCTACTATTTTTGTTTTCTTACAAGTTACAGCTGATCTCTAATGAGTTCCTTATTGTTTTGCACAGATAACTTTAGATTCTATTATTGAAGAAATCGGAGGTGATGTGTTCAGTTTGTTGATTGATGAGGCTTCTGATGTGTCTGACAAAGAGCAAATGGCGATTGTTTTGAGATATCTTAGCAAGGGTGGATTTATCATTGAACGGTTAGTTGGAGTTGTACATGTGCAGGAAACCTTTGATTTTGTCAGGCACGTGGTCTTGTAGCATATTTTGAGACCTTCATTTTGTGTTTTATTTGCACATGATGCTGCATATATTAGGAAATGCAAATACTTTGTCACATTCTTTACAAAAGAAGGATCAAGACATCCTGAATGCCATGTCATGTGTGAAGTCAACTAGGAATGAGCTGCAAGAACTAAGGGAGAATGGATGGGACTCACTTCTACAGAAGGCATATTCATTCTGTGAAGAACATCACATTCAGAACGCAAACATGCATGAGGAATATGTCAATCGGCACAAACCACGACAAAAAACCAATAAGACAAACCTCCAGCATTACCGAATAGAGTGTCTTAATTCTGTTATTGACTGGCAACTTCAAGAGTTTGATGACCGTTTCAATGAGGTAAATTCTGATTGCTTGGTCACATGGCTTCTTTCAACCCAAAAGACTCCTTTGTTGCTTTTAACTTGGATAGCTTAGTGAAGCTAGCTGAGTTTTATCCAGATGATTTTGATTCAAAAAAAATGGATGATCTTGGCCCTGAACTTCGCACTTACATTGACAATGTGCGAGCTGATGAAAGGTTCGCCAATTTGGATGAGATTGTTGATCTTGCTAAATTAATGGTGCAGACAAATAAGCATATTACTTTTCCTTTGGTCTATCAACTTCTAAAGCTAGTATTGATATTGCCAGTTGCCACGGCATCCGTGGAGAGATGCTTTTCAGCTATGAATGTTGTCAAGAAAAGGTTGCGCAATAAAATGGGTGATCAGTTCATGAGTGATTGTCTAATTTGCTATGTGGAGAAAGATATGTTTTCTACCATTAGTAATGATGTTGTGTTTGATCTTTTTAAGATGATGAAAGATCAAAAAAGGACGGTCTGAAATGTGAGTGACTTTACATGCTTCTTTTGCTTGATGGTACTTATTTTAAACTTGTCAAACTAACTTGTCATTTTTTTCAATGTTTTTAGGAAGATGAGAAGTTGCAGCTGAAGCCATGAAGTTATTTTGGTACTACTCTATTTATAATATGTAAACAAGTGATTTTATAATTTCATCCAACCGGTATGTCTTGCACTCTTCAGTTTTGATGTAACAACTATATGTGATAAGTGATATCATATTTCTATCCGTTATGCTTTCTTTGAGTGCTATACTATTGTTGTAAGATGGTGTAAAATTAGACTTTACACTTAATTAATTCATACCAAATCCGCACAACAAGTGGCTAAATTTTCTGGCTCCGCCCCTGCCAATACCTGGACAAATGGGGAACTTGAATGTATGAATGGACTACTGTGCTAATTTAGCAAGCTAGCTCCACCCTTCAATCCACAACAAAGTAGCTTCTTCTGCATTTTGAGGAGCTTTGGTTGCGCAGAACAGTGGATACCGGTTTTATCACAGCTTATCCTGGAATTTAAGCTTTGATATTGAAAGGTTCTTTAGATCGGGGTGTTAATTCATGAATGTCTTTCTTCCCCCTTTATTTTTGTCGGGTTGAATGTGAGGAGCTTGCTCAATGTGATGATTCCTTAAACAAGGAAAATGCTTTACTTAGAGATGAAGCGAATCGGATCATAAAGGAGCACGTGGAACTTCCTTCTAATATAATAACTTATTAAATATACTAGTCGCCAACCCGTGCATTCGCATGGGCAAGTATACAAAATCAACTTTATCTTATAAATCCTTATGAGCAATCGACAAACTTTTACTTAGGCCTCAATTGGAACATAGGAGCTAAAAATATATGAAAGACGTGTGAGTTAGATTTAAAGAGACACACATTAAACATGCCAAAAAATGGTCTTGTAAGTTACGGGGAAAATCGAGCCTTAAGAACATATTATGTACAAATTGAAAAGTAGCAAGAAAGACACAGTACTGATTATATAAATGTGTAGATATTAAAGAAGTGAATTTACATTAATTGACTCTTAGTACGTTCCTATTATCCCTTGAATTATGAATTTGCATTATTGGAAACTCTATTTTGGGAACATCATGATTTGAAAATATTAATTAGCATGTGTTGTCTTTGGGTATATACACATTTATAATATACATGGACTCTTGATTTTTAAGTGATTTTTTAAGAATGGAATAGGTTAGAACTGAATATTAGATATCTTCCACGGATTGGAGCAGTATAGATTGGAAAAGAATTGCGCCTAGCACTCTCGAACCAACTTCATAGCATTCGTCTGATCTATCGGATTATTGGCACTTCGTTTATAGTAATGACTTCGCGCAATTCGGATTAATTCATTGCACTGCCCGATTCTTTTCATATTTGATTTCTTAGTATTCTTGTATGTGTACAGATGCATGGCTTTCAAGTGCGACGTGATTCTCTTTTGTTAGAGTTTCCATCCAACACATATACGCATGTAGTTTGCATAAACGTATATTGATGAATCTCACTGGTCTATCCTGGTCACATTACCCCTGATCTTTCCTTCCTAACGTGCGGGAGACACCAATAAGGAGCAAGGACTCCGACGTGAGAATTTCTATGGAGTATGTATACAAATAGTAAGAAGTAAAAACTCTTATTTGAGTTAATCTGAACCATTATAACTTGGCCCCACCAGATAGATGGTCAGATGTTTTTTTTTCTTCTATTAACGTGGGAATTTTTAGAGAGTCTATAATTAATATACTAATAATAGATAGATGTATTGTTTCTTTACTTATCTATTTGTACAGCATACATCTTTTGCTGTTTTAATCCTAACTCTTATAAGTGAAAGATTTACTTACTGAGTGTAGTAAAATTATTTCTCTGTCATCGTACACTCTACAAGTGATATTTGTGGCTTATTTAAATAACCAGCATGTATGCTATGACATAGTCTTTTAGCTCGTGGTCTCGTATTTCTCTGGTATGAATACCCAAATCGTTACATATATATCCCCATTCTCCTTCCTTAGCATCCACCTGTTGATTCATGTACATCTTCTGCGATTGTTGATGGAGGCAGATAGTCATGGAGGCTGAGGTGAGGAGATGACTCATCCGTGATCGTATTTCCCATCATCTTCGCGAGGTATGTATTCCTCATTAATCCCATTAGCAGAACCTAAATTGCTCATGTCCTCAACTGCATCTCTCTGCGCAGCGGGCACCACCCAGCCGGGGTAGCATGAGCAAGGCTGTTCATCTCCACCTCTTCATGGCCGTCAGTGATAGCGTTTGCATGACTTCACTGTGACGATGAGGAGAGGAGGAGGAGGATAAGGAGGAAGAGAAAATGTGACAGCATGGCTCGTTGAGGGGCATTAGTGATGGCACATACAGAATCAGAATTTTTTTTCTGTATGTACACCATGTGCAGATGTGCTTGCTGAAATGTTTAAAGGAACTTGAGTTAATCTGTCAGAGAGGAAAACTGGATGCATTAGCTAGTATTTGAATATAGCTGCTCATTTGATGCTACAAGTACAATCAAATAGCATTCCCATTGCTTGGCAGATGTCCGCTCAGTTCGAAATTTTGCACATCCATAGTGTTCACCCCAGTGCGTGTATGCACATGTTATTAACTTATTGCAATGTTGGTACTCGTAATTCTTCAAATGAATCTATTTTAACTAACAAAATTTATAATTTATGTGCGTGCATGTTGAAAGAGGTGGGGGCTAACCGTACGTGAAGGCGGAGGAGGAGCTAACAAGAGAGGCGAAGTCGGTCATCACTGCCGCTGAAGGTTCCGAAGTGCCTAATGCGGGAGCATGAATGTTAGGGTTCTCGTATGTATTCCCTCGATTATCCTTATTGATACTGACACATCGAAGGAAACAACAACACAAAGTCGTTGAAGTTAGAGAAGACACAACATGTGGTTCAAGGGTGGACAAGGAGACAGGCAGGAGGAAGTGAGTCAAGTGGTGTGTGGTGATCGTCAGCGGGAGGAAGATGCCCAAGAATTGCAATTGCATTATTTTTTTATGCAACAATTGCAACCGTCACAACGACTAGAGGCAGCGTGGGGCAGGAGCTAAAGCCAGCTGCCACTGGCGTTGCCAAATGCGTGGGGGAGGGGGGACGAATGTCATCATTGTCACATGTCACACTCATTATTCAGATTATGCTGAGGAATTTAATATGTCGCCATTCGTTTTCATTATTCATGGAACGCGACCATGCTAAAGCAGAGCCACATAGAGTGGAGTAGCGATCGTGTAACGACGGTGGTGCCATAGGCAGAGCTAAGGGACAGATAAAGAGTGTGGAAGGAAGGAAGAAAATGACACTTTGTCTTCTTGCAAGGTGAGGGTGAAGAAAGAAAACAAAGGTGCATGGTGGTCGCTAGAGAATGAGGAAAGTGAGAGAAAGACTGCTAGCATTTGTGGTAGCATGGTCGGAGACTGCGCGCTCACGAAATAGATGTTGACGTTTGTCTCTATGCACTATTTGTTGTTCCATAGCAACGTACAGGTACCCTATCATTTTTTTAAAATCATTTGTGATGTGTTGGCAATCGGGCTTTAACAAAAGCATCAATGATATTGGGGTCAGACACAATCACGCTCCCTTATACTCTCTTCAGTGTTAGAAAACCTGATGTTGACAACATCTCACGTACTAAGGAGAGGTTTCGCCCGTATTAACTAGGACAAAGAACTAGGAAAGAGCAATAAAGTTCTTTTTTTAAAACGGCGGCAAAAGCTTTGCCCCATATATTAATTAAGAAGGAGTTTACACAAGCCAAGAAAGAACACAGGACCCGTACAACTCACACGAGGCCTCACTCTCGTGGCATCAAAGATCTCAAATGCTTGGCTCCGGCCAGGTCCCAGTTAGAGGCTTCGAGCTTGATCTTGGCGAAGACAAAGACAGGCATAGACAAAGTATTGTGGAAAACACGAGCATTTCGTTCATTCCAAATTTCCCAAACGACGAGCATGATGAGAGACGCCAACGCTTTGCGACGAATGCCATTCGGAAGACATACCGTCGACCACCACTCTTTGACCGAGGTGCAGTTTCTCCATGAGGTAAGATCCACGTTATCCAAGCCAAGCCAAGATTTGATCATGTTCCAGAGGCGCATGGAGAACCGATATTTGAAGAGAAGATGGGCGGCCGACTCTCCCTCCACTTTGCACAGTTGGCAAAGGCTGCAATTTGGCCAACCCCGACGTTGCAATCTATCCGCCATCCAAACTCTATCTTGAATCACAAGCCACATGAACATTTTGCATTTCGGAATTTTTCCAAACCGTCGGGTTCATGGACGTCGAAGCGACATCCACGAACTGAGCTCTATAGGCCGATGCCGCGTCATAGGAGCCGGATGCAGTGAGTTTCTAGATGATATCGTCCGGGGCATGCTCGTCCAAGTGCACACTTTCAAGCTTCGCCCAGAGGTCCACGAATTCATGAAGATGCTGAACAGTGGACACTCTGGAAGTGTCGATCAACGGGATCCAGTCATTGTTGTCAAGGGCTTTGGCGACACAACCATTGGTGGCACGAGAGATGGAGAAAATGGACGGAGCAATGAGTTTCAGTTTATGGCCTCCCAACCATGGCAAGTGCCAAAACTTGGCAATCTTTCCGTTCCCGACGGTGATGGTAGTAGCGTCATAGAATAGGTTCAAATCCTCCTCATCACAAGGCAAGCCGAGCCCCACCCAGGGCCTTCCCGGCTCTTTCCATTCTAGCCATGGCCACCTCAATCTTAGGGCTCTAGAGAATTTTTCCAGATCAAGAACGCCCAGCCCACCGAGGGATGTTGGTCGACAAACAAGGTCCCATTTTACTTTGCATTTTCCTCCACTGACTTTATCCGTTCCTGCCCAAAGAAAAGCTCTAATAATCTTGTTGATGTCCTGCAAGACCCCTTTTTTGATGCGAAGAGGAATTAGGTGGTGTATGGCCTGCGAGGTAATGACAGACTTGATGTAGGTATTCCGACTAGCCAAGGTGATGTTTCCCCCTCCCAACCACAAGCTTGGCGGCCATCTTGTCCATCAACGGCTACAGGTCAACGGCTCTAAGGCGGTGGATGGACAGAGGCAGCCCCAAATATTTCATGGGGAAGTTTGTACGGGGTGCCGGGAAGTTGTATAGCACAGAATCAAGATCAAGTTGGGAGCACCTAATAGGAGCGACCGAGCTCTTCAACACATTTGTAACCAACCCCGAGATGTGCCCAAACTCCGTGAGGATGTGAACCAGCCTGTCGATGTCCTCCTTGACAGGCGCAATGAAGATCGCAGCATCGTCCGCATAAAGCGAGGTGTGGAGACACGGGCCTCACCCACGTAGACGATGCAAGTGCCCTGTATCCGTGGCGGCCTCCAAGATATGATGTAAAGGGTCGATGGCAAGCACGAACAATAACAGCGAAAGAGGGTCCCCTTGCCGGAGGCCACGACCATGAGCAAGCGACTGTCCCGGAACACCATTAAGGATCACTCTTGATGAGGAGGTAGAGAGAAGGGCGGCCAACCAATCTTTGAAACGCGAGGGGAAACCAAGCCTCTGAAGTAAATCCAGCAAGTACTCCCAACTGACCGAGTCAAACACCTTCTTAATGTCAAGCTTGCACAGGAGCGCCGGAGTGTTGGAACAATGCAGCCTACGAGCAAAATTCCGGACATAAAGGAAGTTATCATGGATGCTCCTAGTTTTGATGAAGGTGCTTTGAGCTCTCGAAGTTAGGCCATTCATGAAGGGGGCAAGTCTGGAAGCCATCATCTTGGCAATAATTTTTTCAACTGCATGGATGAGACTAATAGGGCGAAAATCACCAATGGATTGAGCACCATCTTTCTTGGGGAGGAGCGCAATGTTGGCCGAGTTTAGCCAATGTAGGTTGGCCGATTGCAAATTGGAAAAATTGGATATAACTTTCATGACGTCCTCTTTGATCACCCCCCAACAAGATTTGAAGAAAGCTCCTGTGAAACCGTCCGGACCGGGGGCCTTCTCCCCTGGCATGGACTTGATGGCCTCCCAAACCTTCTGCTCGGTGAAAGCCTCCCCTAGGGAGGTAAGGTCCATGTACATGTGTGGTAGAGCATCCCAATTAAGGTCTCTAAGGCGTCGCAGCCCCTTCTCAAAATATGAGGAGAAATGTTGGTGGATAATAAGTTCCTTGTCCTCATGCTTCGTAGCCCAACCTTGCCCAACAAAAAGGCGATGAATGAAATTTTTCCTTCTTCTGGAGTTCACCCTCTGATGGAAGAACTTCGTGTTTGCATCTCCCTCCTTGAGATTTGCGATTCTCGCACATTGCTTTTTCCGCGATCTTTCCAACACGGCTAAGCTGATAACACGCCGCTTGAGCCTCCTCCTAATGTCAGCCTCCTCGGCGGAGAGAGGCCAGACATCCTGCGCCTCGTCAAGCCGAAGGATGACGTTGAGGGCCATGTGTAACTGCATCTTGGCCTCGGAAAAGAAAGCACGGCTCCATCGCCTAAGCCTCACGCCAGTGTTCTTGAGCTTGTGAAAAACCACGTGACAAGGATTAACATGAGACACCTCCATGGCCCATGCATCCTTGACCTCCTGAAGGAAACCCGGCATTGTGATCCAAAAATTCTCGAACTTGAAAGTGTGTGGCCTTTTGGGGCCACGATCATCAACTAACAAAAGCGGGCAGTGGTCCAAGAGGGACGAGGATAATGCATGAAGAATGTGGTCACTAAAATGGAGGTCCCACTCGATGTTGCAGAAGAAACTGTCGAGCTTGCAAAGGGTGGGGTTGTCACGCTCGTTGCTCCAGGTGAATTTT
Source organism: Stipa capillata (assembly GCA_019208055.1). Classification (NCBI taxonomy): domain Eukaryota; kingdom Viridiplantae; phylum Streptophyta; class Magnoliopsida; order Poales; family Poaceae; genus Stipa; species Stipa capillata. The sequence goes on from JAGXJF010004429.1 coordinate 99,233, forward strand.
CTGTTTTGAAGGTGGATCTCTTTCAACTCGCAGGAATGAAGAGTTGCACGGAAATGATTCAGCCGCGAGGTATTGATGTTTCGCTTGTTTTTGTCCCTTGCACGATATATTTGATTAAAATCACCATTTATGAGCCATTTTTCGCCCAGCGATGGCTTCAGAGTGGCAAGCTCCGCAAAGAACTCATCCTTAAGGGCATAGGATGAAGGGCCATAAACAGACGTGAGCTTGAAGGAGTAATCATCCTGGATAGCCGTGATCATTGCCGAGAGGCAAAACACCCCAGCAGAGATGTTGGAGAGTTGCACTTTGCTTTCATCCCAGAGCAGAAGAATCCCGCCCCTAGTGCCCGTCGCCGGACGCTGAGCGAAGCCCTTGAGCTTGAAACCCCCCACGTATGCAGCAGTGAAAGTATCAATATCCTAGAACTTAGACTCTTGGATGCACACGATGTCGCAAGAAGTTGCGGCAATTGTTTCATGCACAGTGGTGCGCCTATCTGGACAGTTTAGACCCCTGACGTTCCAACACATAATCGCTAGGGCCTTATTAATCATCAGGGACCAGGAAAAACTCAGAGGTTGGAGCAAAAGCTAGCAGACACGGCAGAACCCAGCAGCAACAACTTAATAGGACGCACATCGAACTTTGGTTGTCTGACATTGAGAAACTAAGCAAACTCGAACTGGTGCATACGTGAGGATCATGCATCAACATCAGCAGCATGCACCTCGTGATCAAGGCCACCATTGCCGCCATGCCTCAGCAGAGCACCCTCGACAGCGTTGGCTTGCTCACAGTCAAGACAAAAAAGAGCACGCAGAGCCGCGACTGCCGCAGAAGGCAGCTGCTGCTGGAACATCTTGACATAGGAGTCAACGGCCTGCTCAGTGACTTCTTGGTCGGCGTTGACGATGCCGAGCTTGCGGCAGAGATTCTTCTCTGCCATCTTGGCGATGGACGCGCCCCTGTGCGCCGCCTTGATGCGGATACTGCTGCGCGGGACTGTGAACCCACCAGCCAGCGTCTTGCGACGATTTGCGAGGGCCCTTGGCGGCGTGCTCCCAGTCGGCGACAGAAGAAGCGGCGGTGCAACATCCAAAAAGAGCCGCACACCAGCGGGGGGCGATGAGGGCGGTGAGGAGGCATGCTGGGCGATGGCCGACGAAGCAGGAGTACGAGTCAGCGTCCCCTCAGGCCTCAGAGGCGGTGTGACGACACGCGCCGATAGCGGAAAGGCAGTCTCGAAGCCAGGGGCAACCGGCGACGACACGGGCAATGGAGGGACCAGCCGCGGTGGGGTTGCGATGAGCAGCGCCATTCTGGCAACGGGCGAGCACCTGGCAGTGGTCCGCAGCGAGAGGAGCAGAGGAGATCGCGAGGTGGGCGAGCCGGCGAGGACGAGCGAAGCCTGCTGCCCCGACTTGCGCGACGAAATGGAGGGCCGTAGCACCGAGGTTGGCAAGTCAGGTGGGGTGCGACTTGCCCCAGACCGGTGACGGCCGGCTCTGGGGAAGCACTGCGCGTGGGGCTGCGCCCACGAGGCTCGGTGGGTGTCAGGCGAGGTGCCGCAGGGGCAGCCACTATGGCGGTCGTGGGAGGCACGACGGCGGGCACGACAACAACGCGCAGCGCCGCGTCCAGCGCCAGGGCAACCACGGCGTGACGGCAGTCCGTGTCACAGGAGTCGTACCTGCCCCTGTGCTCGTCATCGCGGCCGCGGTTGCGGCCACCCGCGTTGCGGGAAAGGCTGCGACGAAGCCTCTCGCCCCAACTCTGCCGGCGTCGGTCATCATCACGACCACGGCGGCCGCAGTGCTCAATGTCGTCATCATCATCACGCCCACGCCTGGGCTCACGCGGAGCGCCCCTGTCCCGCCGCGAGGACTCGCCGTCCACAACGCCAAGCTGCCAGGGGAATTCCTTTGGCACGGGTGGGTTTCCGTTCGGCTGCTAGTTGGAGAAGTCCTCCAGGAGGTCAAGGTGTATGATCACCTTGCTCCTAAAGCCACGGCAGCCCACCTCCGGCGTGCCTGAGTTGCGTCCCAGCAGCGTGGACCAGCGCACCCACGGCACAGCACTAGCGCTGTCCGTCCAAGCCCAGAGTGCAAGGACCTCGGTGTTGTCCTTTTGCTTCGAGCGACTCTCAATGTAATCCAGAGAGCAGCTGCGGTCGATGATGTGGGCGGCGACGTGTTCATTCCAGTCTTGCAGAGGCACATTCTCCAAGCACAGCAGGACGTGCTTCTTATGGTTGACGTGGTCGGCGTTGCCCTCCAGACGCCATGGCCGCACCTGGACGTGGAAGTCACGGAACGGGAAGTCGTGTCAAGCGACGGCGTTGGTGCAGTGGTGCGGGTGGATGAACCAGACGAAGAACTGCTCGGGGAAGTGCTTGATGACGCAGACATCGCAGGCACGGGCGCCGAAAGTCTCGGCGAACGCCGCTGTGACATCGTCGGTGGACACATCGGACCTGGCCCCGTTGAGCCAGGCGAACACAGCGCTAGAGGCAAGCACCAGGGCCTCTTGTTGCATCTCCGGGGTGGCATGGATCACCACAAAATCCTCAGCCGGCCTAGATGTTGCGTCGCCATCTCCCACCATGAGCTCGACAGAGGCGAACGGAAGGGGTGGCTGACACGGCTGGCACTGGCCCGGAGCAGGGGGGCACGGACGTGGCGCGTCGGAGGTGCGAGGAGCGTCAGTGGTGCAAGGCGCGTCGGCGGGGCGAGGGCGACAATCACGCGCGCGATGACCAAATCTGCGGCAGGTGTTGCACTTGATGGGGTCTCTGCAATCCACAGCTCGGTGGCCTTTGGCATGGCACCGAAAGCACTTGCCATTAAGCCAAGCAGGAGGAGGAGGCCGGCTTCCCTGGTTGGATGGCTTTGAAGGCAAAGCCGGCCGGCGCGGTCGATTAGACCTTGGCGTTTCCCATCGGCCCTGGTTCGCAGTCTCGAGCCCCGCGACGCCATGACACACAGGAGGGAGTGAATGCGGGGTGGGAGCCTTGAAGCAACCCATCCAGTCTCCGGTACCTTCGAAACGGCCAGCTGCAGGAGCATTGATGGTGGGCGCATTGAAGACGCGGGGGCCAGGCGGAGCGGAGCGGCTGACGGGGGCTTGCAGCTGGCAGCTGGCTCGGAGGCGTTTTCAGGACGACCTCGATCTCGTCGCCAAGCAGCGGGCGCCGGGCCGCCGGCGGCGGGGGTGGTGGAGGGGAAACCAGATCCAGATCCTCCCGATCTGGTCCTAGGGAGGGGAGGGGGATGATGACGGAGACCAAACCTCTGGGGATCGAAGCCGGCGGCGGAGGGAGCCGGCTTGAGGAAGCTCCAGCGAGGAGTGCGGTAGCAGCAGCTGTGGGCGACGGCGCCGGAGTGGCTGCCGCCGCGGGGCGCGGGTTTCGCGAGAGCGCGCCCATCTCCTTTTTGTGACTCACACACTCCGGGACAAAATATGCAATAAAGTTCTTGCGTCCCAAGTGGGTTGAGTCCTGCATGGTTCTAGTGCTACTAGTTGCACTGGATTGTGTCCAAGTGGATGGAGTCCATCTCTCCTAACTGATAGGTGCATGATTCGAGCGCTGCTGCTACTTGCGCTGGAGTGGAGTATATTTTTTATTTTCTTTTTCTTCCCTGCATGCTTTGCCTCAATTTATTTATTTTTGCTTGCATGCTAGTGGTTTTAGCTTTTGAGTAGCACCAGTTGTGCATATCAATGACATGCATGCATGCATGCATGCAGATTAATTGAAGGAAAAAGCTGGCCAAAAGAGAGCTAAACTCCCCCAACATCAAGTTTTAGGTCACTTTGGTAAAATCTTTCCAGCGTTACGTTTTCTGGTACTGGAGGGAGTACTCCGTAGATAGCCTCCACCGTCTATCTTGATCTCTCTCATGATCTCCTTTCGCCCCCAACGCCCCGTCTCCGCCACCAATTGGCGCTCAGATCCGGTGATGGTCCTGTGTGAGCAGGACGTTGTCAACCCCATCGCCACCACCCTCAAGCTAGGGTTTGGGGACGGCTAACACGTTTCTCTGTTCGGCTACTTCAACATCCTGGGGAAGGAGATGCTGCCATCCAACACGCCCATCGTCGTGGAGGCTAAGGAAAGGAAGGTTCGTTCATCGCACCGTCGCGTCTGAAGTCGGGCCTCTTCATGGGCATCAAAGCGGGCCACGCCATCATCAAGCGTGAGTTGCCACCACGCCCGTCCGACCGCAAGGCGGTACCCTTCTAACCCACATCCTAAGCTATTTTAGCAACCTGGTGTTGACGATGCGATCTGTAGTGCGCTGTGTGGATTTGGTGTGTTAAGTTCGGGAGCTTAGATTTTGCGGTGGAAGCTTGCTTATTTTACTAGTTTGTATCACGTACGTGTTTCTGTTTGATCTGTTTGTTGTGGTTGTCTCTTTCTGTTCGGGTTGGTCATCGAGTTGACGAACTAAAACGCTAAGCTTCATAGGAGTACATTGCAACGGTGTGGGACGCCATGTCGCCATCTTTGAAAGCTAAAAAACAGCCCAAAAAAGAAGAAGAGAGGAGTAGATAAACTACTGAACCGTTACATCAGGGATATGGGAACGTGGCTACTAGGAAGGCATGTCTTTGTACTGTCAAGTATGTTATGACGATGTATGAGCGTTTCCCCTTTGGCTTAGTACAATCCTTTTCCTTTTGAGGGTTTTTCACCGAAAAGTCTCTCGTGAGCGCGCGTCGCAATGTTTTCAGTGTCGTCGTAACAGCTCCTCGGCTCCGGCGATGGCAAACGCTCCGGCCGATGAATCGCCGTGGACCCAAATTAACCCGAAGATGGAACTGATGAATTAATAACTGCTTGAAAAGTTGAAAGTACAAACACAACAGTAAACTCGGGCCTCAAATTTCAGTAGGGTGCAAAATTAATTTTGACTTGATTTCAATAGCACATGTCTACATCTACGTACGTCTTCAGAAGCGATCAAAGAGCGTGAAGAAATAAGCACAAACAATACATATAAAGGAGCACTTCCCACTTTCCTAGTACTAGAACCGTACAAGAAGAACAGTTGCTTGATTCAAATGCATGGATAATACAGAGTAGAGGCTATCCATATGACAAACTCAAAATTAGTGAAATGTGTGAAATGAAATAGTAGACATAAATGAAAACAAGGACTCAAACTTAGTATACAATTTGTTCTTGTGCTGAACTGTTTGCAGCCCATGTATCTATTCAAGACTGGTTTTCTGAAGCGTTTTCTGAAAGCTCCCCGACCATGCAAGGGGTGTATGGAAATGACTCGTATACACCTGCCGCATATGTATAATTGTAACCTTTTGGGCGTAATTTACCCAAGAATTGAACTTTCGAGCTATTCAGATGATAAGCCACTCCGATGAACGATAACTTCAAGAAGACGACCTCTTTGTAGGGATGAAACCCCAGGAGGTAAACATAGCTGTAGTTCTCCTCATCCACATCTTGAATATCAAGAACATTATCATCATCGGAGCTCCAGTCAAAATTCTCTTGCACTAGCCCCATGTTGTTGCCATCATCATCATCATTATCCTCTAAGATCCAAGGTCCGTCCACTTCATGATGGTACAAACGCATGGCTGCCCACAAGGAAGATAAGTCAAGATTAATATCATGCTCCAACACCCAATCTATCTGTCGGCTTGATTCCTTGAGGTTCCAAACTCGAAGTTGGTGATGATCTTGAATTGTTGCAAAGTACACTCCTCTTTCCGATCTGCCAAGATAAGGTCGTGCATGTTTGCAGTCCTCAACATCTATTGGTGTTTTTATTACTTGGTATTGACCATTTGACAAAGATAACCTGCAAAAACACCAATCCATCCACAAGAAATGTTAAGCATTTTGAACACTGAGCAGAAACATCACAGATGAAAGTAGAACAATTTGAATGCTATAAATTAACAAGAGGTCTGCAATTATGCACTTATATAATGCATACCTCGTAACAAATCCACCACGGCAATGCACGTACAGTGCTCCTCGCCAATACACGCTATAGCGCCATCTCGGGCCCCATTCCATTGGTTTCAATGAATCCAACCGTACATTGGCCATCGTCCCAACGGCCTCGCTGTCTCGAACAAACGACCTCTCCTGCCATTGGCCTGTTATTGACGAGAATACGGGTAGTGTCCACTGTGATGGTGGCCACTCCATCAAACTATGTAGGTCTTGAATGGACTGTTGTGGTGAAGATTGCAGTGGTTCATCTTTGCTCTCCTCCTCTATGTCCTCGACGACTGAAATGTCGTCCAGCAGTGGTTGAAACTCAACCAGGTCAAATGGTCTCGGTTTCTCGGGCTCGCGCTGGACCAAGAACACCTCATAGTGTTGCGACACGGTGGGGTCAAACACGAGATATGCGACATAGTCGTGTGCATCCATGCGCGGGAGACGTTCCCATTGCCGTGTGGCGGGGTTAACCACACAAAACCTCCACATGTTACCGTAAAGCAAGAGGCCATTGCAGTGATCTAGGATGGAGTTAAATCCCCTTCTATAATCGGGCAAGAAGTCGAGGTTACCATCAACTACAGGGTGCGTCGAGGGCCGAGCGAAGAAGCGGGGGCACCTGTAGTCGATGTAGTTGACGAAGATGCCACGCACCGAGTGGGGAAGGAGGTGCGCGAGCAGCAGCCCGCGGGCATCAACAACGGCGCGCCACGCCTTGCAGACGCAGCGGGAGGCGGCGAGGTAGCGCGGCGGGAGACGGCGGAGGATGTTGGCGAGCGTGTCGTCCGGCAGAGCCATTTCCGCCTGCAGATCCATGGTTGCCGCGGCCTTGAATCTTGATGCAGACCAGATCAGCGGAGGCGCAAGTCAACTGTAAGTTAAGCGGCGAGTTTGGGCAGGACACCTAACTCAACTCGTCGGCTGCTTATATTGAGATATGCGAGTGGGCCGGCTGTGCACTGCCTCAACGTAAGGCTAGGCCAACATTGCCTAAAGAGCCATCATACTGGATGGTAATCTTTTTCCTCTGACTCCCTTTACGGGATCGTATTTTAATTTGGCCGGTGTACACGTCTAAGCTTGGATGAAACTAATATCATCTCAGTGACTCGGTAAGATGATAATGATTAATTGGCATACTCTTATCTCATTCCTGGATTATTCCATTGGCTTGCTCCGTTTCATTGCATAAGCGCTTCCCATGACATGAGCACATTGAGACTTTATGCCATGCATGTAAGACGACAGTGATGCAGAGAAGTACGCATACACGAAGGAGATAAAACTGTTGTACGCGCGGCGAATTTGTCAAGTCGTTGCTGTTGTCTTGTGTACGCAGAGCAGCGAGAAATGAATGGATAGTATATGTTATCAACTACACTCCGCTGGAGGATAATCCAAGAAGCATGATTACCGATTGGCACCGCTGATTAAATCAGGGTTATGGGAACGTGGCTACTAGGAAGGCATGTTGCTGTACTGTCACGTATGACATGGCTTATCCAATCTTTTCCCTTTTTGGGGATGTTTTTCACTTAGATAATTGAAATATTAAAGGACTAAAGTTTGTTTATTAGTAGAATCGTGGCAGCAGAGTAGAGCTGTGGGGAGCAACAGAGTAGAGCTGACTAGAAGTAATTCCAACAATATTAATCATGTTCGTTCATATCCATTAGATAATTCAAACAAGATTAATCGGGGGCATCAGACACCGTGATTTAGACAAAATGGCCACATTCATAATCAAGATAGAGAAAATAAATTAATGTTCAGCTGGAAATAACAACGATGAAGGAAAATCATGAGTTCCGCATCAGACTGCCAAAAGTGAAAAAGAGCTACCAGCATATATTACTTTAAGATAGTGCTAATGAAAACCAGAACTACAGCTTTAAATTTTCAGTAATCAGGCACCATGTCGACAGAACACGTACAAAAAAGTAAACACCTACTTATTTATCTAAGTACAGGGTCTAATCTAAGAGACCGACAGAGTCTAAACCCCCTAAACCCTAGAACCAAATAGAGAGTCTAACCTAAGAGACTGACACTTCACCACATAATTACATTGCACGTTATCTAATACTCCATCAATGGGATTCAACATTCTGTTCTTCAAAAGTATGTCTCTTTTCTTACGAAACGAACATCAGTAATATCTATATCTATACTACCTTAGAAAAGGGGGAATTTTTCTTTTCTAACTCCACCCCACATATTGTACACTAGTTATTCAGCACCATCCGATTATATCTATCCAACGAGTATAATCTGTTTGATGGTCTGTCAATCCAACGGTTGAAGTGTAACCCGCCGCCTGCCAGATCGCGCAGCCTTCCCGATCACGCCCGTGCATAGCCGTCCTCCTCGATTTGCCCTAAGGAACTCCACCTCCGCCTCCGTCCGTGCATAGGCGTGCATCGCTCCGCCTCTGCGCGTCCCGCAGCACCCCTTTTCCCCGCCCGGGCCTCCGCGCCGCGCGCCCCGCCCGTCTCTGCCACCTCGCATCCCTCCCGCGAGTCCGCCCGCATGACTCCGCTGCCGCTTGCGGCCCCCCGACCCACCCGTCTGCCACGCTCACCCGCTCACCCCCCACCCGCCACACTCTCGGCCCTCCCATAACGCCTTGGCCACCACGCCACACCCGCGGCTCTCCACCCACCCTCCCGGACGTCACCGCAGCCCCAATCTTCACCCACCGCGCCTATCCTGCCGTCGCGGGGACACGCCACTGCCGCCCTGATCTTCACCTGTCTAGCCTGCTCCACCGTCCTTATCGTGGCCTTGCCCAAGCCCTACCCCTACCCTTCCTTGCCGCGGCCAGCGACACCGACGAAGATTGCACCTCGTCTCCTCCTGTCGGTGCCGAGGTATGACCGTGTAGTCTCGCTAAGGTCCTGCTATGTTGTTTTGCTATGGAGCGTTCGCAGTTCATTCAACTCAATCCGAGCATTTTAATCCAGAAAGGACAAAAGAGAGTGTTGCCGGCTTCGACTCCGATGACGACGGCGGTGGTGGCGACGAGGCCACTGCCACCTTGTCCAGATCCCACCTCGTCGCGGAGTTCAAAGCCGCGGTGAGTGTTGGCCTCCCGGCGATGGAGCTAGGAACTCTGTTGTTGGTTTTGGTTTGTCACGTTTGTTGATATGTTTTATTCTGTGTTTGGGTTTCGGGCGTGTAGCTGCGGAGCAAGGTGGTGGATCTAGCGGAGCTATGGAGGCTCACGTGCCAGGGCGTGCCTGACTACGCCGGCGTGCGGCCCGTCGTCTGGCAGGTCTGGCAATCCTCCCATCTTGTTCATTTCATTTTTTTTCACTGTCTAATGCTATCCGTTCCTGCGGCTTGTTTGGACCTGTCCGAGTGTTTGCTCTCTCACCCACATGCTAGAGATATGGCATTAGCAAGAAGTCTAAGAGCTGGATTTTGCTGCCCTGATCCTTGTTAATGACCTTGTATGAGCTTTGTTTGTTTTATGTAGTATATGGAAGGATGCCCCGATTGAGTCTGGGTTTGGCATGATTTGATTAATCTAAATCAGGATAGTATCTGACATGGTACACGTTAGATTATGCCAAGTTATCCTTCATGTGGTTTAGTCTTGAAACTTATGTTGTGCATTCATGAAAGAGAAAAATGTGGCCCAATTATGATTGGTCGCTAGCTGAAGCTTTCTAGATTAAAATGCTCGGATTGAGTTGTATCAAGGGTATTCCTTGATCGATGTTCTAGACATAATTTGATATACATGCAAAATACAGTAGGGGATATGATGACAGATGAGTCATGCGTGCTCATAGAAATTGGTACTGATAATTCCTTGCTTATTTGGTAGGTCTGCTGAATCACGAAGGATGGAGTGGTCTTATCAGTTGAATCCACATGCCGCTCCTTTTATGCCTGCCTCCAAGTCTTTGTTTGCAGAAAGCTTGAAAGAAAGGATGGATCGTGAGAAGCAAGTTGGTGAAACTGAAAAGAATGAGACATCTGACAAATCTGCTGGCTATGATCTCCCAGACTCCCTTTCTTTTGATGACTATGGTGAAAGCCTAGGAAAGCTCAATATTTCTACCGAGTCTTCATCAAAAGGAGAAGCTGCTGGTAGTGCGATTGGTCCATCGTAGTATGAGGAAAGTGATGTGGATAATTATCTTGTTGTGGTGGAATCTCTCTCGCTGATGTTCCCAGATGTGTCATTCTTGAAGCACTGAAGGCCCATGAATTTGGCACAGGTTCCACTGTCGACATGTTTTTACAATTTGGTACGTGAAATTCTCTTATGCTTTGCATAAATTGTTTATGTTGTCCCTATGCGACGCTCGGTTGGAGGCAACAATGCCGTCGGACACGGCGTCCCGCGCTTTCATCAAGTTTTACTCAGCCAAGGTAGTCAAACAGAAAGCCTGACCATTATCGCTTCCTTCCTCCCTTCTTGAGTTGATGCGTCCATTTGTACGGTTTCTTCAATGTTGTTTTCTTGGAGAAAGGATGTATCTTTGTGAGTTTCTACGGTTGATTCTTGCGTAATTGCGAGCTATTCTGCTCATTTCAAGTATAGTTTTCAATGTTGTTATAGGTCATTGGGATGTGCTAAGCGTTCTGCAAATTCTGACCAACTTGATTAGGTAAATTTACTAGGAAAGCTTGTTGAGAATGAATGTAAAAAGATGACCGTGTGATGAATTTCTACACAAGGTATATCCGCTTTCAAGAAAACTAAAAGAACTGTTTGTTTTTTCTGTTATTTTCTGACTGCATGTTCTACTTATACCATGTAGGTAGTCAGACAAAGTACGAAGCTGAGACCAAAAGATTTTAACAGTTTCGATTTAGACGATTTAGAGGTGCTTTTTTTCTATCTTGTAGTTCTACTTATAGTTTTTTTTTCTGAGAAACTTATAGTTTTATCTTTCCCTTTTGCGAGATAAAGCAAAAGCAAAACATACACTGAAGATTCATCTATGGTTTTTAGGTGAGAAAAGACACATTACTTTAAGCCAAGGAGGTTACTTTAAGCCAAGGAGGTCTGTTTAATCAGTTTTGGACTAAGGAGTGCTTTCATTAAGATGATTGTCCTTTGATCAATTGAATAGGGTAAGTACTGTTGTTGCAGTTATTAACTTGTTCTTGGGGGATCAATGTGATTGTTAATGTATCTATCTATTCTAGCAGAGATTAGCTGTGCACCTGCATCATAAAAATGACTATCCTTGAATTCCAACTCCAATTCATGAGATTTCTTCTCCTACAGGGTAACTTTGCACGTTACAATTATTACTATGCTGCTCAGCTGGATCTTGCATTGAGTTGACCATCGTTGCTGTAGCCTGTAGTTGTGCACGCCGCACACTCCTTCAAGTGTTTGCAATATTATTCGCATCATCCACTCCTTTTCAACCCATCCCAGGAAGATTAAACAAACTATTTGTCTAACAATTTCTCTTCCCAAGAAACCCTGTACATTCTTTATGAAGGGAACTATCTATTATGTACTACTAAAATATTGCCTTTCAGCTAACTACTTGAAAAATGGATTAACTATATCCCAAAAGTTCTTTAGCAACTTCTATCACCTTTTTTTTAAGCGGATTCTATCACCGATTTGGTTGTCCTGTGAATTCCATCTTTTTCATCATGCTCAGCTCAGTCACAAAGATTCCATTTCAACTACAAGACTGCCAAAATGAAATTAGTAAACCCCTAATAGCACTTTTTTCCTCAATACTTGTCTTTCTTTGGTCCATTTGGTGGGCGCATTATGATCTCTCTACTATAGTCTAGCAAAAGCATAGAAAAGACTGATGAGAAATCATAGTTTATCTCTCTCTTTTTTTAGACCATAAAATCAGAATTTATCTTGGTTAGGGACCAATGTGCTCAGGAAGGGAGCTACAAATCATTATGGTGTGCATTTTACCCTCTCTTACTTGTTTTATATGTATGGCATTTTAGCGAATCACTTTAAGAGACTAACTAAGTTCTACTGCAAAGAGTCGAAAAAATTGGCTGAAATGGAAGCAAAGCTGGTGGGCAAATCTCGTGCACGCCTTAAGTTTTGTTGCACTACTGCTGCTGTTATGGAAGGGAAGAGAGCCTTGCAGATATCTGAGAAGATGGTAGGAGCCTTTGTTTGAACTCTAAGTTTTGGTTTGTGTAAATCTGGATATGTACTTGTATTGACTACTATGTTTCCATACTCATGTCTCTGAGTATTCTTTTCAAATAAATATATTCGTCTGAGAAGATAAATTCCAAAATTTGTAGGGATTATATTAGAATAGATATAACTTTAGAATTTAGAAAGAAGCTCATATTGGTGTGTTATATATTAAACAATACGACTACATTGTGAGTGGTTGATTACTATTATTTTTTCTTAAAAAAATAATAAAATTATATTATGACTATGAGTATTGTGTATTCTAGGTCCTCAAACTATTTCAGAGGTGTCACGTAGGTCCTCGAACTATAAAAATCGTCATCTAGGTCCTCGAAGTTTAGTAAGTGTTTCATCTAGATCTAAAACATGCTCAACCTCGTCTAACCGGCCACCTAGCGCCGTTGAGCGTTGTCACGTCAGACAGGGGGCTCGCCATTATCATCAACAACTACCGGTTAGACAGTGTTGAGCATGTTTTGGACCTGGATGGAACACTTACTGAACTTCGAGGATCTAGATGACGATTTTTATAATTCAAGAACCTACGTGACACCTCTGAAATAATTTGAGGACCTAGAATACACAATACTCTGTGACTATTATAGCTTACACTAGTTGTTTAAAACACCCGAGCCGAGCTCATTCAGCCGGAGAGGCATCCGTCCAGACTCGAGCGCAACCCGGGCCAGAAGCGGACCAAAACCGGGCACGGCGGCGGCGACCTTTTTCCTCCAAAACCCCGAGAAATTCTAGTCAACCGCGAGAGGGGCACGGGCGGGCGGGCGCATTCGTCGGCCGCGCGGCGCCACCGGGGAAAACACCGCGCCGCACCGCACGCATTCCCCGCATCGACGAGTTTCCTCCCCACCTCACGCCCCCACGAGTTCCCCGAGCCGAGCGCTGACCCGCTTTCGATTCGAGCTTTGGTGTGACGGAGAGGAGGCGGAGGATGGCGACCGACCTGCCGTGAGCGATGTCGTGGCTCCGGAACGCGGTGCACCGCGCGGTCGAGGCGAGCGGCGGCTCGCCTCGACCGCAGCTCCCTCATCACCCGCACCGTCCGCACCTCCCTCGACACCGTCGTCCACCACGCCGGCCAGGCCGTCGCGGGCGGCGCCAGGTTCATCAACGACCGCATCGTAGTACGATCAAACACCGCGCCCCTCGCTTTTTGATTCCTTCCGGTGATCGTGATTGGTGTTGTGCTTTGTTCCGTAGGGGAATCGGTACTACAAGAGCTTGAAGCTGGCGGCCAAGAGGCTGGAGGAGGCGGCGCTCTCGTACAGGGAGGAGAGGGTGCAGCTGCTGCGCCGGTGGCTCGTCGCGCTCAAGGAGACCGAGCGCGTCGCTGCGGCGATGCGGGAGCCGTAGCAGCATGCGGATGACCCGAATCAGGCTGCGCCCGTGTTGGTGAGCATCTCTGGTCTAGTACATTTTGGAGTGCGTCGCGTGATCGCGTAGGAAATTGTGCGCGCTGCAGGATCAGTACGTGGATTACGAGGGCGGGGCTGAACCGTTGAACTTTTTCCATGTCTTCCTTTACAGTCAAGCGCTCGAGTGCGTCATTCTGTCCATGGTGGGTTGTTTTTTTGCAATTTGATTTCGCCAATGTGTCGATTCTGCCATGTACGTCACATTGTTTAGTAATTTGAAACAATTAACCCGTTTTCCATGGATCAGATTCTGGAAGCCCCAACTGAGGAAGAAGGCTCACTGCTCTCGGAAATTTTCGGGCAAGTTCTTCTACCATTGAATGACTAGCTACTTGTTATAGTACTCAACTATGTGGTTTTGGAGGCTTCAAGGAAGATCTTGAAGTTTTCATTCATATACTATTGTGTTCTGTGGATGCTCCATACAGCATGTGCCTTCATGGAGGGAAGGATGTGCACAGTGCAATTCTGAGCAGCATAAATGAGTTGGCAAAGTTATTTTCAAGTTATAATGATGAAGTATTGGTGCGTAGTTCCTGTTTTCTTCCTCTCAATATTAAAGCATAGACTCGTGCGTAAAACTAGTCCGATAGTAGACCTCTTAGGTCCCCCTAGACATGTTATTTATTTGAAAGACCCTTGGCTCAGCCACTTTGTCCATGATTTGATCTTCGTAACTATCTTATGCACATCATGTAAAGTGTACATTTTTCCTGGTGATTAAATTAGATGCCAGGGAAAGCGTAACGCGTATCATATACGGGAAAAACATATGTGCGCTTATGGATTCATGTATGAATGATATCTACTTCTGTATTCTCTCCTTTTCAGGCAAAACGTGACGAACTGCTTCAATTTGCTCAATGTGCTATCTCAGGGTTAAAAATAAATGCTGCAATTTCAAGGTTTACCTCTTTCTTTTGGGAAGGGAGGGGCTTGCTTTGGGTGTCGACGTTCCCATGTGTATTTACATGCTCCAAAAATCTCTACTTTTTCTTAATTCCAGATTGGATGATGAAATCGTGCAGCTGCAACAACAGATAAATGCAATTGATGCTCTGTGACCTACCTCAAACAACAGACATAGTAAAGCATCACAAATGGTCACTGAGGTAGGCCTAAATTTTGAGTCATTGACCTTTATTCTTCTGTGAGTGTACATCATCATATTATTTTAAAGGAGCAAAAGATAAGGCGACCTTTATGTTGCGCTAGCTGAGTTTTTTCTTCTTTTTTTAATTCTTGTGCTACCTGAGCTGACCTATCAAAATAGGAGAAATATAGCCTAATGTTGTCATGTGATCTATTTATAAGATGGACTTACGTGGCTAGCACCCTTGGTTGATGACTGCATCTCATGCCTTGCAAGCTGTAATTCTCGCTCTGCTCTATGTCTAGGTTTGCTAGGGTCCTGTCGTTGTCACCGGATGAGGAGGGTTGCGTTCTTTTTTTTTGTGTGTTCGTTTTTGCTCGCCGTTGGCAAGTGGAGTGCCCCGTCGTGCGTTTGTGCACTAGAGTGGTGTAGGTCGTCATCACCGTTGGTGGCGCTGTAATTATCACGCCATCTTGGCGTTTTTCTTCTAATACAAAAATAGGCACACTTAGGTGTGTCTTCAAGAAAAAAAAGATGGATTTGTTTCTGCCAGACTGAGGGCAAATAGAATGCCAGTTAAAAATACTTCAATGCTCTAATTAATTTGATTTTTTATTTTATCCATTATTTCATAAAATTGGAATGTTCAACGATGATGGAACTATTCTTTGGTGCAAATGCAGAACATTTTTTTATCAATTATTCCATGCTTACATTTATGTACAAAGTTCTTTTGTTTTTGCTAAAACCATGGATATGTGTATGGCCTATCAAAAACTTCAAATGTTAGTTCAAATGTTAAGAGCGTTTTTCTCATATAGGCAATGTATCATGTATCCACTATCCAATGCTCTGTGGAGAAACCAGAACAAGTGATCGCATATTAACTACATTCTTCTTAAAGAAGTGCAGGATGCCTATTCTTCTTAATTAAATTTAGACCTAGCTCCTCCTAGATGTCCATCATCATTTCTTAGAAGAAGTGCATATAATATTTTGCTCGCATATTCCTTAAATGCTTGATGTTCAGGTCGTGAGTTAAAAATTAAGTACCAGATTCATCAGTGTATATTTCTGAATTCTGACTCTTTGCAGGGTTTGAAAAATGCAGTTGCTGAGGTTTGTCTATGCTCTAGAATGGAAGAACTTGTATTGAGGAAGAAATCACTGCATCCTGGCGACTCATTGGAGAGTCATTTTCAGAAGGCATGATACTTCCATTATTTCTTAACTATTTTGATTTTCTATGTTTTGCTGGACATTTTGTCAGTATGGAATTCAGATTTAACGCAGCACCAAGATTTTTTTATTTGCTAAAACTTATCTCTTTGTCCTCCCTTTTTTAATAATACATGGTTAGTACTTCAATATCCATTTCATAAAACATTGCAGATCGATAAACTGAAGGTTTTGTCATAATCTCTTGCAAATTCATCTGCAAAAGCAGAAAAGCGTGTAACGGAAAATAGGTTTCTGTGTTAAGCATTTTTTTTTGTTCCATATATTTACTTTCAGCAACTTAGCACATATTTATTTGGCAGAATGTGAGTGCAGTGAAAAGTTATTTGGATTTGGACTAATCTAGTAGGCCATAGTTGCTATACCATGAAGTTATTTGGACTAGTCTAGTATATACATGGTGTCACATTTCTGTAGTGACCAAGGTGCCTTTGTTACCTTCTTCCTTATTAACATATTGTCCTTCATTTTAGAGCTGTTTTATCTTATTTCTACCAAATATTTGAAATGACCCTGTCTGCTTTGAAGTGAATTCTGTTGCCCTATGTTTTAAAATGCAGGCTACAGAAAGAAGAATCTCTTATCTTTCAAGTTACGAAAACAAATGAAGTTAGTGAAATTGAAATGGTAACTTCTTTAGCTGCGATCCTGTGAGTCATCACTTCAATTATTGTGGTTCTCTTGTAAACCTAATTATGTCAATTATACGGATCATTAATTTTTCTCAGATTTCCATCAAAACACCAAAAATAACATCTCAACATCTATCATATCCATCGAACTGTTTTTGCTAAAGGACAAACAAAGCAGGACAGCTGAGCTGTTGCAATATTTGTCTATAGTAGTCTTAGTCATATGGATTGGCTTTTGTGTTTGTGTTCTCTTGGCTGTCCTGATTTTTTATTTTATTTCTTGTGAAAGGAATTAGTGGCTGAGATCTCTGGACTTGAGAAGGAAAAGGATCAGCTTGAGGCAGAACTAAAGAAAGTATGATTGTCCTCTCTTTTACCACCTTCCTGAAGAACTAAATGTTCATAGTCCAATTCTTTGGATCTGCTCAGTAACTTACAGAATGGCAAAATGCTGGTAATTTCTTGCTTAAGTTTGGAATTCTGTAATTCCGGTTTCAGTTTGGAGAGTTAATAGAACCTGTAAATTTATGTTACTAGCACTTAGGATCTAGAATGTCTATTCATGTTGATATGTTGTGTTGGAATGCAAATTTTCCGAATGGCATCAACTGAAATGGACCGCATTTAATCTCATGTTTCTTACGAAATATTCTACCCATGTTTTTTTAGGGACATATTCAACTCATGTTATTATAAAGTAGAGGTAAAGTTAACTGTACTCTTATCCTCTATAATGATGGTTAAATATATGAGAAGAGAAGACATCATGAGGAGATGTGCGGGTTTAAATACGGCTATGAATGTCGTGTAGCTTGAAATTATAGTCGGGCATCTCAGATATAATAATGAGTTACATGCTTGGTGGAACAGCCTATAATTTACACACTTCATACAATTAAATATAAAGAAGACATCGAGTGTCCTATTAATTTACCTGATTTGTAATATATAAAATTTGGCATTCAATTTCAAAATTAGCTGAAGGCTCCGCCAGATTTTTCGCCATTGTTTGTTAGTTTTGCTGTTCTGTAGAGGCTATGATCCAATGAGAAGCTTATTTTTAAGAGTGATTCTGAATCTCAGATTACAGGTAAATACTAAATTGCATGCGGCTGTTGTGAAGCTAAAAAAACTAGAGAGGAGAGAGACCTATTTGATGAAGCCAGCAATCAGATTGTGCTACACTTGAAAGCAAAGGTTCAGTAACCTTTTCTTTGTGAGGAGAGAGACCTATTTGATGAAGCCAGCAATCAGATTGTGCTACACTTGAAAGCAAAGGTTCAGTAACCTTTTCTTTGTTGGTTTCTAGATTCAGAGAATGCTTTATGGAATGAACAGCTTTCACTTCCTCATTGTTTCTGCCATATGCTTATTTTAGGAAGATGAACTATCTAGATCTATTGCTTCCTGCAAATTAGAAGCAAGCACTGTATGTGCGTGGATCAACTTTTTAGAAGATACATGGAAGTTGCATTCTTTATATGAAGAAATAAAGGAAAAACAGGCCAAGTACGTAGTCTCTAACTGAAGAATACCAAGTGATGATTTCTCTAAAAAAGAAAAACTGGTGATACTTACACTCAAAATTGCTCTGTACAAAGATTTGCTGATATAAGTTCACGTTGTTTTGAATGTTTGCTGATTGCAGTGACGAATTGGATAGATGTGGAGTCTGCTTTATGAATTTGATTAAGCATCATGTTTCTGCATGTGTGGTACTCCATTTGACTTTTACTTTTTTTTTGAGAGTGACTTTTACTTTCCAAAGAAGTGATATACTATGGAAAAGGGCCTTTTGTTTAGTACTTTTACATTTGCCATTGTTTCTCAACTGGTTGTTTCTTTTGGTTTTCTAGGAAGAGCTGAGCATTTCTATAGATCGTATAAAGACCTTTGTTGATAACTTGAAAATATTCAGTGACAGGTTCGTTCTCATTTTGTAGTCTAAATATCCTTGTCAAAGAGACTTCCTGGTGCTAATGCTTTTAGTTGCATCACCTGATGGGTATCTGCGGAGGATGTAGATAATGGTCCGTCAAAGCAATCAAACCCACGTAAATACCTCGAGGAAGAATATCTGGAAACTGAGAAAAAGGTCATTCCTGATCATTTTTCGCCCTGCTTGCTGAAAAAGGATAATGCTAATAGAGGACAACGAATTTACAAGTTACAGGCTTACAGCTGGCATCTGGAACCCTGACTCTAAAAACGTTTTTGTTACATTCTGATTTTTCATTACCTTTATTTTCCTGTTTCAGGTTGTAGCCGCATTCAGTCTGGCTGATAACATTAGAGCACTAAATTTTCCAATCCAGAGCGTAAAACCAGGTAGTTTCTAGTATTCAGGATACTATGGCCTCATTTGGAACACAGAATGCCATTTCCAGCGGAATTGGAAAAATCTTCTGGCTACACTGTTTACTTTTGAATCTGCAACGATACTAATCTGTACCGACTGTTTATGCAGGAGAGATTATCCTGAGGTGAAAAATCTATTCGCCACTATCGACAAGCTGCGAGTCGAGTTCGAATCGGTTCCACGGCCAGTACTGTAAATCGAGATGAAAGAAAAAGAAGAGAAATCAATACGATCTCGATCTCGTTCCCTCAAGGGCGCTGGCATGCCACGCCATTCAGGAAACGAGTCCCCAATCGCAGCTCAACTCAGGACGCGGCTACCATCGGAGTCTGACTCAGCACTGGCAAAGTTCGACCAAGAGTACAAGGCTGACGATATCAGTGGATGGGAGTTTGATGACCTTGAAGACGAGCTAAGATCTAACCTCGAGTTATCTGTATAGGCTGCAAAAGGAACTAGCGTATCCGGAATAGTTGATGACTTGATGTACAATTGTTAGCACCAAAGTCCGGAGAATATATAGCACAGAGTTGTGTACATTATAATCTTCATTCTGTTCAAAAGATCTTATGGCATCTTCTGAATGTTGTGTTGCCTTCTGCTCGTATGCTGGGACTTTGGGAGAAGAGCCGTTTACGATGTTTGATGTGTCCACATCTCCAATTAAATTGACCATATGTGTGTGCACGTACAATTTTTCTGGGCATATATCATCCTGGCTTGTAAAAGTCAACTTCCTCTTTTACCCGTCCGCGTCTTCCTCTTTTTTAGCCTTTGTTTTCTTCAGCTTTAGTGGACAGCAGAAAGATCAGAGATGCCAGGATAACAGAAAAAACAAAAGAAGTTCTCAACCCTTTCTCTGCACAAAGGTGTTGTTGCCCTTGCTTTGTCGACCTCTACTTTTATACATGTTCTTTTCTACAAAGGAGTAAATAAGTAATAATATATGTTCTCAGTACTGGTATTTACTGAATTTGATTCTGACACCGTTTGCAGCACGGAGGGAAAATTGCGGCAGTACTGTGACTAGCACTATTGTACTAGTAATAGTCAAGAGCTCTCTTTAAGCTTGATTTGATCCAGAACCTGTACATATCTCTCTCGCCATTGACAATACACAATCCATACATCTGTTACTGTTTGTTCTGTGAAGTGTGAAGTGTGTTACTATCATACAGCACACAGGAGTAGTGTCCTACACTACAATACGCACTACACATAACAATAGCACAACTGGGGAAAGCACATCCAAATCCAAGATGACACACACATCTGAACTGATCTAGGAGTGAGTGAGCACAAGACAATCTCTGGAATCAATCAGCCTCCAAGACAAGGGGGCCCGACCTACCACCCCCATTCTGTTTTCTTGGATTCCTCACTGCCCTGCCACTGCTACTGCCACTGCCTTGCCCATAAAATTTTTCAAACACCTGACACTGCCTCCTCCCCTCTCCTCCATCCTCTATTAACTCTTCTTCCTCCTTGCCCGGTTTGGCCCATCGGAGCAAGCGGTCGCTTGGCTTGCTTCCCCCAATGTGCCCTAGAGCGACGGCACAGCACGGCGGCGCAGCAATGGCGAGAGCAACCGGTGTTGCCGCTGCGAGTGCCCACTCGTTCGGGGAGGAGGAGTACATAGACCTGGATCTCAGTTCTTGCGGGGAGTTCGAGTTCCGGGTGTGCCGGGGCAGCGCGGCGGCACCCTGCGCGGACGAGCTGCTCTGCCGGGGCAGGCTGCACAAGATCGTGCCGAGGTCGGGGGCCAAGCTGCTTGAAGCTGATCCCGCCGCCGCCGGCGGCGGCGGCGGTGGATGCGGCAGGAGGAGCACTGCTACGGTCGCGCCATTGCAGCATTCGCATGCTGCGGGGCTCCACGGTGCGCAGCCGGCGAGAATGCACGCGGAGGGCTCCCGGCGCAAGAAGCCCGGAAAGATCGTGCACGCGAAGCTGCAGGCATCGCGAGCCTTCTTCCGGTCCCTGTTCGCCAGGACCTCGTGCTCCGATGAGCAGTCACACGGCATTGGCGTCCGGGCTGGGAGTAGGGTCCCGCTTTGCCACATCAAGAACAGCGGCGGCGGCGGCGGCAGGGCGCCATTTGGCCAAATCAAGAACAGCTACAGTAGCAGCAGCGCAGTTCCGGCTCCGACCACTCTGAGGAGCAGCATCGAGCAGGAAAAGCTGATGGACGAGGAGGAGCACGCGGCCAGCAGCCGCCAACGGAAGTCCTTCTCCGGCGTGATCAAGTGGCGGCCAACGACGGCGCCGACGCCGGCTCCATCGGCGAAGCAGCCGCCTTTCTCGTCGCGCAAGAACTCGTCAAGGGACGCTCCAGCGCTGAAGAGGAGCAGCAGCTGCCGGTCGGAGTCGGAGGGGCTCATCCAGGGCGCCATCGCCTACTGCAAGAGGTCGCAGCAGCAGCGCGTGCTCGCCAGGAAGAGCGTCAGCGACGCCGCCCTCTGCTCCTTCCGGACCTCCTAGACTAGCAACCCAACTCAGCTGTGTAGCCTACTACGTGTGCATGTGTAAAATGGCTTTTCCAAAGTGATCACAAGAACAAAATAATGTGAAGTTGCTTCTTTCCTTTTCTCCTTTATATCATCTCCTATCCTGTGCATCTCACCTCATCTCATTACCAGTGTTAATTTTTGTTCAGTAAACAAAAGGAATTCAAGTTTCTGGGTGTGCCAAAACAAAGATGACACCTTGCACCGGCATTGGCTACTGCTACTACAACCAACCGATGCGGGTTCAGAATCATTTTCTGGCCAAGCGCCACCCGCTCATTCAGTGCGAGTTATGAAGGGGCGCCATAATAGCAGCCCTGAACGCAGCAGAGAGCTATGGTCGCGAGCTACCGCTAGCTGCTTCCGTTGCTTTGACACCAGACAGAGCAAAACACCCCCAAAAAAGATGCGACTTGATCCATCTCGCGGCGATGCCGGTGCCCATGGGGTGGCAGATTGACGGTATGATGGGCGGGACAGATCGATCCGAGCCTGAGAAAAGCTCGCAATTCCATAGGTCCGCGTAAGGGACGGCATCATTAAAGGCCAAAAGGGAGAGAGCGAGGCGAGTGAAGGTGCGCAGCGCAACCAACCACCCGCACTCTCTCGCGCTGTGGGCCCCACATGACACGACACGACCGCCAGTTTCGGTCTTACATTACCGGCACGGCAATCTGATAGTAATACGTACGTACTACTGCTGGCAGTACCAGCAGGTCTTAATTCTTTGGCCCCGTTGAATACCTAGAAGCGATGGCAGCAACTATCTTAGTTGCTGTTTAGTTAGACTATAATTGTTAATAAAATTGAGGTTGATTAATTGTCTGAAAAAATTATTATGATTACGAAAAAATAAATATATAGTTTTTGATTGATCCAAACCATCTATATTATTTTAAAAAATAAGCACCGAAGTTTTAACATATTGTAAAAAGCTGTCTTAAAAAGCTGACAGAAAACAGCTTTTTCAAATAACTAAATTTGCACTGTAAAGTTCACCGTTACCATTGACAAAACTACTAAAAAACTAATCGTTCGATTGGACTGTAGCTTTTCACTTAAGAAAAACCTAACTAAACGGAACCTTAAATTTTCTCCCGCTCTGTTCAATTTTACCTGACTTGAGAAAAACTCGCGCGAGGTGTTCTTGCCTAATTTTGCTGTCTTCTATGCTGAACTCATCCGAACATAACCTAAGTTTCTCCGTCTTGGCGTTTCACCAACACGTTTGAGTTTCTCGAGCAATGAGCTTATGCAAATTAAACTCGGTGGTTATCTATCCACCCTCCAGCCTATGCTACGACGACCTAGACCAGTATGGCAGAAGCACGTGGTGGAACAAGAATCGCCAAAGCAAAGCTAGCTAGAAATTTTTCTTGCTTTAGAGGCGAGGCAAAGAAAGCTTCTTTTTACGGAGAGGCAACTTGGCGGGCGCTCTCTCTATCCCTCCCTCCCTCGCTGTTCATCGATCTGGTTTTCGCCGGGGGGTGACCAGGCGCTCGAGTGTGGTGGCAAAAGGCTCAAGAGAAAATTTCGAAATTTAAAAGGGCCTTTGCTTAGCATAGCTCGCCATCACCATGTGAGATAAGCTCGGTGCACGATGCGGTTGACACCTGCAGAGAACAGTAGCTGTATCATGACAACTTTTAGTCTTGGGATAGAGATAACAACTTTAGTTGCAAGTATAGCGTGTGTGTTCGTGTGTGCATGTGTATGCGCAACCTTTCACTGTTTTCCACAGCCTGTACTGAAACAAAGGCGATGGCAACTGGACGACGGCGTAAAAAAAATTTACTCGTTCTTTTCTCGACACTTTTGAGTATACCGATGCATGGGGGCACCGACGTAGTAGAAGTGTCCGCAAGGGTCGTAGAGACAGGAGGGGCAGGCTTTCCACTTTCAGAGAAAGAAGCCGTAGGCCGTAGCTGTACAGTACAACTAGTGTATTCCAACTTCCAAGGTCAACCCCCATCAGTGGCTGAATAATTTTACTACTATCTCCGTACAGAAGACTCTGTCATCTGCAGCAGACTGTTTGTAGGCTAGTAACACTCCGAAAACCAGTGTCACTGAGCCGGGCCGTGGCCTAGCCCAAAAACTGAACAAGGTCTGGTAATCAGGCCCGGCTTGTTTATCTCTTAGTGGTACGGAAAAGAAGGTAGTGGTAGTAGACTTCATTTTGGAAGGAAGCCTGCTCAGGAGATGAAGTACGGAGACATCTGAGATGTGTTCAGGCTTTGGTGCATGAAGAGTTAAACTGAGCACTTAATCCAGGACCCGGATATGTGGTCTTTTCACATGATGGAGACGCTCTCACCTGCTGACTTCATCAAGACACTGGTGTTCTGTTGGGCAATCTGGGCTGCTAGGAGAAAGGTAATTCGTGAAGGCATTTTCCAGAGCCCGTTAATCGCTTTTTGGATGATTTTTGGAGTAGGCGAAGCCGCAAAAGCAGTTTGTTGACAAACAGGGAGAGGTCCTTGCTCTGCTCTACAAAAATCGATGAGGATAGCGCCGGAGCAGGGGTTTCTAAAGTTTAACTTTGATGCCGCTCTATCGCATAACAGGAAGAGAGCGGTTGTGGCTGCGGTGTGCAGAGATGATGTTGGCCACTTCGTCGAGGTGGGTGCCCTAATCCTGAGCGGTGTGTCATATCCGACAACCTTGGAGGGGATGGCAAGGACTGAAGCTTTGGCGCTCTCCGTACTGCCTCCTCTGGTCCTCCCTCCCGCTGCCTCCCTTGAGGGGTTGTTCTTTCTCTTCTACTTCCTCGTTGGTGCCACAATAGCCTCGGGAAAACCATCACCCGTCGGCCACGATATGGGTAAACAAAGCTGCTGAGGTGAACCAAATGGGGGGTCCTCAAGATGCTCGCCGCCTCCCACCAGCTCCTCGCTGTGGGGTATGGAGTAGAGGTGAAATTCAATGTGTGGATTCCTATTCGATGTTGGAATTTAGGGCTTTTCAGTCGAAAACTTCTAAAGACAATGAGCTGTACTTGTTGAACGAACTGAATATCTGAATGTTGTTAGTTAGTTGCTCTAGCATATCTAGCACAATCAAAATTCAGAGATAAGTTAGTTCGTGCAGATAGAATCTATCCAGCTGTTTAAATTATTTGTAACAGATCAATCCGATGTATACGATTGTAATCTTTGAGTACAAATACATGAGAAGCCTCCCATCTTGGCCACGGCAAAACCCCAAACCACAGCTGCAACCTAAATTCTTTTTATGGTATCAGAGATAGGAATCATGGTAGGGTGATAGGAATCATGGTAGGGTCTAGATCTTTTCAAGCTCCACCGTCTTTCTCGCAGTTCATTAATCTCAAGTTGACAAGAGACAACTTCCTGCTTTGGAAGGCACAAGTCATCATGTGCCTTACCAGCCACCACCTGATTGGCTACATCAACGGTGCAATAACGGCACCCTCGCCAATTGTCGCGGGGATTTCGCGGCAATACTCATTTCTATGTAGGATTTGGGGGATGCAAGTGGATGATCCAAGCGGGTGTACACGAGAGATTTACCCAGGTTCAGGTCCTCTATGGAAGAGGTAATACCCTACTCCTGCTGAGTTTCTTGCTTGTCTCGTGTGAAGAAGGTTACAGAAAATGGTGTTGTTGCTCTTGCATGTTTGACTAATGCTCGAATGAACGATTGATCGATCCCCTGCATGGGTGCCCTAGCCTTGCCTTATATAGGTCTGGCCAGGCTAGGGCTTACAATTGCTGACTTGGCCGAGTCCTGGTAACAGCCGAGTCGTAGTAATGGCACACTTAAGTGCCATAACTCTCTTTAATGGGCTGCGGTAACACCTGCTTTGATGGAGTCGTAACGTCCGGTCATGATGGAGTTGTAATGCCTGGCTTAATGACACTTCGTCATTTCTGCCGAGTGACTTCATGGGACTCGGCCTTTGACTTGCCCTTGTCCTCATAGCGCATGGCCTCCTCGCCCGTCGCGTATTTGCTGGCGACTTCCATGAGTCGGCCCATAGTCTGAATGTTTGACCGGGCCAACTTATGCTTCAAAAGCTCATATTTGACTCCCTGAGAGAAGGCCTGGATGGTCTGGATCTAAGAGACGTCTTCTATGGAATTGCGGAGCCGAGTCCAGCGCTGATGTAGTCTCTGACCGACTCGCCCTTTTCTTGGACACAGAGCCAGAGATCTTGCGCGTTCCCGGGTCGCTTGTAAGTGCCTTCGAAGTTTTTTGACGAAAACTTCCTGGAGGTCTCTCCAGTCATAAATGTTGTCTTCAGGGAGGCTATTGAGCCACACTCGTGCCGAGCCTTCAAGCGTTAGGGGGAGGCTGCGAAGAGCGACGCGCTCATTGCCTCCACCGATGTTGCACGCCACAAGATAGTCGGCAAGCCAAGTCTCCGGCTTGGCAGTGCCGTCATACTTGTCGATGCCGCTAGTAATCCGGAAACGGCTCGGTGCGGATCCGCCGGCTAAAGCACAGTGGTCCGGTGGAGGCTGAACCTGCCGGCTGATCGACCTTGGTGCCCCGACGCTCGGTCCATGCCAGGGCCACACGGATGATGTCGTCCCGCGCGTCGCGGGCGTTATCAGGCTGGCCACAGAGGGAGCCAGCTCGGCACCGTTCCGCTTGGATCCGGTTGATCTCCTCGCAGGCATCGGGACGCCAGTTGGTAGAGCGACTCGGTTGTGACGAGCCTATAGTGATGGGACGACTCGGGGTCGCAGAGGGTTGACTCCGCGTGGACCTGGTAGCCAGCCGGTCGCGTGACGAAATAGCCTCGTTCTGCTGCTCTACCGCCGTCTTCATCAGAGTGACGACTCGGCGGTAGGTTTCTGCCGCGGGGCCATCCGCCGGGGGCGGGAGTGAGTCGGTCAGCGCGGCAGCTGTGATGAGGTTTTGAGCCGGAGTCTGGTAGACCTGGACGCCGTCCTGTTCTCGCCCCAAGAGGGAGTCTCGGACGACGCGGCTTCTCCGAACAGCCGATGGATGGGACGGCGAGAGCGTCGGCGGGACCCACGGGCCATAGCCTCATCGTATTCTCATTCTTGCGCCTCGAGAGCCGCTTTCTCTCGCTTGACGCGTTCCCGTTCGGCTAGGATGGCTTGCCGGGATGCCTCCATGGCCCTTTCTGCATCCGATTAGCCGGCGATGGGCGTGCATAAGAGCTCGTCCGCCACCCTGGCCGTCGCGCCTGATGTGCCCGCGGCGTTGGTGGTGCCGGGCGCAACCATGTACACTTCGGCCGCGGAGGCGCAGCTGTGTGAACTCTCGTACCCGTTGGATCCGGAATCCAGGACGAGCAAGAGTGAGTCCGAGCTGATCATGCCGATGAGTTGGAAGCAGCCTCGCCGTGGCACGTGGTTGGTGAAGATCCCAGGGGACGCCTGGGCGCCAGCTCCACCGCAGAGCGAGGAACCGGGTCCTGGAGACGCAGTTGGCCAAAGTCATTGGCCAAGAAACGCAGGCTCCCGAAGGAGAACGCTGTGCCTGCAGGAAATATGGTGGAGGCTGGGTGCCGTGCCATGTCGCTGGACACGAACCCACCACCGATAACTGGAGAAGATCCCGACTGGATCGCAGCTCTAGCGTGCGCCCTCCTACCTGGCGCGCCAACTGTCGCGGGGATTTCGCGGCAGTACTCATTTCTATGTAGGATTTGGGGGGCGCAAGTGGATGATCCAAGCGGGTGCACACGAGAGATTTACCCAGGTTCAGGCCCTCTATGGAAGAGGTAATACCCTACTCCTGCTGAATTTCTTGCTTGTCTTGTGTGAAGAAGGTTACAGAAAATGGTGTTGTTGCTCTTGCGTGTTTGACTAATGCTCGAATGAACGATTGATCGATCCCCTGCATGGGTGCCCTAGCCTTGCCTTATATAGGTCTGGCCAGGCTAGGGCTTACAACTGCCAACTTGGCCGAGTCCTGGTAATGGCCAAGTCGTAGTAATGGCACAATTAAGTGCCATAACTATCCTTAATGGGCTGCGGTAACACCTGCTTTGATGGAGTCGTAATGCCTGGCTTAATGATGCCTCGTCATTTCTGCTGAGTGACTTCATGGGGCTTGTCCAACCGAGTGGGCCTGGTTTACCTAGTGGGCCTCCTAGTGTGGCCTGAGGCCACACTGGGCCTGTTGGGCCGACTCCTTGTCATGGGCCTACCCGGATGAGATCCTACCGTCACCAATGATCACCTCCACCAACAAAGATGGCGCGGTGACTACAATACCAAACCCAGATTATCAAAGCTAGCATGAAGTAGATCAACTCGTCATGAGCGCTCTACCGTTGTCCCTCTCAGAGGACATCCTCGGCCATGTACTCTTCGACACCACGGCGGCCAACGTATGGCACACGCTCGAACAGATGTTCGCGTCACGTTCACGTGCATGGGTGATGCAAATCCATGTAGAACTAGCCAACATGAAGCAAAAGGATATGCTAGTGGCAGATCCCTTCCAGAAGGTTAAGAACTCGCCGACATGCTCTCGTCAATTGGCTTCTCACTTCATGAAGACAAAGTTGTCTCATACATCATTGCCGGTCTCGGACGAAAGTTTGCCAACCTTACTCCTTCGCTAACGACGCGCTCCAAGCCGATCTCTCTATCTGGGCTCTATGGTTATCTTCTAAGCCATGAGCAGATGACGGATGGTGGATCCAGTCAACAGTTCATATCCTTCGTAAATCAAGCCTCACGAGGACATCAGCCTGGATGCCAAGGTGGCCTCGGCAGTGTCCGCAATGACCGTGGTCGTGGGCGCAGCGGATGCTCACACCAGCAAGGTCGTGGAGGACACTAAAACAACCAAGGCAACAACTCCAATAACAATCATTCGCCACATCCAATATGGCAGATTTGCAACAAGCATGGCCATGACGCTCTTCGCTGCTACCACCGCTACAATGATACCTATTAGCCAGAGGAACGTGCACCACGAGCTTATCAAGTTGATACCAATTGGTATGCCGACTCGGGTGCAACTGATCATATCACCTCAGACCTTGATCAGCTTATGGTCAAGAAGCAGTACACTAGAACAAATCAAGTCCACATTGCAAGCGGTTTAGGTTTGCCTATGTCTTATGTTAGTCACACCTCAATTACTGGTTCATCACGTTGCTTAGCTCCAAAGAGATTTCTTCATGTCCCTCATATCAAAAAGCATCTTGTATCTGTCTGAAAGGACCGAAGGTGCCGACTAGAGGGGGGTGAATAGGAGGCTAATTAAAATTACTTCTTTTAACTTGATTGAATAAATTATGCCTTAGACAGAAGCTAGGATCAGCTAGCTGTGTGACAGGTGTGTGACACAGGTATGATATGATGTGTTAAATAGCATGCAGCTGTCACACAGGTGCCTAACACAGGTGGTCTAAGACTTAGCAATTAATCAGTAATCTATCTGCCTGTGTAACAGGTAACTGACTCAGGTATGAGATAAGATATATAGCAACTGAGACACAGCTAGAGTAACATAGGTATAAAGGTGATCTATAACAGATGAACAGATTAAGACTAAGATCACACAAGCAAGCAATTAGCAGGTAAACAGAAGCAATGTAAGAAAGCACTTAGAGAGACAGGGTGTTTTTCACCAAAATTCCCAACTCTTTGCAGAGTGGTACGTCTCCGTTGGAGAGGCTACTCCTAAGAGTTCACCAGCACCAAATCGTGCTTGTTCTCCGAGTACCTGATCTCAGGCCTCTTCCTTTGCTTGTGGAAGTCCTTTTGCTTGCAGCAGGTAGACTTCAATCACCTTCACAAACTACTGGTCCAACCCACACAAGCTTGGGTGGTACTAGCAAGTCCTACACCCGTCTAGGAGTAGACACTCCAAGAGTAATAGAATCAGCAGTAACAACTCTTGGAGGAACCAATGCTCTTTTAGCTCAGGACTCTAACTCTCTTAGGAAGAATGGCTTGTGTTCCGAGTGAGAGAGAGGCTTGCAATGGTAGGATGTGCTTTTCTGGTTGGTTCACTGGTTAATTGGTTCAGGTCGAAGACCTCCCCTAGTCCCCTATTTATAGGGTTCACAGGAACTTGACCGTTACACTGTTGCCACGTAGGATTAAGTGAATCACCGGTGTCAGCCACCGGTGACACAGTCAATCACTCCGCCCAACTATAACCGGCTCAAGCAGACCGATACCTGTGTCACCGGTGACACACACAGGTAAACTCTAAACTGACATAGCCGCACTGCTCAGCCCGGTCTTGGCACATGAAATGCCCTCAGCGCACACACTCCCTGAAACCTATAAGGAGAGAACCTCCGACAGCCCTCCGACATAGCAGACAAGCCATCGCAGTGTAGGTCCCTTAGCATTTACAAGCTCTCCCCTGGTACAGAGATGCACCTGAGTCATAGAGCGTTAGACCACCTGTGACACCGCTGTGTCACACCAGTGACTCTAACCCCTAGGGTTTTCTACTGCTAGCACTGCAGAGTGCCAGAGATAACCAGATTCACACTTATGTGAAACTGTTGACACAGGGCCACTAACCTCAAAGCATTAGTGCCACTGTCCAACATCCTGAGCATTGAGCAACTAGAACCTCCACAGATCATCACTGCTTCATCCCTCTTGATAGTACGGGCTTTTCCTATGGACTCAAAGAAACTAGCAAATCTAGGCTTTACTTGCCCACCAACTGTAGTCACGGCCCTTGACGTATCAAGCCACCATCACCATGCTTGCAACTCCTTGCACAGCACCGGCTTCTTCACAGCTGTGGCACAGTTGCCTAGCACCGTCATTCCTTAGTTCTGGAAACCACCCTTGTACCTTTTTGGTGGTCATCCTTTCCTTGATGACCCTTCTTTCTGGAACCTACAAACCTGCTTACACTCACTGTAAACATTAGATTCCAGTTTGAGTTGCCATTAACCATCAAAACCAATCATGGGGCCTAGATGCTCTTTCACTGTCCACAAACTCACTTCTGAATGCTTCCACTGAATTTTATCCCGACTCTTTCTGTGTTAAGGATCTAACAACGAAGAAGGTGCTGCTTCAAGGCAAGTCTAAAGGAGGCATTTATCCTCTCGGTGATTCTGCACATCTTTCACCTGGTCGTCAAGTGTTCGTTTCTACCCGAGCCAGTCAAGAATGGTGGCATCAAAGACTTGGGCACCCGTCACCGACGATAGTGTCTTCTGTACTTCAGTCCCTAAAGTGTCTCATGTGTGTGATGCATTTTAACAAGCTAAAGTCCACCAGCTTTCCTATAGTTCATCAAGTCATGTCACAACCAGTCCATTAGAGCTTATTAATTCGGATGTTTAGGGTCCAACCATTTCCTCTGTAAAAGATCATAAGTACTATGTGAAAGATCATCTAGGCTCCTAATTGGTTTTGATGGTTAATGGCAACTTAAACTGGAATCTATTTTTTACAATGAGTGTAAGCAGGTTAAGTAGGTTCCAGGAAGAAGGGTTATTTAGGAAAGGATGACCACCCAAAAAGTAAAATGGTGGTTTCAAAGACAAGGAGATGGCTGTGCTAGGCAGCTGTGTCACAGCTGTGAAGAAGCCGGTGCTATGCAAGGAGTTGCAAGCAAGGTGATGGTGGCTTGATGCGTCAAGGGCCGTGACTTTAATTGGTGGCAGGTAAAGCCTAGATTTGCTAGTTTCCTTGAGTCCATAGAAACACCCGTACTATCAAGAGGGATGAAGCAGTAACAATGTCTAAGGTTCTTTTGCTCTATGCTCAGAGTGTTGGTCAGTGGCATTGATGCCTTGAGATCAATTGCCCTGTGTCAACAGTTTTGCACAAGTGTGAAACTGACTTGTCCTAGCACTCTGCAGTGCTAGCAGTCAAAAACCCTAGAGCCTATAGACACCTGTGTGACACAGCTGTGTCACAGGTGGTCTTTCACTCTGTGACTCAAGTACATCTCTGTACCAGGGGAGAGCTTGTAAATGCTAAGGTACCTGTACTGTGATAGGCGGTCTGATGCGTCAGAAGTCTATTGGAGGTTCTCTCCTTATTAGGGATCAGAGGTAGACGTATGCTGAGGGCATGTATTGTGCCAAGGCCGGGCTGAGCAGTGAGGCTGCGTCAGCTAAGGGTTCACCTGTTTGTACCTCCGGTGACATAGGTGTCGGTCTGCCTGAGCCGGTTACAGTTGGACGTTGTGATTACCTATGTCACCGGTGTCTGTCACCGGTGACTCACTTAATCCTAGGTGGCAACAGTGTAATGGTTAGGTACCTGTGAACCCTATATATAGGGGACCAGGGGAGGACTTCGTCCTCAACCTTGCTCAATCCAGTGAAACACATTCGACCGTTGTAAAGCCTCCAATCTTCGAACATAAGCCAAAAGCCTAAGAGTTAGTTCGAGAGAGTGTTTGAGTTTTGAGCAAAGAGCAAAGGTTCCTCCAAGAGTTGTTGCTGCATCATCTATTACTCTTGACGTGTCTACTTCTAGACAGGTGTAGGATTTGCTGGTATCACCCAAGCTTATGTGGGCTGAACCAGTAGTTTGTGAAGGTGATCAGAAGTCTACCTGCTGCAAAGCTAAAGGACTTCCACAAGCAAGCAAGAGACCTGATCACTCAGGTATTCGGAGAACAAGCACGATTCAGTGCTGGTGATCTCTTCGGAGTAGCCTCTCCAACGGAGACGTACATCTCTAAAAAGAATAGGGAACTTCGGTGAAAAACACTCTTGTCTCTCTGAGTACTCCCTTTGTTGCTTCTAGCAGTTACTTATACTTGCATGCTTGTGTGATCTTAGATTTCATTATTCATCCCTAATCGATCACCTTTACACCTGCTTAGTCTACCTGTGCCTCAGTTGCTGACGATCTTATCTCTTATCTGTGTCAGCTACCTGTTTCACAGGAATCTGTCTTTATTACCTGTTCTAGGTCATTAGATCACCTGTGTGACTTACCTGTGTGACAGCTAAGTGTTAATCTACTTATCATAATCTGCCTGTGCTAGTCATCTGCCACACAGCCATATTAACCTGGCAATCTATTAAGACATAACTTGTTAATCTAAACCAAAAGAAGTAAATTTAGTTAGCCTCCTATTCGCCCCCCTAGTCGGCACCTTTGGTCCTTTCAATTGGTATCAGAGCAGATTGCTCATTGATTTGGCCTAACAGTCAGAGTTTGAAGGATGTCGGGCTATGAGGGTAAAATACCTGTCTTTACTGGAACTAATTATGCATTTTGGAATAGAAAGATGCAAATGCATCTTATTGCCATTGACCCAAATGTATGGAAAGTTGTTGATACAGGTTATGAGTTGTCAGACTCCACCACGCCTACCATCAATGACAAGAGAAACATTCAGAACAATGCTAGGGCAACAACAATCATCTTTATGGGTCTACAGGAGCATGACTTCAACAGAGTCAGCACAATGGACTCTGCCAAGGATATCTAGGATACCCTAGAGCAGATATATTAGGGCAGTGAGACTCTGAAGAAGTCCAAGAGAGGTCTGCTGAAATCAACCTTAGAGAGATTCAAGTATGAGCATGGTGAGAACATCAACTCCTTATTCTCAAGACTCACCATCATCACCAACCAGCTGAAGGCCTTAGGTTCTAACAGAGTTGAAGATGAAGATGTGATCAAGAAGTTTCTTGTCAGTGCTTCCCAAGCCTTACATAACTCTTGTTCTTATGCTGAAGGAGAAAGATGGATTTGATAAGATGAAACCCACTGAAGTGTTAGGAAGGATACTAACACATGAGATGAAAATCAAGCAAGAAGGAAAACACACCTCTTCTTGCACTGTCAAGAAGAACATTATTTTGAAAACCATTGCATCTACTTCTCAACTTGAGAGTGATAGCAGTGATGAACTCAATGAGGAGATGACCAGTGGAGAGGAGAGTGAGCTAATCCTTCTTACAAGGAACTTTAGGAAGTTCTACAAGAAGAAGAAGCAGTTTGGGTCTACAGACAGATTCAAGGGAAAGAAACTGTCCAAAGACAATAAATGCTTTGAGTGTGGCAAGGAAGGCCATTTTGCAGCTGATTGTCCAACCAAGAAGAAGGACAACAGTCAGTACAAGAAGAAGAAGGACTTCAACTGGAAGAAAAAGACCTTCAACAGTAAGCACCCAACTTATTCCAAGAACAAAGCTACTGCCAGAGCCTATGTAGGACAAGCTTGGGTATCAGAGGACTCAGGCTTAGAGGAAGAGTCTGAGGATGAAGGACAGGTCACTGGGATTGCCATCTGTATGGCTGATGAACCCAGCTGTGACACAGCCAAGTCACCCAGCTCCATGATCAACTCCAAGGCTGATCAGATGTCATCCACTTCTTCTCCTTTGTGCCTCATGGCTAAGGACTCTAAGGTATTAACTGAAGATGACTTTCCTGATTATGCTGAACTAATGGGTATCTTGGAAAGAACAGAGAAGGGCTATGGCAAGGAGAGGAAGGAGAACATATCCCTTAGGGATAAACTCAGGGAACTGAGAGAGACCTGTGATGAAGTCACAGATGACAGGGAGAATCTCAGGCTAGACCAGGAAAACCTGGAAATAGCTCATGAGAAGCTCATGAGCTTCTCCTTAAGGAGCATAAAGAGCTAAAGGAAAAGCATGCCATATGCATTGATAATTCTGCTAATATATCTGATGCTATGCCTTTGCCTATTCCTACTGTTATAGAATCATGCTTAAACTATACCAGCTGCATAAATGTTCTAACTTTCACAGGTGGAGTGATAGATAACTCAAAAGAGGCTTCAACCTCTAATATGACTAACTCCGTGGATGCAGCTGAGCACAACAAGCTCAAGGAGGAGTTAGAAGAGTTTAAGAGGCTCATGAGAAAAGGTCTATGCACTGCCAACATTGGCATACAAAATTATCAGCTTATTAGAGCTGAAATGCTTAGAAAGAATGAAGGCTGAAAAGGCTTGGGTTACACTACCTCTGCTACTAAAGATAAACTGCCTGCTGTCACTAACTCTAATTTTGCGGCAAAATTTGTGAAACAGGCAGGTACAAATGACAACAACTTTGTTGGTCATATGCAGAGAAAGAGGAATGCAGTAAACATTCCCTCTAACCCAGCCTATGTCCTGCAGAAGGACATAAAAGGGAAAATAGTGGTAAAATATGTAGGTCGCAGGCACTTGGCAAAGTGGTTACCTGCTATCTGAGTGCCAAAGGCTACAGTTGCCTGTGTCACTGGTGTCTTACACAGCTGTGTACCCACCAGTGTCACAGGTAGATCAAACAGGTCACTAACCCTTGTGTCTAAGGTTGCAGGTGACAGCCAGCCAAAGAGAATCCATGTCATATCATCGGTGGCTAGGGCTGCTAATATTAGAAACAAATATACCATCCCCATTACTGCAACTTCTGCTTATGATAAAACTACTAAGGGAACCAAACATGTTTGGGTCCCTAAGTTTCACAACTAATCTTGCAGGAAACTGTCTCCAGTGAAACTGATTGGGTTGTGGACAGTGAATGTACACAACATATGATTGGAGGCAGAGAGGAGTTTATAGAAATCACTAGTGAAAACCTTCCAAGAAAATATGTGATCTATGCAGACAACTCCAAGGGAAAGGTAAATGGCATTGGTAAAGTTGTCATATCTGATCATCACTCGTTATCCAATGTAATGCTTGTAGATCAGATAGGCTATAGTCTGATGTCTGTGTCACAGCTGTGTGACACAGGCATGAAAGTCTCTTTCTATCCTGATGAGATTATAGCCTCCAAACTATTTGATGATTTTCAAGTGTTCAAAGGATGCAGGTCTAGTAAACTGTACATTGTCAACTTCAATGATCAGCCTGCAGCAGCGCCATGGTGTCTCATGGCCAAGACCAGTGTTGGCTGGCTGTGGCACAGGCGGCTAGGACATGCAGGGATGAAGCTTCTCAATAAACTAAGCAAACATGACTATGTCATAGGCCTAGAAAAGGTGAAGTTTGAGAAGGACGAGCCTTGCAGTGCATGTCAAGCCGGCAAACAAGTTAGAGCTGCCCATCGTCCCAAATCCATCATGACAACCTCCACTCCTTTTGAGCTCATACACATTGACCTTTTTGGTCCTACAACATACGAGAGCTTGGAAGGTAACAAGTATGGCTTTGTCATTGTAGATGATTTTTCTCGCTATACTTGGGTGTTCTTTTTGGAGGAGAAGACACAGGTATACAAGAAATTCAAGCATCTCATAGTCAGAATACAAAATGAGTGGAAGGTAAACCTAGTCAAGGTCAGGAGTGACAACGGGACTGAGTTCAAGAACTCTAAGGTGGAAGCATTCTTGGACAAGCATGGAATCAAGCATGAATTCTCAAGTCCATATGCTCCACAACAAAATGGAGTAGCAGAAAGGAAGAACAGAACCTTGATAGAGATGGCAAGGACTCTGCTGAATGAGTATAAGACTTCACCAAGCTTTTGGGCTGAAGTTATCAACACTGCCTGCCACTCCATCAATAGGCTTTATCTACATCCTCTACACAAGAAGACTCCCTATGAACTGCTCACCAACTCCAAGCCAAATATCTCATACTTCAGAGTATTGAGTTGTAAGTGCTACATCCTTAGAAAAGGCAAACGCCTCACTAAGTTTGAAGCTAAATCTGATATTGGTATTTTTCTTGGTTATTCCACTAACTTCCATGCCTATAGAGTTTTTAACACCTCTTTAAAGGTTGTTGAAGAATCTATAGATGTGGACTTTGATGAGTCTTATGTCTCCCAAGGAGAGCAAGTTGCTAATGATGTAGGAAGAAAGGACATTGAAAAGAAGTCCACTGGTGAGATCAGACCCACCATCAAGGAGGAATCTGCTCCACCATGTGATCAAGAATTACCTTCCCCATCACTGATTGAAGACACTGGAGTTCAAGACATAGACTTCGAGTACAACCCAGCCAATGATCAACTGGACACAGAAGACCTGACATAGCCAGCTGTGTCACAGAAAGAACCAACTGTGTCACAGTCAACTCCATCAGCTGTGACACAAGCGGTTAACCCAGATCCCCTTGTGATCAGCAGGCTGCAGAAGGATCACCCCATGGACACAATCATCGGTGCCATTGATAGGGGCGTGACTATTCGTTCTCAAATTGCTAAATTTTGTGAACATTATTCTTTTGTCTCCAGTGTTGAACCCAGGACCATACATGAAGCTCTAAAGGATGCTGATTGGATCAATGCTATGCATGAAGAGCTCAATCAAGTTGAAAGAAATGAAGTATGGTCCCTGGTGGAAAGGCCTGAAGATCACAATGTGATTGGAACCAAATGGGTCTTCAGGAACAAGCAAGATACAAATGGACTGGTGGTGAGGAACAAAGCCAGACTTGTTGCTCAAGGCTTCACTCAAGTTGAAGGTCTGGACTTTGGAGAAACATTTGCTCCAGTAGCAAGACTTGAAGCCATCAGAATCCTACTTGCTTATGCTACTCATCACAATATCAAGCTTTACCAAATAGATGTGAAGTCAGCCTTCCTAAATGGTAAACTTTCTGAACTTGTCTATGTTGAGCAGCCACCTGGTTTTGAAAATGCTAAGAAACCATGCCATTTCTATAAACTGCACAAAGCACTTTATGATTTAAAACAAGCACCAAGAGCATGGTATGATACATTGAAAGATTTTATAATCAATAATGGATTTATAATGGGCTTAGTTGATACAACTCTATTCACTAAGAAAAATGGAAAAGTTTTTTTTGTGTGCCAAATCTATGTCGATGACATAATATTTGACAGTACTAACCGTTCCATGAGTGATGAGTTTAACAAGCTGATGACCAAAAGGTTTGAGATGTCTTTGGATGGAAAATTCAAGTACTTCCTAGGATTTCAGATCTTATAACTCAAGGAAGGAACTTTCATCTCACAAGAAAAATTCATCAAGGACTTCATCACCAAATTTGGCATGAAGGATGCAAAGCCTATTCATACTCCCATGCAAACTAATGGTCACCTGGACTTAAATATTGAAGGTAAGTCTGCTGATCAGAAAGAATTTAGATCCATGATAGGCTCATTGCTATATTTGTGTACATCTAGACCAGATATCATGTTAAGTGTTTGCATGTGTGCTAGAGTCCAAGCTAACCCTAAGGACTGTCACAGAGTGGCAGTACGTAGGATTTTGAGATATTTGATTCAGACTTCAAGGTTTGGTTTATGGTACCCTAAAAGTGTAAACTTTGAGCTAGTTGGCTATTCTGATAGTGACTATGCAGGGTGTAAGGTTGACCAAAAAAGCACCTCTGGTACTTGCCAATTCCTACAGCATTCCTTAGTGTCCTGGTCATCCAAGAAACAAAACTCAGTAGCCCTATCCACTGCAGAAACTGAGTACATAGCTGCTGGCAGTTGTTATGCTCAATTATTATGGATGAGGCAGACCTTGAAAGATTTCAGCATATCTTTTAATCAAGTACCCCTCTTTTGTGATAATGGAAGTACAATTAAGTTAGCCAACAACTCAGTACACCACCAAAGATCCAAACACATAGAAGTGAGGCATCACTTCCTTAGAGATCATGTAGAGAAAGGAGATATATAGCTGTGCCATGTAAGGACTGAAAAATATTAGCTGATATATTCACCAAGCCTTTAGATGAGACTAGGTTCTGTGCTCTGAGGAGTGAATTGAATATCATTGATATCTCTAACTTTCTATAAAAAGGGATTGGCTTGGTGTCTAGCTCATATGCTTTCTCTACTCATATTGCTGTCATGCATATCTAAGTTACCCACCTGTTTCACAGTTGTGTACAATGCTTAGTGATAAGAATATGTCTTGAGCTCTGTGAAGTGCACTCTCATGTGTACAAGTTTTTCTGATCAACTCAAGTCAGCTTTAGCTTTGCTTGATTGTATTTCTGGCAAGCTGACATTGAGAAGATTCCTTAAGGACTCTCTGGTAGTGCTAAAGTGCTTTCTTTCTTATCAAAGTCTTTCTATCTTGGTGTTCTCTAGATGAAATACTTGTCACCTGAGTCTCCTAGCTGTGTCTCAAGTGAATGCTTTTGAACTTCGTAGGCCTCAGGGTCTATTCCTACTCACCTGTGTCACAGGCCATAAACACAGCTGTGACACAGCCACCTTATACCCCTTCGGCCTATATAAAGCATCGCTGTGTCTCCACAGAAAACACGTCGAACTCAAAACCCCAACTTCCGCCGCGCACCAAAATCTCGAGTTTTCGATGCTTTCGCCATTTCCACCCCTCGAAATCTTTTCGAAGCATCGGAGAAGGCTTTCCGAGGAGATCCAGCAAGACTTATAGGGGAAAATAGTATTAGATGCATTCAAGTACCAATAAGGGGTGATTGTGGCCTATTTTGCGTAAAGCCAGTTATTCTTTTGATAATAATCTTAAGTTAGGAGAAAAATTGACTACCATATTTCTTTAAAAAGGGAAGCATAATTCTTTAATGATAAGCCCTACTTTAGGTCACCAAACACTTAACTCACTGACTCTCCCTCAACCACTCATGAGGAAACAGTCGCTAGCTTCTCTACTTTAGGGTTGCCATGTTTTAGCGTAAAATTGTAGTTGTCTAATTCGACACAAGTAATCATCAAGTTGTCCATAACCGTGGACATGGCTATTCTAATAGTTCAAACTCTGCCCCCCGTGTGCGCCCAGTGCCCTCGCGTTGGCCCTCAGCTATAGGTTCTGATGCTGAGCACCAGGCCGCCGCTGTCTCCATGGCTACCCTACGTGGCCCTGCTCTGGTGACCCCGTCTACTGAGCAGCTGAAGCTTCCTCCTCCCTCTCCTTTTCTCACAATCGTGACCCAGTGAGTGCATCCTCCTCGAGCTTCCCAAGCATCGGTGGGATCTAGCCCTCCCTGTCGCCGCTCCATCGAGCAGCGATCGTGGGACCACCTCCAGGTGCCTCCCTTGTCTCCGCTGGACTTCGCCCGAGCATCCCCGCCATTAGGCTCACTTCCACGGCTGTCGGTGAGGCCTCCTGTTGCCACCGATGACATCTACCCCCTACTATTTCTTCCTCCAAACAACTAATTGGGTTTGACCCGCACGCGAACCGATTGGGCCATAGTCGTCGGCCCGGAACTAGGCCATCTCGAGTGATTGGAATGTGACATTTAGTTTCGCGTTTCCCTCTTCTAAAAGATGCCTTTCTTGTTTCAGTCCTAGTGAGGCTGTTTTCCTTTGACCGAAAGTGTACTTCCACTTCCCGTCACCAACGTCACCAACATAACATAGGGCTCTGTTAACAAGTGAACATTCATTGTATAGCCAAGCTTTAGACATTGATTTCTCTTAAAGAATTCCTACAAATCAATTCATTCTTTTTCTTAAAATCCTAAAATTTCATAAGCTTTCTACCAGTACCAATTCTGGAATTTATTTGAAATTTCAAATTTTACTCTAAACCTTAGGTAAATTATAATATGGAGTGCATATATTTTGTAAAATAGGTCCAGCGCATTTCAACTAACCTCCTATATAGTTTTCAAACAATTTACCTTCTCCAGTCCCAAATATATTTTGAAATCCTAAATGTTTTCTTTGAAAATCAGGGAGCATGCGATAATCGTATGTATATCTCAAAAGCCTTAAGGTAATTTAGGGGCATTTAGGCCTACGAGGTATTTTCAATCATTTCCCTATGTTCTGTACCCCCTAGAGTGCAAACCTGGAATCTTCTAGATAATAAGAATGGAACCATCCTTACCCTAAAATCTTTTCAAATAAATATCCTTAGTCATATTCACCCAAAACTGTGTAAATAAAAATTAAGACGTGTTAATATAAAGTATACCCTCTATTTCCTAATGGAGTTAGGTATCAAGAGATTTTCATTTAAAAATAATGATGATCAAGGAAACCCTAATATCTCAATATACCCTGAAATGTAATATATCACGTTATGCTAATCCTAGCTAGCCACCCTATTTAATATTCCTAAAATCTTCATAAAATCAGTAGCTAACCGATATGCTAGGTTTGTGTAAAGTGATTTGTTTTGTGTTACATTTTGTGTCATTGGGGTTGTTCCCGCCGTTGACTTATTCAACGTGTTTTGTCACATGTAGTTCCGATGTTTGACGAATCATGGAAAGGACGCCAAGCTCTTTTGCAACGTCACAACAAGGCCAACACTTGCCAGGCAAGCTCCCCTGCCTTGATCATGTTGACCATATATGTTCAAGATTTACTTATATTGGTTGCGATTCTTGCATGCTATATTGTTAAGACCATTTTTTTATGCTAGCTATACCTATGGCCCATTATTGCATGTGAACGTAGTCCTTATGCCATTCCTTGTTGCCTTAGGAATATTTCCCCTAAAAGTATGGTAACACCAGCAGGAACTTAGGTCATAGTACGTAAAACCTTATGCTTAGACCCATAGTAGGGAAAATCAACTTTTTGAAAAGTGATACGAATTAGTTGTTTATGTAGGGATGGATCCTCGAGAGGCATCCATTGTCTAGGGAAAGGATTTGGTAAAAAGGATTTATGTCAAGACCCTAAAACAAAATGGAGTTGGTTTGGATCTGGGTGGGAAATACAAGGTGGCATTTGGGAAGAAAGGTTGTCGGAATAGTGATGCCTTATGTGGCATGGTTAGGACCCAGCCCTTTTGTGGCTTGGAGATGATATGGAGTCTTGCTCGGATCAATTAAGGACCGAATCTAAATGCCGCTCACCCATGTTCATTCTCATACGTCCACATGCCCTAATGGTGACCTAGTATTCTATTTAGTGCTATCGTATGAACCCGTATGCGATAGGCGGAAAGTGCAAAAAGAGTGGTTTAAATCCAGAGAGCCTTCTCATGGTTTAACGTAGGAAGTTGCTCGACACAAAGGTGGTCTGCATTGTGTCATGGTTTAACAAGCATTGTGGGAATGACTCATCTGGTGGGTTCATCGTTAGGGCTAATTGAAAGAAGATTGTAATAATCCCGCCGGTACATCTTGTGAAGTGTACTCGTTAGCGCTCAGTAACAAAGGGGAATTTACATCTTGTGGATAAAGC
Organism: Stipa capillata; assembly: GCA_019208055.1. Classification (NCBI taxonomy): domain Eukaryota; kingdom Viridiplantae; phylum Streptophyta; class Magnoliopsida; order Poales; family Poaceae; genus Stipa; species Stipa capillata. The sequence continues at coordinate 140,617 of JAGXJF010004429.1, forward strand.
TGTACAACCTTTGAATAGTGTTGCAATCTATTCGAATAGTCGCGTCCGTGATCATGGACACAACTTGGTTAAGCCACACCCTGGATAGATGGTGTTTTCTAAAACCAAAATGGGACATGGGTTTAAGGACGTAAGCATGATATGCTTATAGAATGTTTTGTGAGCTCCTTGTGTGCGACAAGGTTCATGGGAATAAGAAGAAAGCCATACTACAAGGGCATAGTACAGAAGGGTTTGGAATGGTGATGAACCGTTACCCATCGTGGTCGGCATGTCGAAGTATAAGACGTTAGCAGATGCTACCATCACGAAAACCGTTGTTTGTCATGGATGAGCTTGATTGCGAAAATGCTTTGAAATCTATTAATTGCATATTTGAATGAAAACTTATTTTCCGCTCATTTGCAACATAGGATAGATGGAACTAAGCCTTACATGATTATAATCGATAATGTTTCCTCAAGAAATGCTTGCGAGTACATTTAATGTACTCACTTGGCTTATTGATATGGCTAGAAGAGAAAATTTCTACTCTGAAGATGAAGATCGTTCCTACGAAAGCTAGAGCATAACCTTAGTCGGTTGCCTATCGGGTATGACATACTTGCAGACCACACGATCATTTGTTTTCCACAACAGACTCTTAGCCAATGGGCTATATGTATATAACCTCGATCATGATGGTCATTTTATTTATGAATATCTATTTTGTATGAGTATGACAATGATATTCAAGCTAATCTATGTGTACTGGCTACTAATCAAGGGACTAGTACAGGAATCATGAGGGTTATCTAGTCCTTAAAACCCGGCACACCACAGTAAATATCAAGCACAATTTTAAAAAAAGAAAGGCATGGACAAGTTCTCAAGAGGAAGTGGGTAGGTGAGCGAGAGAGAAAGATCGAGATATGGTGAATGAGGGAGAGCGGACGTGTGAAAAAATAAGGAAGAGAGGAGGACTTTTTTGAAAAATAGATAAGACCTATTGGATATCCCTAAGTCAGCTTAGCAGCCACGTGAACAATTTGTCTAGCATACCTTGATTTGGATCAAATATGCAACATTTTGCTAAGTTTAGGATGTTGAATTCATGTTTTGTAGGTTGTTGGACACACCTACTAAGTTTGCAGATCTCTAGTGCAATTTACTCGTTAGACAAATGATTAATTTTCTCGTGAGTTCTAAGAAGATCCTAGAATACTCACATACAACATTATAATATGTGCGCCATTTCCCTAGTTGAGTTCTTGGATTTTGAAACTTTCAAGTGCTATTTTTGAATCTTTTAAATAAAACTCTCAGGTGCAAATACACCTGGGAGCAAAAGAACTTCTCTTTGTAGAAAAGCCACTTCAGGCTAAGCACCTCAGTGAATTTTCAAGATCATTAACACCTAGCCCACCAAGCTTCTATCTATTGATCTTTTTTCAATTAACGAGGCAATGTTTGCAGTTGCAATACTTTTGAACATAAGACCCTGCATCATTAAGGATTAGGTGTACAAAAACCCTATAGAAAAGGGCAAGCAAGAATCAAAAGTACGTGAATGCCCTTAAGAAGGCGGGTCCAAAGCTCACGCAAGGGATGGACACGTCTGATACCACTAGTTGGAGGGACAAGCCCCTCATTGATGACAACACCATAGATCATTGAGAACCACCAATTCCTCCATCGTGCCGCTTGTTGCCAAAGATACAAATTGAGGTCAGCATCATACCGAAGACTAGCAAGATCCATGTCTACTACCTCCATTGTTGCTCGCATCAGAATCGGAGGAAGAAGAAAAAATCACTAGGATAGTAGGTATGGGAGAAGCTTCTCCACTAGCGTTGAACTCAAAGGAAGGAGCAATTTAAGCTCCGTTGTTGAGAATGCCGTGCGCCTGCTAAAGGTAGAACCAGAGACTAGGTTTCCTTGATGGGAGGTTTGGACCTCGGTAGGAGGCGTAGCCCAACGCATGAGCTCTCATCACCTGCAGTATGCTCATCCCCAAGCCACCTTGGGATCAGATTTAGGAGGTGCTCCTCCAACAGCGACAGCTGTCACGAGAAAAATCTAGGGGGTACGCATCACCACCAACAGCAAGGAAAAAGAGCCACTGGCACCATCCAAAAATAAGAAACACATGCGTTGGTGTAGCAAAAGGCCTAAAAATGGCTAGATGAATCGATGTGGATGAATCTCGTGATTACTATACTGGTCCCTGGATCAGTAGCCAGTACACACAAGAACTTGATAACATTCTCATACAAGACCGAGTATATTACAATACAAGCCATTATGGTCTTTTAACACACTATAGCCGATTGGCTGAATTCAAAGTCTTGCAGCGGAAAAAACACATAAGAAATAGGTAGAACCCATCAATATGCCTACCCAACAGGCAACTGATCGGGGAAGCACCCTAGCCCTCATGATCGCTGTCATCGTCTTCTAAGCACCACTCTTCTTCGTCGTCTAGCCATATCAACAAGCCAGGTGAGTACTTTGAATGTACTCGCAAGCTATTCCCATGGGAGGAATATACGGCAATAATTTATGCAAGTATAAATCAAGGAATAGCTCTATCCTATGTTGCTGGTTGTGCGGAAATATAAGTTTTCAATTTAAATACTGGAGTAGTAGATTCAACAACAGTTTTTGTAAATCCGAACAATTCAAAACAAAAGAACTTCTCTTGAGGTAGACCCGGCTACCTGCTTTTCCTCCTTTCTAGAGACAGCTCTGTCCATATTACCCCGGGCAATATGACTAGCTTCTCATTCTAACACTCAGCTCGTACTATCTCGGATAGTACAGCTAGCCTCCTCAACTCCATGCCCAGCCCGTGTTATCCCGGATAACACGGCTAGCCTCCTCCTCTAGCAATTCCTTGCTACCAGTCGTGTAGCATAAATTGCACTCTGTGGACACGTCATGCCCACGTCCTTAATCCCTTTTTCCCAACTTTCACAACCAAACCTTAGTCTATCCAGTGTGTGGCCTTGCCAGTTCGTGTCCATGACCGAGGACGTGGCTATTCAAATAGTTTTAACACTCTGCAGAGGTTGTACGGCTTTACCCACAAGATGTAAGTCATCCTTGTTGCCAGAGCTCATTGAGCACACTTCACGAGGTGTACCGGCAGGGTGGTTCCAACGAGGCCTTCGCTCGCTTCCATACTAGAGCTGGACCCGCTAGGTGGGTAACCCAACTTTTGTGTCCCGGACCCCAAAAATGGGACACTCCACCTTTGTGTCGATCAACACCCAAACGCAAAGCGGCAGTGGGTCTCTAGGACTTTAAACACCTAGTCACAACTCCTAACTTCCCACCGGTCCAATACTCTAATACTTGCCGGGGTACCAAGCCAAGTCCTTTCCATAAAAGATATGTGGACGTACGGTGAGGAACTGGCTTAGCGGCACTTAGGCTCGGTCCTTAACTGATTCGAGCAAGACTCCATTTCCGTCTCCATGTTCGTCCCCGACGTAACATGGCACCATCCAAAGCTCTACATCCCCGAACATACCTTAACATTCCCACCCGAATCAAAATCATCTCTAGATTTTCCTTTGGGTTTTGACAATCATTTCTTTCAAAAGCCACCTCGGATAACACATATTACCCGAGGGTTTTATTTCCCGTCCCCCACTGGAGTTTTGTAGAGTTTTGGTTCAAAACTTAGTTTTTAACAACAGCAGGGCTAAGCGAGGCTAACGCCTATAGCCTTAATAATCTTGTCGGCCGTGGAACAACCGACTAATATAACTAGGGTTACAAATGTCAGGTTTTCAGTCCTACGTCTTATGCAACTATTGGGTATAACTAACTCTACATAAAATACCGTTAATAACCACATAGCATGCAGGGTTCGCAAACAAAATAAATAAGATTTCACACATATGGGATTCAACATGATCAAGGTGGGAATGCTTGCTTGGCAGTTCTGGTTCCTGCTCCGGACGTGAGGGTGACTCTGGTTCCTCTTGACGCACGTACTTCGCTCCGCGGACTACACGTCGAAAGAAGGAAACAACGAATAAGAAGCATCAATAGAGCAACGACAAATACAGCTCAAAAGTCATGCATGATTTAAAGTGATGAATGTAGGTATCGTTGGGTCATTAGGGTTTATAGGGTACTGGACCTCGGGTTAAGAAAAAGGGTCCCCATGTGCATGGTTCAAGTAAAATGAAGACCTAGTGACCAGTAGGGTTTTTAACTCTCTACGGCACAGGCTAAAATCACATGACCCATTGAGCTATTAAGCATTGTTAATATTTTGCGTTCACTGGATAAGGGAGAAACTTCATTTTGGGGCTGTTCTGAAAAGACATATACACTATATATGTTGACCTAAAGAAAAGAATAATTCCCTAATGCAATCCTTTACTGTTTGAACTTGAAATAGATTGAATTTTGAAAATGCATTTGAATCAAAAACTTGCATTTCTTTTTGACTCTCCAGAATCGGAAAAAGTTTTTCAAAAACCGGCCGGGATGGGCTCGAACCGGTTGAACCGGTGGCGCTCGGTTCTGGAAAATAAAGAAATCGGCCAAAGTGCATTTTCCGACAGCTTTAATGCGTATTCATCACGCCGGAGGCGGTTAGGGTTGTAGTGTTTTCAACTGTCGGACGCGGGATTTGGCTTTTAGACAGAATAAATGCGTCTTTATGAGCAGGAGACGGCAACTCATGCGGGCGTTGGCCACTGAAGTCAGGTGGGCTGAACAGATGCTGGGCCCACGCGTTAGTGGCGGGGTGGCTTACCGGCTGGTTGCTCGGGTGTTCTTATCACGGCTGGTTGGTCCGGCTGCTTCAAACAGGAGCTGACGCCAGCGGCAGCAAGGACTCGGGTGGGCTCCCGGGTGACTTGGGCGGCGGGGCTCTACTCGGGGTTGGGGAGGCCACAAGCTCAGGGGTGGCGGAGGGGAGCTGGTGCAGTCTACTCGGTTGGAGGAGCTCGAAGTCGGACAGGTGTGGGAAGGCGACCGGCGGTTAGGGATTTCGGGTACTCAGCGGCGGCTACAAATTGAAAGAAATGGAAGGGTTCAAGAGGGAAAGGAGGAGCTCCAGGTTCAGCTTACTTGCCTCAGATATTGAGGAGGACTTGTGTTGGCGTGGATCCGAGAGGAGGGATGAGGCTTCAGCTGGAGAAAGGGAGCTCGGGACGGCTTGAGCTTGACTTCAGCTAATGGAAGGGAGGGAAGGCGTACTGGTCTTAGAGGAACTCAAGCAGATGGCTTGGGTAGGGAAGGAGGTGCTCGGGCATGCCATTTTTATAGCCGGACGGTGATGGCCTAGAGAGGTGGCCGCTGTTCTGCTACATGGCCGACGACGAGACGAGATGAGCACGGTCGCCGGAGGAGAGGGCTGATGCTAGGGTCACTGGGGAAGAAGGGATGGCTGATGCGCCGGTGGCGTGGCGGGGACGACGAGCTGTGCCGTACGGTTGTCGGGCTGGCACTGGAGCTTGTCCAGAGTGTGGCCAAAACGCGCACATGGGTGGCATTGGCATGCCACGGGGAAGAAATGTCGTGGTCTCGCTGTCCAACCATGCCACTAGTACTGAGGGAAACATGTCCAAGCAAACAGGAAAAATTAGGCACCGAAAGGGATCCGATTCTCTCGCAGGACTGGCATGCCAATGTTAGACATGACTTGGAATACTATTGAGAGGGATAGGACATGAGCTGCCAGGGGGATTTATGGAGGTTGGTTGAGTTGGTGGAGCTGGTGAAATACTGCATGAGATTTTTGATAGATGTTGGTTAGGGTTACTCAAGATTTCATGCGTCGAAGCATTTTTGGCGAAGGTGTTCGGTAATGTTCATTCCAGATTTTTGAACTAGGCATACCCATGTTTTTGCATATTTGGACTCCTGGAAATATAAGGATCACTGTGGCAATTTATAGAAATTTGCTGAGATATATTTTTTATGGGTTGTAGTTCAATGCTCCTTTTCAATTCAATGTTTATTAATTGTGTATACAAATATTTTTGTATTGGTCATCATTATTTTATGTCATTTTTGCGTTAAGAATATTGTTAGGTTGTCCCACGATTTATTTCAGAATTTTTGGAAGAGCTGAGAGGTGGTAGGTTTCGCGATTAGGGTTTTGGGAAGAATTAGGTTTAATCGGACGAAAGGGAGTCTGGAGCCGGAACTAGGGTTCCGGGGCGTGGCAAGAGGTGGAGGGCATATGGGAAATCTCTGAAACTCTCCTCTCTTTGCTCGAGACTATTTGGTTGTAGGGTGCCGCGGGTGTATCAACGTATATGGTGCGGGTGTTGTTTTAAGGCGATTCGTATTAGGGTTCTGGTTTAAAGGAAGAAGAGAAGTCGGGCCAGGGGACTAGGGTTTTCCGGGCGTGGCAAGATATGGGCAGGGTATGGAATGCCTCGGGAAGTCTCCCGCCTTGAGTTGGGTCCACTTGGTTGCGAGGTACCGCAGGTGCCTCGGCGTATACGATGCGTGTTGAGTTAGTGTGTGTTACCGTGTTACGGTTTAGACCGGAGGGGTGCGTGTGTGGCGGGGTTGGAGGTAACGGGTGCATGCTTAGATGAAAATGTTCTGGCTAAATGCAGGGTTATGCTGGCATGCAAGGTTTTGAAAAACAGGGTGTGACACCAGAGAGAGGGGAGGGGATGTGAGGAGGGTGGTGTCAGGGAATGGAGATGAGCAACTTGGGTTTCAGAAGGGGAAAGAAAAGGGAAAACTACGATAGACTCACTACACTTGCATCAATCTGATCTCTGCACCCTTGCATAGATTGGACATCAACCTTCCTCAACCTATTTGAGTGTCAAAATAAAAGTGTCCTACTCGAGCCTTTGCATATGTTGGACATTAACCTTCCTCAATTTACTTGAGTGTCAATATAAAAGAGTCTGGCTCAAAAAATAAAATAAAATAAAGTACAAAAGGTTCAAAAGACAACCAACATGAGGAGAGTGGTGGCGAGGGATGGAGACGAGCGACGTGAGTTTTGGAAGGGGAAAGAAAAGGGAAAACTACGATAACTTACTACACTTGTATCAATCTGACCTCTGCACCCTTATATAGATTTGGACATCAACCATTCCACCCTTGTATAGATTAGACATCAACCTTCCCCAACTTGCTTATATGTCAAAGTAAAAGAGTCCTACTCAAATCTTGCATAGATTGTATATTAACCTTTCTCAACTTGCCTGGGTGTCAATATTAAGGTATCCCGCTCAAAGACGAAATACCCAACCTTCCTAAACTTACTTAAAAAAGTCCTGCTTAAACCCTTGCATAGGTTGGATAAAGAGTCCTACTCAAATCTTGCATAGATTATATATTAACCTTTCTCAACTTGCCTGGGTGTCAATATTAAAGTGTCCCGCTGAAAGACGAAATACCCAACCTTTCTAAACTTACTTAAAAAAGTCCTGCTTAAACCCTTGCATAGGTTGGATAAAGAGTCCTGCTGGATATTAACTTTTCTTTGATGTCAATATTTTTATCCCGCTCAATAATAACCATTTCGAGCCCCCGGTGAGGATCGAACTCACGATCTTTCCCTTACGAAGGGAATGCACTAACACAACATACACAACATGCAATGCTAATTTTGTCTGGACTATTCATAATTAAGTAAACCTAGGGGAGCATGTCAAGTGGTAATCCCTAATAGGAGAATGAATATTACCACCAAGTCGTATCTCGATGCTTTACTCAAACACTAAAAATGCCATCAGTGCCTTTCGGAAAAACTTTGTCAGCGTATTTCACCTCTAATCGTATTTAGTCAAGATTAATATGGCACTGTTGTTTTTCATTTTCTCATGGAAATGCCAATTTTTGTTATCTGCTTTTCTGTCTACTAACATTTGTTCTTTACTTGTCTAGGTGGAATTACCAAGTTGCAGAGGTATTTGGACAGTCTATTATAAGAGTTCCCGTGGACATACCACAGAAGATAATGAATATCATGCATATCTGATAATAAGTCTAGAGAGCCGGACAATGGTAACATAAATTTGTTTTTTTTGGTTCACTTTGTTTGGAGATGTATAATCTTTCCCTTGGCTATGGTGAAATAAACTGCTTATAATGTTTTCTGTCAGTATGTGTCACGTGGAACTGAACATAGAATATTTTGCATGGAAGCTAACCGCTCACATCACTACTGTGACATTAAGGAGGTCTCAGAAGTCCTCAAAACATTCATGGCTATAGGGCACGCTAGGCATAGTTTTAAAAACCGAACCGGACTAGTGATCTGACCCAAAAAACCCAGAATTGGAGCCTGGTCCTATCTGGTTCTCTAAAATGACCACATGAAGGAAAACTGGAGGAAAAATATATTTTGAAGCATTGTCCAAAGTGAGGAATTGATCTTGCCACCTCTAGGGCCTCCCACGTGCAAGGTTAGGCCCAAAACAACTAGACTGGCGTGGTTTTGTGTCTTAACAGGCAGCAGAACATATATTAAGCCCTTATTCCTACAATCTTAAAATCAAGTCAAATTAAAATTAAAATATGGTTTATTTCATATTTGTACCATTGTCGGATCAGCTGAATCGCCAATTGGACCGTGTTACATGACTGTTCAGTCACCAGTCCGACATTTAAAACTATGATGCTAGGACATGCACACATTTTAAATATTGGGGACAAATATGGTTGTATGTGTGTGCACAAAAGATAAATGGAGCAGGATCTCTCCCTCTTCTTATGCCTCAAATAACATCCAGTATGATTGTTAAATTTCAAGGGCACATGACATCGCATGTCCAAGTATGACAATATATGTACGACGTTTTTGAGCATTTCTCATGTTCCAAGTACCAACCAATATAATACGAGTGATTACCTCTTAACTTCCTCTTTGGAACGCGGGAATTGAAGAGCACATGAATTAGATGTCATGACATGTTGAATCCTATAGGAATTGAGAATAAGTAATAGAAATTGTTTGGTTGTACCACAAGAAAAACTTTGAGATTTCTTTTGGAGATTATTAGCTGCATGCCATAGTTGTCATAGATGATAGACACAAAGGAAGATTTCCAAGAGGTCTAACTTCTTGCTAGGAATGCTATGGAATTGGAGTGTAGGAAAACAATCCATTGGTCATTCCTTTGATCAAAAGGGCCTCTATAGGAGAAGTTCTTATGGATTGAAATTCTACAAAATTCCGTTGAAAATCCTTCAATCTAAAGGGGAAATACAACATCTATCAAATTGGATCTTTAATTACATATATGCACCCCATTTTGAGTAAACAATGTGCGTTTCACAAAAAAAAAGGTTAAATAAATCATGAATGTAGAACATGCTATAACATATGCACATGCAAAAAATCATGCGAAGATTGACCATCTGTGGGCTATACAAAAAGACGAACCTGTGCATATATATTCCCTCTGGTCCACTATATTTGTCCCCAGTCCACCATGCACACGGGCCAACGAATCACTAATTCTAAGAAAAAGTAAATGAAAAATGATCATGCATACTCCTATTAAATAACATAAGACAACCATTTAAATATTCCCAAAGCAATTTAATAGGGCTATAGAATTCACACAATAACTACACTCTTGATTTACTTAATGGGCAGTTATTTTGAAACGAAGTATCCCGAGGTTGATGATAGATATAGTGAAACGAAGGGAGTAGTTGCTAATTGCTATACAGCCTATATTATACTAGTCCTTCATCTCTTGTCTTTTTTTATGCCATGTGGTGTGATCGTTTTAAAGTTTCTAAGTTTTTCTTCAGCTGGTACATAGTTTTGCCTTTTTAACATATGTATGTGCTTTATATCATTTGTGTTTGATCCTCTGTAATATCTTTTGATGAAATGATTACCAACTATGCAACATTATTGTGGTATAAAAGGCACTTGAGACAGGTGATGATCTAGGGGAAGTTATGGAAACAGTTGACTATTATGTTCAAGGGGCAACCATTGCTGCTGGTAACTTGTTCGGAAGGTATTTGATTGCTTACCATTTTTTTGTAAGTTATACAGATTATCTTATACTGGTTTGGAATTATTTGCTACGAAATGGATAGATTACAACACATTCATTTCTATGAACAGAATTAGCACATTTTGTTGGCATTTAAGTCCTCAGTTATCTTATAGTAATGTGCACATCTATCTTGTGAATTTAGCAACTTGCAGCTCATGTTAGTCTAATTTATCATTGCATTACCTGAAGTACTTCTATGTCAAATACTAATTGGAAGGTTCCCTCTGATGTGAGAAAGATAAAAAAATCAAGGGAAATGCTTCAGTTTTCTTCCATGAAAATCTTTCACAAATCTCAAAGCATGTAAATTGTAAACTTCTAAAGACAGTTACTATTATTTATCTTAATTTATACATTTCACGTCATCAGTCACTCTGTCATACAGGTTTTGACATCTTTCTAGAATCATGGATGAAGATGTTTCATAAGTATTGAACTTACATTCATGACAATGTGTGATTAATATTTAGTAATTTTTATCATTCCATTACTATTTGAATTTTTGCAGGCGGCGTGTCATACAGACATATGCCAAGGGCGCTCGTGTGCTTGATGGTTCTTTCATGACACAAGAGCTAAACTTTACCACGCATGCTTTAGAATCGTCATCAACTTCGGAGCCTATTGGAGCGGCATCTGTTTACATCGTAGATCCATACGTTCTTTTGAAGATGGTTGATGGAACTATTCAACTTCTTGTAGGAGGTATAGTATATACACTAGTCCACCTTGTTTTGATTTAGTGCTTCTTGGCTGTGAACTTGTCTAAACTTCAGTCGAACTTTGAAATTTAACTTGATCAATATATAGTTACATTGTGCAATAGGCCAAATTGGTTAGTAGTGTGGAAAAGTTAATGCCAGAACAATTGTTGCACAGAGATTATACATTATAGCAGCAATTGAAAAGGCATAGGAAGTTGAGTGGTACATAACACTCATTTACCTTTCATATGCTTTATAGGACACCTGCCATGAGACGGTTTCCCTAAGGCTGAAGATAGGAGTTAGCAAGCTGGTGCTTTCTCAATTTGGTAAACATATGTATAAAACTGCATATTCAGCTATTGTGTAACATGTTTGTAAAAGGAAAGTATCTAGCTTAAATCCTTATTTCTGTGCTGACCTGTGAATTTCGGTGAGGTTTGGATGGATTAGAGGGGGATCTCAATTCTCAAGCAACATGGATGGATATTTCATGAAGATCTTGTTCATAGATAGAAATCATGTATGAGGTACTGCAGCTCCTTAAAACCCCATTTTTTGGGTCCACATTGGCACATGTGTGAAGTTTTCATGTTAGCACTGAAAGATGGTTCACATAATCATGCTAGATACTTCCCCTTTGTAGAATAGGCTGATTTGTGCTCCTGCAATCTTGAGGAGTGTCACTACTATTAAGTCAAGACCAAAAAATTTATTTAATTCAGTTGGCCTTACATGCACGGTTAGTAAATTGCATCTCTGTCATGCCCAGTTAACTGAAAAAAATGGGACTACTTACCATTTTGTTTCTTGACTTGTATTACCTTCGGTTATTGAAACAATAACTGAGTACATGCCTTTTGGTTTCCTGATGCAGATAATTCTACTTGTACTCTTTCTGTCAATGCTCCCAGTATTTTCACAAGCTCAAGTGAGCGAATATCTGCATGTACACTTTATCGTGACAGAGGTCCTGAGCCATGGTTGAGAAAGACACGTAGTGATGCATGGCTATCCAGTGGTGTTGCAGAGGCAATTGATGGTAGTGGTAGTTCATCTCATGATCAGTCTGATATATACTGCATCATCTGTTATGAAAGTGGTAAACTAGAAATTTTTGAAGTACCTAATTTCAGATGTGTTTTCTCCGTTGAAAATTTCTTTTCTGGCGAGGCTCTTTTGGTCGATGCATTTGCTCAGGATTTTACTGAGGATAGTGCAAAAGTAAGACAGGATGACACTAAAGGTTCTCTATAGAAAGAAGTTGTGAATAGCATATGGATAGTTGAGCTTGCAATGCATAGATGGTCTGGTCAGTTCAGTCGCCCATTCCTTTTTGGCTTATTGAACGATGGAACATTGTTGTGCTACCATGCTTATTGCTATGAAGGCTTGGAAAGCAACATGAAAGGTGCTTCCATGTCACCTCATAGTTCTGTGGTTCTTGGCAATGCCAGTGATTAGAGACTCAGAAATTTGAGATTTCACCGGGTTTCTGTTGACATCACATCACAAGAAGACATATCAAGTCTTGCTCGGCCGAGAATAACAATTTTTAGCAATGTTGGAGGTTATGAGGGGTTGTTTCTTAGTGGCACGAGGCCAGTCTGGATTATGGTTTGTCGACAACGATTTCGGGTGCATCCACAGGTATGCAATTGTTATTCTCAAGTTATTTGTTGTCTTGTATTTGACCTCTTTATTTGTTTGTTTTGATTTGCTTCATGTTTTATCCCTGATATGCTCACATGGCTATGATTTCATACTTTACATATATTTAACACTAACCTAACACATTTCCCTGTTGAACTGTATAGTTTCCAACTTGGATTGTGAATAAATGTTCCAAATCGATGTCACCTGCAGTTATTCAAGGAGATGCTTCTAGTTCTTTCATTGCTCTTAATGTTATGAGACAACACTTTGTGAAAAGTTGCATAGTTCTTTAGTTAGTTCATATTGAAATGTTTAACATCTCTATTGGTTCTGCGAAGATTTAAATAGTTTCATACTATTACTGTTAATTCACTTTTTTGAGGCAAGCTTATTTTACTATATAGTTGTTATTTCTGATTATCTACATGATGAGAAGTGTCCACAATTTTGCAGGCATAAGCTGATACATAAATACCAAATCGGTCTGAATTTATGTGGTGTTTCTTACAACATCAAAGTCTTACTTATATGGTATATTGTACAACTGGAAATCTGCAAGTGTAAATTATATAGTGGAGTGTGATTCCTATTTCCATTCCTTTTCATAGGTTATCCAAGAATTGCACTTATATGGAACTTTAACTATCCTTATATTTCCTTCTATCATTGGCGTCATCCTGCCTAAGTTGTTCCATTTTGCAGTTATGTGATGGTCCCATGGAAGCCTTTACCGTTCTCCACAATATTAATTGTTGTCATGGACTTATATATGTTACATCGTTGGTAAAGAGTTGTTTGGATATTTGTATCGTTTTCAGATACTCTCACAACATAATAGAATTTCGAGATTCATGATTTTTTGGTGTAGGGTTTTCTAAAGATATGTCAATTGCCCTCAGTGTACAACTATGACAACTACTGGCCTGTTCAGAAGGTAAAATTTGTTTCTATGTATGCATAAGTTGTACCTGAATAATTATTTTTGGCTTTATATATTGGAACCTTGCAGATCCCTTTGTATGGTACCCCACATCAGGTTACATATTATGCGGAGCAGTCCCTGTATCCTCTTATTGTGTCTGTTCCTGTAAGTAGTCTGTACATGTTACTTCAATGATAATTTGGTAACATTGTTTTGTCGTTGCTATCTTTGATTATGGTTGTCTGGCACTCAGATATGCACAGCAATCTAGTTCAAGATAGATACTCATTTCATGTTCCTGCAGGTTGTTTGCCCCCTAAATCAAGTGCTTTCTATGATGGCTGATCAAGAATTGGTTCATCACATGGATAACGATGTTACAAGTGCTGACGGCCTCCAAAAGACTTATACTGTTGAGGAATTTGAGGTCCGCATTTTGGAGTTGGAGAAAGCTGGTGGACGTTGGGAGACAAGGTCCACTATTCCGATGCAATCATTTGAAAATGCTCTAACTGTGCGCATTGTTACATTACATGTATGTATTTCTTCTCTTTTAATACTGAAACCAAATTAGAGGCTAGATCAACTCGTTCTAATTCAAATATGGTTGGTCTGTTAGTATGGAATAGTAGCTAGAACAAAGAGCTTCTATCTTCTTCTTTGCTAGCTTCTATATTTGGACTTAAAATTTATCTGATCTCAGAATTCAATGACCAAATTTACATATTTTTTTTATTATTCATCAAGAGGTATGCATTTCCATTTCAGAACACAATCACCAAGGAAAATGAAACCCTGATGGCCAGGCCTATGTTCAAGGGGAGGACGTAGATGCTAGAGGACGTGTGCTTCTGTTCTCTTTCACTAAAAGTGAAAATTCTAAAAATCTGGTATTGTAGCAGAGCACTGTTGCAGTTTTGTGAAAAAGTTTGCTACTCCCATCACATTTACTACTATATTCATTTATTAACATGCATAGACTATTTTCAGGTAACTGAAGTCTACTCAAAGGAGAGTAAAGGTGCTGTATCAGCTGTTGCGTCTCTTCAAGGTCATCTGTTGATAGCTTCTGGTCCTAAGATCACATTGAACAAATGGACCGGTTCTGAATTGACAGCTGTTGCATTCTATTTGGTTCAATTTACATGCTTTAGCATGCACCTAGGTGCTTTGTACTTTTGGTTTTGCTTTCTCTAGGCATCATTTTTCTAATGTATAAATAATCTCCCTCCTACAAAGTGAAAAATCGTTTGTTTCCAATGCTTCCATATGTTTTGAGGGCAAATTAATAAGGGAAACCACATAAAGTACCGGGGCATTAATCTTTCCCTTCTCTCTTTGTGCATGAAGCTAGTCTACTTTGGACTTCAAAGAGTAAATAGAAATCCTATGCTTAGGTGGCATGTTGGAACCTGACTACTAACTGGACGTTTAGCTAAGCTTTGGGAAAATAGGATAAAGGCCACTCCCAACTCCTCATAATTGAGAAATACCACAGAAATCCACTTTGAATAAATGCCACTCTGAAGTTTAAGATGCCATTCAGACCAAAATACCCCCATCTTTTTCCTCCTTTGTCCAACTCCTGTAACCCCTCCCATGGCCGCCACCACCATCCCCGGCGAGATCGCCAACGCAACCACCACTCCGTTCTTCCTACTCTTCTCCCCCTTTTGTCGCTCTCACCCGCGATCTCTTCACCTCTCTCCCCTGCCCCCTCCCCCCCCTCTCTCTCTCAAGAGAGAGAGAGAGAGAGAGAGAGCTTGAGAAGACTCCTCCTGCAGGATGAGCAACCCTAGTGCTTGTCACGGGGCATGCTATGTTTCAGGTCTGTTGCTTCAGCCAGTTGGGTTTGTTACTTTGCTCTGGAGCTTCTCTGCTTGCCAGATCCTCTGCGTTGTACTCAATGAGTTAGTCAAGTCAGTCCAACCAGTTGAGCTCAGCACTGCGAGCAGATGGGAGACATGCTCTCTGTTCTGACTAGCAGATCTGAGCCTCCTGTACCAGATCTGCGTTTCCTTGTCCTCCCGGCAAGTTCTTTGCCACCGGTTAACCTCACTGCCTGCGGTCTCTGTTTTTTCTGGCTGCTGCGTGCACTGCGTTGCACTTGCTCCAAGCAGCCACCGCTCTGTCTGGATCTGCTCTTACTCGACTAGGCCCATGAGCTCCATTGTCGCTTGATGTCACCACTTGCAGCCGACACACTACGATTCATATATTCATTTCTTGGAAAATTATATGGTCCAATGATTTGCATTGTTTACATACTAATCATATCCTGATTTTCAGATTTGAATACTACGTCATTGCCCCGTTATAATGAGATATATTTTCCTTATATTTAGTTTCATATTGCAGTAGGCTGTTGCATAATGTAAGAACCTATTTGTAGTAGGATTTTGCATGTCAACATGCATAAACTGGCCATTCACATTCATTTACAATGATTTTATTTGTTGGCGCAATGTTCTGAAAAATGTGCAGTCCTCTGAAGTTCTTGTAATGTCCAGGTCAAAAATTTTGTTTTGTTTGGCGATATCCATAAAAGCATATATTTTCTTAGCTGGAAGGAGCAAGGTTCTCAATTGACTCTGCGGGCAAAAGATTTTGGATCTCTTGATTGCTTTGCAACTGAGTTCTTAATTGATGGAAGCACATTGAGCCTTGTAGTTTCCGACTCTGATAAGAATGTGCAGGTCATTTCTTATATAATCTTTTTTATCCCTCAGCAGTCTTTTACTGGTTTATGTTCAGTATTCATTCTTTACTATTCGGTCCATCTGCTAGCAATCTATTAGGAAATGATTTCTTGATGATACTAATTCAAAATTGCATGGAAGCATCATATTGTCACTTACTACTGGACTGGTTCCTGTGATATTATCTGTAATAGGGTTCAGATAACTATTAACTAGCCTTCATTACCAGGGTTAACAGTAAACGTATTAAGTAATAACTCTTAAACATTCTCTCTCAGAATTAGTCGTGGACTCGATGTTCGAAAATCAAATGGTAATCTGTAATCAAGGAAAGAATGTGTTACTAATGTTAAATGGTACTTTTAAGTCCCTCTACTTATGATAGTTGGCTAAAATTGAGTGCTTTGCAATATCCAGAGAGCCGACTACTCTGCTGATGGCTAGTTGGTATACCATTTTAAAGTATTCGACTTGTTCCTGAGCTTTTGTGCTGTGTTGCCAAATAGAATTGGGGTAGTTGTTGATTAACTTATATGGCATATACCTTCTGTTAAACAATTGAGTTGGATATAGTTCAACATGGAGGTGGCACCTTGTGCACTTGATTACATTTTCACTGCACTCAATACAGATTTTCTACTATGCTCCCAAAATGGTGGAGAGCTGGAAGGGGCAGAAGCTCCTTTCCAGAGCAGAATTTCATGTTGGAGCCCATATGACCAAGTTTTTGAGGCTGCAGATGCTTCCCACTCAAGGATTGGCATCTGAAAAGACAAACCATTTTTCTCTTCTTTTTGGGACTTTGGATGGTGGCATTGGATGCATTGCACCTATTGATGAATTGACATTCCGTCGGCTCCAGGGCTTACAGAGGAAGCTTGTAGATGCTGTCTCCCATGTGTGCGGCCTGAACCCAAGATCATTCAGGCAGTTTAATTCTAACGGGAAGGCACATCGTCCTGGACCAGATAACATCGTTGACTTTGAGCTTCTTGGACAGTAAGTGAAGCTTCAAGACATCAGCTTATTATTTTACCACTTGTTATTTGGTTCTTATGTTCTCTGCACATCTTTTACATTCCTCAAAATATTGCTGGTCCAAATTTATTTTGTTGTTTCTTCAAATAAGGAAACGCAAGTATCCCAGTCAAGCCCAAATATGAGATGTACTGATAGCATTAATCTGATGTGGCCGCGTCTGCTACCAAGATTTTATGGATGGCTCACTGGCAGACAGTTTCGTCTTTGTTATCTAGATGCTGTGATTGGCGGGTATTAGGGTAGTGGGGGTAGATATTGAACTAGAGGGATTCAGGAACAATAAGATGAGAGGAAAACTTCAGATACAATGGTCCCCCTTATATAGGGAGAATCAGGGTTAAAATTTTGGTTTTGGAATGCTGGAAACACTTAACAGTAAATTGTCCAAAATTAGTATAATTGGTAAAATATCAGAATAACACAGCAGTTCCTGAGAAATTAGGTGTAATTTGCGCCCCCAGCTGGGATTTCCGTTGACCCTGTGCGAACCGGCCAGTTCCCACTGGTTTTTGGTGCCCGCCAACTTCACTGCTATGGAAGTTCTTGTCTTGTTTTCAATCGTATTACCATACATTGTGTTTTCCTAATCTACATTTTACCCTCTTTTTGTAGCTATGAGATGTTATCGTTAGAAGAGCAGCTAGATATTGCACAGCAGATTGGAACTACCCGCTCACAGATCCTATCAAACTTCAGTGATATTTCACTGGGTACTAGTTTCTTGTAAATTCAATTATGCTGATTATGTTAGAAGTAACACCAGCTGGCGGTACATGTCAATTCTGAAGGTCCCTGAAAATTCTTCGTAATTTCACTGACCTAGGTATTCGGACACCAGCTTTCTTGTAAAGAGCTGCAGGCTAAGGATTTAATGGTGGTAGCCAAGGGAATTCTCGTTGCCTAACGTGTTGGATATTTCTCAGCAAATTGTAACCACCATCACGATAGCCTGCGATTAACATTTGAAAGAGCATAGTAAATGGCTATGAAGGTTTCTTCTTTTTTGGGACTGTTTGGTTGAGGGGTATTTGTTTGGAAAGTTTTGGTATTTAGCTGTAAACTAGGCCTTCTGCATGTTGGTTTTTTCTAGCCCTCGCCTACTTGCTAACTGCAAGTTACTAGTCTTGATGGCTTGATACAATTTTATTTGGCAGCGGCCATATGTCATTGTTCGATGCAGTTTCCTCAAGATAGTTAGGTGCTGCTGTTAGACATGATCGTAACGTTTTGTGTAACTCTGATCGATTGCGTCAGAATAGAACTAGGCACCTTCATCGGTTTATCGGTTCTGCAGGAAAGTTTGTTGGTCTTGTAGAAACAATTAGGCCCTGCTTGGATAGCTGGTATTCAGACAATTTGGGTGTACCCTTGAAATAATCCAGTCCGGTTAGAAGTATGTGCTTGGATGTCCAGTTTAGGACCATTCCTCGTTTTTCTAATTGCACCTGTAAAAGAAAAGAAAACAGGTGATCCTATTCCTGATTTGATAGGCATCGAGCTCTTCTGAGCGGCGGTGGTGACAAGCTCTTGGTGGCGCCCTCCTGGATCGAGGCACACCTCTTCCTCATCCTTGCTAGTGCCGTACCCTTTCCATCCCGCTGTCTTACGGTTGCTCCGCTCGTCCGACGCCTCGCTGCTCCGGCGCGACGGCGACCAAGGTCGATCTCTTCTGCTGCCAGATCGCGAGCGCTCCGATGGTGTCATGTTTGCTTCGTTGAGACCTGAGAGGCGGAGGCGGCAAAGGCGTGAGTAGCAGAGCCGAGTGATGGAGGCATGCGCTGCAGAGGGCGTCACCGGAGACGCGCTCATGGGGGTCCGGCCCGATCTGGAGGCTCTCCAGTGCCTCGTGCTGTGCGGCAGGGACGGCGTGCGTGACATCCGTGACTCTGCGGCAGCCATCGGCCACCACCTCGCCGAGGTCGCACGTGCGGAGCTCAGAGACCACAGCGGTTGCCTCGTGGCCTCGCAGCCGCAGCCGCCGCAGGTTCCTACATGGTGAGGTCAGCGACGACGCGACCTCGGTGTAGCACGGGTGTGCCCGGAGGTCGAGCACTCTCCACAGGCACGGCAACGACCCCAACGCCCTCCATGTCTGGCACGTCGCCCCCATAGTCGACCGGTCGCGGTAGCTTAGCCGCGTGAACAGCTGCAGCACCGTATCATTCGGAAGCGGCTCACTATACGCTCACGTTCAACTTAATAGTTGCTCACATTACAAGCCTCGTATTGTCTATCCAAAAAGCATTTACGAAGAAAAAGAATTACACTTGTATGTTATGGTTTTTGCCGTGACAAGTAAATTACAAGAGTAATGTATGAAAAATGATATACATTTCTCCCAAGCGGGGATTTAGGGGATTTCAACTAATCCTCCCGGGTGAGGAGAATTAGACAGTTGACCCAAACAGGCTTTTTATTTGATGGGTAACATCGATGAGGCTAGCATGAAGTGCCACCTAACAATTTTGTTTCCTCTATGTAGGCAACTACATCGTACAGTCCATAGAACAAAGAATAGAAATGCAATAAAAAAATGTAAAATAAATACCTTACCGCCTCACCTTTGAAGGTTAGAGAGCATCCTAAGGGATAATATCTACATGAAGAGATCATCACCCAAATGAAATAGTGACTCACTAGTAAACAGCCGATAATAGAACCGATAGAATGAAATGAGGAAAGAGTCTGAGCACTTATAAAGTGTACCTCTTACGCATGTTAAAAAGAAGCACATGCTAAGATGACCTTTTTTTTGATTTGACAACACTCAACTTTTTCTTACCAAATTGGGTTTTTCTTCCTCGCTCCTTCCTTACACCTTTTCCTCATGTTCGGTAGTGGCGAACGACGGCGGAGCATAGAATGGTGCGAGGCGGAGCCACCGTCGACGCGTGGTGGCAACAGTAGAGGAGTAGAGCCGGGAGCACTCACCGGAGTAGTTAGGATTCGGGTGGGTGTTCAGGGTTCAGATTTCAGAGGGGTGTGTGTGCGCGTGGGGGAGGGGCCACCTGTGCTGGAGAAGAACCGGTGCCCCTTGAGGGAAAGAGGGATAGCCGGCAGAGGGCACAGACTGGTAGTGGTGGCGAATGGTTAGGACGGAATGAGGGGGCAGCCTAGTAGTGTTGTTGGCTACGAGGGAGGTAGGACTGGCGGTGGACGGCGCCAGAGGGGGGTGCTTGTTGGTATTGAGAAGGAGATGAGATCGGGATGAAGCGAGGGAAATAGATAGAGAAGGAAAGAGATATCTGAGCCGATCTTGATCCAATGTCTAAAAATTCTATTGTTGTCTAATTATAAAATAGTTGACTGACAATAAAAAAATTGCACCTCTTACATGAGAGTAGTAGAGGGGAGGTATCTTATCCTACTCTAAAAGTAGGTATGTATTGGCGGCACTGGCAAAGTGACTAATCCTCTAAGTTTCAAAACATTGGTTTCTAACAGCTCAAGAGTAATATAGCCGTATTGTATGGATCTGAACGGACCATTTGGTTGTAACTTTGATCACTTAGAGGAAGTTGCAGAAGTATTGAGACATGGAATGTTTCAATGAGGCATATCTAGAAAGAACGTGACATCACAAACTAAATTACCCGTGCATCTTCTAAAAGGATAGAAAGGTTGTATTGCACAAACAACAGTTAAGTGGTACTAAATTGGTTAAACATATTTCTCCTGCATTTCCTTCGTGTTATGCTCTGATACCTCTTCTTATATGCAACAACCCTAGATTCAATCACAGTTTGCGAGATATAGCACGAGTGTGCACACTATCAAGATCGATAGCCTCTAGGGCATGTGTATCTCTTGATGAGGTGTGAGAGGGAGTTATGCATTGTGTTACAATTGACGATTGCATCGGTTGCATTAGTTTGAGCTCATACATCGACTGTGTTTGAGTGGAAGTCCGGGAGCTTATTACTCTTGGAGACGTTTTGACGGTTGCGAGCTCGGTGATCTCTTCAACGAAGGTTGTGAAGAGACCCGAGTAGTTGTGAGTGATTGTAGAGCTTACCATCTCCGGAGTGGAGGAACAAGCTAACCAAAGTGAGCGGTTCTTGCTTGAGGCAAGCATCTTGAGGAAAACGCCCGACTCGGAGCCGGCTTGTTCGTTGGGACAAACTTCCTCAATGGAGACATAGGATATCGGTGGATATTCTAACTTTAAGAACAAACATCATTTGCATCCCTTTTCTCACTTTCTTGCAATCTTTATTGTGTAATTACCTTGTGTAGAAATTTTCTTGCTTGCTTTCACCCTAGTTTTGCTCTTGTTGATATAGACACAGAGTGTTGGTGCACTTAGTGAGCCTAGTTGTTTTAGCTTTTGAACTTGTGAAAGACCGCTTAGTTAAATTCCGCATTAAAATCATCTAAATCGTAAAAGTTTTTAAATTTCTTATTCACCTCCCCTCTAGGCGATATTATAGGTCTTTTCACTTTTAATAGAATAAATTATCTATTTCCAGGTTTATTGCAGGTCAACGATCTGAGTGGAAATAAATGCAACGTGAATAAAAAAGACGTTTTTATGCAAAGTTTTCCATCAAAACTCTGCAGAAATAGGGGATGTATTTTGAGACAGAGCTCCAGCCGAAGGGGCACGGCCAAGGGATGCCTGTGGACCCCACCTGGCAGATGGCTACGATAGGCTAGGGCATGGGGGCCTACCGCGTGGCCCTAATAGAGCTCCACTGCCGGTGCCCTTAAACTGACGTCTTGGACTATTTATTTCATGTGTGACGGCATAAGTAGGACGCAAAAACAGATCTAAGCAGTATCAGGAGAGAACATAGGAGTTCTTCCTCTCAATTTGAGAAGGAAAATCCATCTTTGTAACAACCCAAATGTGTAAATAACTTTTGTAAGCATCAAGCATGAACTCGTGGCATCCCACCTACCAGTTATGCATTTCTCTAAAAATCCTAATTACATCATCCTCCAACTTTTTCTCAAAATTAAATTAAACCTAAACCTCCTATCACTAAGAATTCTTCCATAACAACCCTCCAACACCCTAATGTTCAACCTAGGAGGAATTATAAAATTTTGAACAAAAAGTTCAAAATCATCCAAAGTATCAAAATGGCAGAACTGTATATTTATTATTTGATGGCCTTTTATTCCACCAAATACTATGAAATTTCATATCTAGGCTCATTAAGGTTTTATGCACCTCTGGTATGAATTTCATGATTTTTGGAAGCTCAAAAACCCTAGCTACAGTTCAAACCCAATTTGGGGCAGTATTTGAAAATTGGATGAAATTTGATGAAAACAGATTTTGGTTGACCTAAATTTTTCACATGAGCTCACTAATATAAGTTAAGAACTATGTGAATTTTTATAAATGTTTCTAAGCACATTTGCACCCCTTTCTACTGGAGAAATCATTTCAGATATACAAGAAAAAGGGAAGAAATAAAACATAAATGAAAAACTCCTCCCTCAGCCGAACGGACCGGCCTAGCCCGTTACTTCCCTTAGCCCAGGAAGCCTCAGTCCACCTGTGCCGCACAGCCTATAGCCACTTGGCCCAGCACCACCAGGCGGCCCATCCTAGCGCGCCTGGGCTGCTCCCGCCTCCCTCCCCTCCATGAGGCTGACGGGCGGGCCCCATCTGCCAGGACCCGCTCGCCACGTTGCCGCCGGCGGCCGGGACAGGGTGTCCCCGACCGTCGGGCAGCTCGGCTCCGATCGGCCGCCTCGCCCTTAAATGCCGCGTTGACCGTCCTCTCTCCTCTTTTCGCTCCTCCTTGGTTTTTTCCTCTTCCGGAAACCTCGCCCAACCCTAGCTCTACCGTGACCTCTATTACCGCCGGATCTGGTTGCCAGCGAGCTCCATATCTCTGGCACCGGTACGCCCCATGCCACATCACCTCATTCCCGAGCTCTGCTGCCCCCTCCTCCATTTATTTAACCCCTTCCCTCTTCTCTCTGTGGCCAGCATAGTCCCACCAACGGACAACTCCTCGCCGCAGACCCCGCCACTGTTGGAGACCCGCTCGGGAGCCGCTGCCGACTTCTTGAGGATGCCGACGAGCTCGCCGGCGCCCCCAGGAGCCTCCCACCCGTTGCCACCCCCGCTACCTCATCTCCACCGCCGCTCACCTGCCTTCTTCCTCGTCGCTGGCAACCGAGATTGCCACCATCGACCTCCGGCCGCTGCAGCCACCACCGCTGCCTCTCTCTTCGTCCCCGCAGCCTTAGCCCCCATCCGAGTCTCGATAAGCACCGCCTCTCCCATTTCCTTCTTCTAGGGTGCCCAAGAACCTCTCCTCGACCTCCCCACTGACATGCACTACCGGCGACTCGTCCACGTGCTCGTGCTCTAGCCCCGCCGGTCTAACCTGCTCGTCAGACCGGGACTGGCAGTCAGACCGGCCTAAACCCCGGTCTGACCGGTTCAACCGTTAACTTTCAAGGGGCCCTCATCCGGGGGCCCCACCTATCACCAGGGCTAGAGTAGAGTAGAGTGTAAAAATAATAGTTGGTTTAGTTGTACTGAGAAAAATACAAAAAAGGGGTTTAAATGGCTGAATGTTGTAAAATTCACCAAAAATTGACCAGTACCCAAAAAATTGCAAATTATATATCAAAATGACCAAAGTGAACTCCATTATCCAAGAAAAATAAAACTATTCATATTCTGTTGCTGAGAAATTTTGAATCAAGTAAAATGCTTTAAACCTTGCAAAAATTCACAGTAAATCAATCCCTTGTTCAAATTTTTTGAAATTTTGCCATGATGGTCAACCAGCCATATAGTACCAACCAAAAATAGTCCCACACTTACCACCATTCCAGAAAGTGTTAGTTTGTTAATAATTGTTGGTATGTGCTAAAAGATGGCCATTTATGCCCATAACCTCATACCTCTAATTTTGTACCTATAAATGCCATAGAATCAATTACAAAGGATTCTCCAATATTTAACCTGTCATTGATGAAATTGCTGTCATGCATTGTTCATGTCATTTCATCATGCATCGGTATTAATTTCGTCGTTCCTTCCCTCGCCATGATTTTTGCATTTGCGCTAGAAATTATGAGACAAGGGAGTGGAGCCTCAACAACTTGAATTTCAGGAATCAAAGGAGTTTCCCAGTCCAGGCAAGCTGAGCTTGCGACATAGCCATATTACTTTTATCTTGCTATTGTTATAATTATCATATGCCATGATTATTGCTTTGCTATGTTATGGTTTAGTAATTCCAGAATTTATGAGCATGTCACTTTTTAAACTGTTGCTTAATCTACTTGAATCATTAATGAGTGAGTGAGAGACATGGGAGCATGGTTGTATGTACAGGCTGTAACATTGTTGGGGTTCGCTCGAGCCTAACGTCGCCACTTGATGCTCCCTAATAGCTGTAAATATTGGTCGTAAGTGGACCACAGGTGTATTCTGGTTGGTAACCGCTTAATGGGGGCTCGCTACCCCCATGTGAGGGCCTTGAGAGCATCTGTGGGGCTATCGAGCAACCAATGAATCATGAACTGGTTGATGTTAATCCACTGGGTTTTATCTTGAGTTCACATGATTATTAGATGATGTTGATATGTTGATCTTATCATGAACTAGTTGGTGTTAACCCGCTGGGTTTTATCTTGAGTTCACATGTTTACTAGATGATGTTG
Organism: Stipa capillata; assembly: GCA_019208055.1. Taxonomy (NCBI): domain Eukaryota; kingdom Viridiplantae; phylum Streptophyta; class Magnoliopsida; order Poales; family Poaceae; genus Stipa; species Stipa capillata. The sequence goes on from JAGXJF010004429.1 coordinate 165,281, forward strand.
ATCTGCTAGATCTTATCATGTTACTATGACTCCTGTTAATTGATGCTTATGTTTCCTTATCGACTGTTGTCGAATTGTAGATGTTCTCATGTGATGATTACTACTATGTTAGGGTTGCGACCTTAATCATTATGTTGCTCTGTTATTGTTCATGTCCAAGCAATACTAAGACTTGTGAGTATGTTTTGTACAATGTAGTTGTTATTGCATGCTTAGGAACAGGTGAACCCTCCCTCGGCGAGTATTTTAGGATGACATTTGATTTGGTTACCCCTTCGACTTTCCGATCTTGTGAACTTATGTTGGGTATTTTGGGTCTGATGAGATACTAGCTTGTATCTCAGGGTTAAAATTGCATGTTTCCGTTGTTTATACCCTTCGTACTTTAGACCTTCGGGTCAGTTGTATGTAAACTATGTAATTGCCCAAACTTAAGGGATGTGTACTATCTATCAGTTTGAACCTTCATTTAGAGTTTGTGCAATGATACTTGAAGTTGTTCACAACGTCTCTTCATATACAGTGCGTGTATGTTTGAAGTGTACGAGAGGTTGTAGAGAGTTGACATTAATCCTCTGTGCGAGTCTTGTGGTCATGAGTTGAGTGACCCACCAGCTGTGATGCGACTGCCGACTGGGCAAGGTGTGGACGTTAGTGTTGGGCATTTGGGTGACCCACCAATCGTGCATTGGCCAATTGGGTTAGGGTGTGGACACAGGCGCCGGGCTCCTCTCGTGATTGTGATTCTTGTCGCAGTGGACGTGTGCTAATTCTCTACATGGTGTTTGGAATTGCATATTACTTATTGCATGATATTTGTTTTTGGCCAGTTAGATCAGCCGTGAGACATACCACCAAGTGGTCAGGTGGAGTTCGTATGCCGTGCTGGTTTGGTGTTTGACCACCTAACAAGAGTTGCATGAGGTAAGCATGCATCTGAGTTACCCGGTTTCTCAGTCTTTAACAAAATATCATTATCTAAGTCAAGTATGATTTCGGGGCCCCGACAATCTTCTTCGCGATTTTGACCATTATCCACCATATTCCACCATAAATCATTCAAGACCATCGAAGGGAAACATCATTACCACACTTCCACCATCTCACCGTTGGAATCATCATCAACATAATTAGCACGGCCGCTTCCTCCAATAGATTGATCCCTAAACTTGCTTATAGTACTATTGACATTATGTTGTATCATACTTTGAATTATTTAGTAATTTATTTGTATTTTTAGGATGTGATGACTATGTATTTCACCATGATCATGAACACAATCATCATGTTTGAGTAGTTTATTGTTTTTTTAGGACACGGGGTGATCTCTAGTTGAAGTAATAGATCAAGTTTATGTTAATTATGACTATGTTTGTTGTTATGCTTTATGATGGTATATGAACGTCAATTGTGTATCAATTGCCTTTACGGACATAGAGATGAACACTGTTATTAGTGTAAGGGATGTGGGATGGATGGAGTGAGAGTAGTCTCTCCATTACCTAGTTCATGTAGCGGGAGAATTTATGCTATGGTCCGAGAAACCTTAATTATGATCATATATTTTTTGTATTTTTTCATAGATTGGCACACTATTTTGCATAATACTCATATATAGATGTTACAAACATCGTATTAGCATTGATTAATTCTGTAGCTAATGCTAGTGCAAATCTCCTACTAAAAAACAATGTTCTTATCATATTTGCACGCTATCTTTATATTTTAGTTACTATTTTCTATATCTTATTACTTCTAAATTATTATTATTTATTGCATTAATTCTAAGTAACCTGAAATATTACTTGCTACCTTTGTTCTATTTATTTCAACACCATATACCAACATACTGTGGCACCAGTTTCTTTGTTCGTTGTGGGCTCGACATTCTTTTTTTTTAATCAAAAGCAACGCTAAAATTGATGCTATCAACCTACGTAAAATACGAGTCATATGTGAAGCAACGTCGGCATATTAACACTATCTACTTTGACTTCATAGCTATTTCTAAACACGACGAAATGGTTGTTGCCTAGCATGCTCCAAAAAAGTAACTATTGAAACGTCAAATAATGTGAATTTTAGAATGGCATTTTGAAAAGAAAATATCGAATGTATTTTTCATTTAGGCAACTGGCATATGCATTTCTGATTGGGTCGAACCACTTAACTCGGTTTTTTAATCAATGAAGTTATAAGGCCACAAATTGAAAAATGGACCGGCATATTAGCATGAGAAATATAAAAGAGAGTTACCTTGCCACAAAGGTTAATCCAAATAGTTCTACAGAAAAAAATATTCATAAGATAAAATTCAGTGGACAAGCTCATCCAATCATGGGTTCTACACACGCATGGCAAGCTATTTGTGAAAAAATGACTACCCCTGTTGCTCTCTAGAGCGACCTAGGGGCGACTCCAACTGAGCGGCCTAGGCACCCACTCCACCACCTCCAAAGGTGATGGGTGGCTCGGATCTGTGGTGGGGGCCCTTCTTCGTGGTTCGGCATGGCAGGGCTCTCAACGTCCACTGCAAGCAATGCTTATCTCGGCGGCGAGCGGCACTCCCTCATCGGTGGCTTGGCGGCATCCTTCGCGCCCATGGTAGCCTTTTAGATTTGAAGCGGGATGGCTCACGTTGCCCCTTTCTCCAGATCCGACATGGTAGGCACGGCTGCTAGAGATCCTTTGGGTGTAGAGGGGGGCGGGCGATCGATGGTGGCCCTTGGCACTTATTCCACTGCCTTGTTCTCTGACCAAAGGCGGCTCGTCAGGGCACCGGCGTGCGCAATAGTGGGTAACGCGGTGGGGCAGGCCGGTGGCCCTCCTCGTGGCACGGCGTCAGGGCTTGTTCTATGGGGCTCAGCCACCTGAAGGCCTGCTATCACGGAGGTTGTTTTGGGCGTGGTAGTAGTGATTACTTCGTGGCACAGATGGATGGTTGTGGGATGGGCGGTGGTGGGATAATGCATTTCGAGTGAAAGCCCTATTTTGACTTTTGTGCTAGAACCAGCGATGGCGATGCTCTCAGTTGCTATTCACCTCCATGGAGGCATTGTTTCAGAACAACGACACCTCATCCTTCTCTACATCTGCATTTAACTAGGGGAAACCTTGGATCTAGGTCTTCCCGGATCAGGCAATGGCAGCGCTTCTGCTTCATTCCCTCCTTGGAGGCATCTTCTCGAAGCCCTTCCCCTACGCCGACCGGCCGACGTCAGCCAGGGGGCTAGTGGATGAAGATGCATGGTTATTGAGGTGGTGGTCCCAGATCTCTTAGCAAAGCGTTTCAATTGGCAACAACAACGTGGCACGAAGGTTTTTGCCAAATAGGAGTTGCCTTATTGCTGTTGCGGTACCTGACTGTTTGTGGTGGCTTGGACGGGGTGGGCTTGGCGTGGCTGTTGGGGGTGTTCGATGCGTAGGTTGCTTGCTATCGCAAAGTTGGAGTTGCTGGATCATGGGTACGAGGAGTGATTACAACGAAGTTATGGACGAGGTCGACATGTAGGGCTCCTAATGGTTTGTGTTGAGTTCTCTTTTCCTAAGTTTATTATGTCACGAGCCTATTGTAAATTGTGGTTCTAGCCTAGTTTTCCTCTAGAGCTCCTGTTTGCTTTGACAAAAAAAAAGATAAGCTCATCCAAAGTCTCATGGGTATCTTACAAGCATGCACACCATAGCGTTCTCCAAGATAATCCTCTTCTTGGAAGAGAGCAGTTGAACCTCCTACCTCTGAACAAATGACTGGTCCTAGCAGAAATAACAACAGCAGGACAATAAAGGAAGGTTACTATGATTCATTTTGTATAAAGTAGAGAAATAGTTACAATAAAATAAATAAGTTTATAAAACAACATTGGACCATGAGGTACTGGTCATCCACTAGAATGAAATTTAAACCACAACTTGGAATAGAAAGTAACCACAAGGCTAAGACAAGTCAAGAACATAGAAAGGCTACCACACAATGTTTGAAAGATACAGAGAATTGTTGATGACCATAAATACTGCTAATCGTTTAATTTTTTTACTCTATAAAAGATAATATGACTTTAAAAGATGTCATTTATCCTTTTTTTATCAGGACTTTGGTGTTCTGACCAAGAGACACACCATGACTTTTACACACCTTTTTATAGTACCAACACTAACAGTCCTAAAGCATCTGCACGTTGTTGGCAAATTTGGTACTCATGTAATTATCTCATCCCATACCTGTCTTATTGAAGTACTATGAGACTTAGACCAGTGGCACGGAAAGTTAAGTCCTAGAGCAACACGAGCTTGACACTTCACAAACGCAAATAAAAATAAACAAGATAAAGCTGGTTCACACTAGTCGAGGTCTAATGCAAACAAAAGAAGACTCACAACCGCCGATTGTGTGAATAAAACAACTTAGCTCGATAATTTCTCGCTCGAGACTAGCTCAACTAAATTAGAAGGCACCACAACTGGCCAGATCATCAGACTTATCGATGCTTAAGATTAAAGTTGAACATTCAACAAGTACCTATTATCAGCCTTCAATGTATTAAGGTTTCCAATAATCGTAAATAAAACTTATTAAGGTTGAACTAGACTTATTAAGTATCACCTAACGAAACCACTAGCACTACACCAGGACACCATCTTCTCAATGCTATCATCCATCGGCGAATGTGGTATCATCCGATAGATGATTTGTCAGGATGAGTTTGCTGGCCCTTTTGGACTGTGTAAATTCTATGGGCAGAAGCTTCTGCCGACGGTTAATTATTTTTCGACACACTATTTGACAACTTTGTTTTGAGAATGGATTTTGTACACGCGGGTGTTTGAGTTTAGAGTTTATGTGTTTGTGCATCTTGAAAAATTCTCAAAAGTTCTATAGAAACAATTGTAGAAAATCATACAAAAAGATGGTTGTAACTTCATTGTTAAAAAATATTTGGTGCACAAAAAGATGGTTGTAACTAAATTGTTCAACAATAAGAAATATTTTGTCTTTTTACATGGCATATTCTATAATTTTGCATGATTTTTTGCAGGTACATATGTTCTAAGATGATGTATATCTATGAACTTTTTAGAACCTTTAAGATTCACAAGTACTTAAATCCTTTTTTAGAACCCTTTAAGATTCATAAGTACTTAAACCCTAAATTTAAGCACCCAGTATTACACGTATATTTAGATTTCCTCATATTTTTACATTTTTGGATGGTTTTAAATTTCTCGACAGATCATTAGTATGGATGGACTAATAGAGCCCAAAAAATGTAATGGGCTAATAGTATCAAATGCCGCAATTGTAATGTCCAAAGCGTCAGCCACTTATACGATCACTGAAATTACGAATATGTATATGGATCATCCATCACAAACTAAAATATAATGCAGTATCCATAAAATAGAATTTTTTTATTTTTTTAGCGAGAATAGAACAAAGTTTACTACGCCGAAAAGTATGTTAGAAAAAGTTATAAAACATCAGCAACAAAATACACCATCAGAGTCATCATAAGAACAAGAAATAGTAAAGAAAATTGAAGTAGCAGCAAGAGGGAAACAAGATCATCACATCATATGTCCAAATTACAAAAATAAATGCAAGCAATGTTAAGCCTCATACTAGACATAATTGATGCAAACATGCACAGTGGAGTAGCTTTACTTATGGTCCATATGGTTAGAGAGATAATGCTAGATGGGATTTTAGCTAAGCCCGTAGAAATAGGGTCATCCAAGTTGCGGATTTGGTTAGGTGGATGGGAGGAGCTAAGTCTATGTTTGATTGGATAGATATGTGTAGATGAGACAAGATTAATTAACTAAGTTGCATAGCTTAATTTATATTAATAATAGTTAACTATACACTATTCAACACATGCTAACACTTATCAATGCTAATACATCTATAATAATGACTAATTAACAATTAAACATGTTGATTGTCACTGACCATATACTAATCAACCAACTACTGAACGCTAATCAACATACTAGCATTTATCAACAATAATCTTACAATCGTAACTACTAATTAAAAATAAAGGATGTTATTATCATTAAATATTTGCTAATGATTACATTACACAAGGGTGATTAGCTAATCTGGCTAAAACAATCGGCTCACTTCATCCAGCATATTTGAGGAATATTCTTTAAAGTTGGCTGCCCTATTCATACCATCCCTCCAATCAAACAGAGAATGAGCTCAAAAAGGTGAGTCACCATATTTTTTCCACACCCGTACCTCCAACCAAATGCACTCTTAGAAAGAGTTTAGGATTTTTCGCTCATCCTTAACACCATCTAGCAGACTTATCCCGCTGCACAAACACTGCACATGACACCAGCTTGCCAACTGCTTATACGTGCCGCATCAGGAACATGCATATATTATATGGTCATTTTCATCATAGGCTTATATGGAATCATGAAATCCAAAATAAAAAACAAGTTTCCTATGGAACATGGCATATATTTGTTCAGCTAATGACGTCAGGAATTATAGAATAAGAAAGTACCAAAAATCTAAATCAGAGAATATATATTGCTTCTTTGTAATTTCATCATAGGCTTTAGACTCTACCTTGCTCTTGATTTGTTCACTAGCTTTGCCAGAATGTGTTAAAGATTTTTAGTCTTTTCTTAATGCATACTGCAAAATAAACACACTCATTATATATCAATGTATTAACACAATTGGCCTAATAACACGTTAATCTATTCTAAAGCATCACAAATAGAAATAATATATTACCAAAAGAATTCAATCACATCCATTGAATATGACAACATCGCAAATGACAATATGGTGCATCAGGAATATGGACACATGCTTATTAAATTTAGGAGTCGAAGTCACTCTCAGACTCGCTAACCCATCCATAGCAAGGCCATCGGATAGCATGTCGTGGCACTGTCAACCTCTAGGTTGTTCCTTCTTGCCTTGGAGGCACGACCATAGCTGAAGAAGGCCCCTACAACATATATATTTTCGTATGAAATGAGGTTTAGCAAAAAATGGTTACATATTAAATGACACACAACAACCAATTCAATCCAAATTAAAACAAATTGTGACTTACTCCTTCCTGCTCTCCTTGTCCATCATCAAGGTTGAGCTCTCCAAAAAGACATTTTTAAAAAACAAGATAAAAGATAAATTAACCACCCAAGTTTTTAAAACCATTTGCGATTTCCTCCAACACACAGGAAGGACCAATCAAAATAAAGTACCCGCACACCCCTTCATTTTGCAAATTGCGCTAAGGAACGTGCCACGCCATTTAGAGTCCTTCTAATTTTAACAAACTTGATGTCAGGAAGACATTGAGCAAGACTGACCGCCTCTTATCTCAAATCATTAAAAGAAGACATGTCCTCCGAAGCTGTTTTAAGGTGCCGATGAACAAACTGTAGTCTGTTTCTAACACCACAGGGGCATGAAAGTTAGTGAAAGCTGAAGGCCCCTTACGCAAGCACTAAGTTTAGCTTCCTCAACCCTAGAACAGGAAGAAAGAGGATCCCAAGTTGAGGAAAGAACTGCACTAGTGTGGTCTCCAATAACAACATCAATGGTATCAAAAGATGAGGACCAATCATAAACTGCATCAACGTTCACTTTGGCCCATCCATCAGCGGAGGCGTCCAAGCATTTTGCATTTCCTGGTTCATACATATAGGACAATGTGCTGGCACCATGGATGTCACCAAAAGAGTTAGTATTATGCTGCCTCGAAAATGAGGAAAAATAACTCTGAAGAAACGCCAAAACCGCACAAGATTTTCATAGGGTGACTGCGCAACTGAGCCAGCCAGCCATCTCAGGGTCGTCTTCTTTGGGTGGTGAAACCATGGAACGGCTCATCGCAGGTGCGAATGCACTCCCGCAATGCAAACGACGTTGCACCAAGAAGAAATGAGCTGATTGTGGTGTGGTTGGGCAAGGAAATCATTTGGAGTTGCTTGGATGTACTTTTTTATTTGGATGGAATTCTATTGTGTTTGTTATGCTGTCGAGTACACTTTGAACAATTGAGTCAAACTATGTTATGTGGTTGTTATGCTTTGTGCCATTATGTGTATGTGATCGATATGCGTTTGTGTCGTTATGTGTACGTCTCATATGCTTTTGGACCACCAATTTGTGCCCCAAAACATACCCTACTTCTCAATAGTCTGGATGGTCCTCCACTTTTGGGATGTTCTTTTCAATCCCCTGGATTTTCTCTCTCATTATATCTTGTCCAAATCACCAAAAAAATGCTCCCTAAAAATCTCATATCCATATAATCCGTACTTGCCCTAGAGTATCCAGACATACTCTCATAGAAGGTCAAAAAAACCCAGACAGCCCGGACTTTCCTTGGAGTATTTTGACATCCTCGAACAGAAGCTCACAAATTTCTAGAGTCCAAAATTGACCTGGAGTATCCGGACATCCTCAAATAGAAGTTCCAAAAAACCCGAATAGTCTGGACTCGCCTCGGAGTATCCGGACATTCTCAAACATAAGGTCCATACTACCCGGGTAGTCCGAACTTGCCCCAGAGTATCCGGATAGTCACCTCAGATACTCCGGGCTCTATACAAGTTTGTATAGTCCAGGCCCATCCCGGATACTCCGGGTGCCTGTATCCAACAACTTAACTACCTTTGGTCCAACTCCAAATATCTCTTCCATATCACACCCAACTTGCCTCTTACTCACCATATTGCTAAATTGACCTGAAGTACCTAAGACCTCTTCCTCCACCGAATCTCGAGCTCAAGCCTCCCCTCGGTGATCTCTTCTCCATCCCCACACTTGGAGATGGGGAGAAGCAAACTTCCACCGGGCCAAAATCCATTGGATAATCTGGGTAACTTGTCTCTCCTATCCTCCTTGTCCTGCCTAGGATTTGCGTAGTAGTAGTCGTACATCTAGCATCATGAAAAATTCTAGGGTTTGTGGTGAAATAAACTTCCCGAATACTCCCGGCTCTGCCTAGACACTCCGGAGGGCCGGATACTCTGGATTTTTCCCGGATTATCCGGACATCTTATTCTAGCATCCTAGGGTTTCATCGACTCGCTATCCATCCTAAAATCTTTGATCCAATCCTTGTGCACTTATCCACCTGCTCTCATCTGCTATATCACAGGGACTTGTCAACAAGGTTCGAGCTCTAGTGAGGATCACCATCTCACTACAAAGGATCGCTGCAAGAAGAAAGGGGTTATCGAAGATGAGGAGTTCATTCCTCTAAAGCGAAGGGAAACCAAGAAGGCTACCAGGAACATACCCACTTCTAAGGCGAGTTCAACAAGGCATCTATGAACCTATCTACATGGGGTTGAACAAACCAGTAATCCATCAACGAGTTATTGGTTGGGAATACATCAAGAAAAATGCTAGTCAATTTCGGGCATCTATGAGGTTTGTGAGTCAAAAAGGTACATGTGACCTTATGGGAATGCAATACAATTGGAGTGACAAGATTGTTATGGAATTCTATGCCACCAGATATTGCCAAAGATGATGCCAAGACCATGACTTGGATGACCAACGGGAAGATTATTCAGTCCACCTTCGATGACTTTGCCACAGTTCTGGGTCTTCCTGGGTCTGCGGATCAAGACACACACATGCTTCACGATGATGAACCGATGAGGGCTAATGGGTGCGTGGAATTCTATGATGAGCACACCAAGGGGGCCTTACGAGGAGCCAAGGGCTTGCTACCATTCTTTGCAACATTGAACAAGCTCTTCTGACACACTCTTTAGCCAAATATGGGCGATGGAGGTCAGATTCACTCTTACATGTTGAGTCTCCTCAATGAGATGATATGCGACATTAGAAACTTCCACGTGATGGACTTCCTCTTCAATGAGATCAGGATCACTATGACGGAGCAACTAAGGTCTTTGCCCTTTGCTCCCTACATTCAGACGCTTGTTGATGTCATGACCGGAGAACATTTCGTCAAGAATGTCAGTCATGGTTTGTACCAATCTGAGTTTGTACTCCATGTACCACCTCAAATAGGGATTCCTCCTCCAAGTCTACCAGAGACCCCCCCCTCCTAGTATGCTTCGCTCCACTACAGATGCTCTCAAGTCCATTTTCTGCCTATACAAGAGCATCAAGACCAAGAAAACTCAGATCCGCCACACTCAAAAGAAGAATGCCATAAGAATGAAGAAGATTCAAGCTCACTTGAACATGCAAAACATATCTCCTGAGGGTTCTAAGTATGCTCCTAGTGATGACGACAAGGAAATCCTTAACCCGTTCTAGTCCCCACTGTTGTCTCCTTCACTCTCTCGAGAGGAGGAAGACGAGGACTCAGATTAGCTTTTCTCACCTTCTTTTCATCCTTTTTGGTGTCTTGATGCCAAAGGGGTGAAGAAAGGTTTTAGGTGGTGGGGAGTTCGCTTTTGGGTCATAGTAGTTGTTAGTGTGTCCTGAGTTACAAGACGAGCACTTCATTTGACTCTCCTTGTCTTGTAAACTTCATTTCCTCTTATTATGTGTGTGGTAAACAATGTGATCTAAGACACGTGTGTGATGAACTATGTGGTATCGTTAGGTTATGCCTAGCTACTTTATTTGTATTGTCTTATTCCTCTCTTTTACCATTGAACCATTGAATGCATTGTTTTTTCTTTTTGTATGGATTAAATGAAATTATTCCAATGAATAGATGATCAATTTTCCTAGAGTTTAGTGATTTGAAAACACAACTGTTTCTTTAATGCAATTTTAGAGTTTGTTCGAATAAAATCACTAGATAAGGGTTGACAATATGAAATCTTACAATCTGAAATTACAACCATAACATCAAACAAGCTAACAGAGGACTCTACTCAATGCACTGGGGGTATTTCCCCTTCCGCATACGACCTACATGATATTCTCCTCCTTCGATCTTTATGCAACCTGCCACCTTGTGCTTCCTCACCCTCTCTGCCTCACATGCCTTCACAACACGACGTTGCGCCTTATTCTTTTAGTTGCACCGCACCTCCTCCCAATGCTTTTGCTTCGCCTCAAGCTCGGCCTCATGCATGCAGCACTCAAAGATATCTTGGCTCCACAACATCTCATGCCTGAGTTGCTCCTCATCGGCTTTTGATTGGGTACTATCTAGCCACTTATATAGTCATAGATAGGTAGGGGAGACTGCATGTAAGTCAAGTTAGCATTAGTGATATGTGATAAAGTTGTGCATCATGTAACAAATGAAGATATGTGCGAGTTTTACCCGTGGATGACAACCGTACACGCCAAGCTTTGCTAGCTCATTATTGTAGTTAGTACACATGAAGAACCTTCTACCAATGGTGTACCACATATCTTCGAACATCATGAGCCTACAAGGATCCTGGCACCAGCAAATCAGAACCTTCAAACATTTGGGCACACAAACCCTCAACTTCTCCTTAGCCAATTCATCAAAACTAGATGAAGTCATGCCTATCATATCACAATATTAACACCGTACATGTATTACATGTATTATTAAATGCTAGGAAAATTTAATTAAATAAAGTTCCAAATCATCGTCAATGATTCAATAGTGATATCTCAATGCAACATATTTTGATGAGTTTTATACACATCACAACAATTTATATAAATTTATAACATATATTTCCAACAAATAACTAGAATCTTTAACATTACACATATTCAATTTCATATGTGCTTATCATATTGCATTCCAAACATCACAAGGGATCTCAAATACCTCTCACATTGCACATGAACCATCCCACATTATTAAGCATTTAGAAATCACACAAGACATTAGTATTTCAATAGTAGAAATAAAAAAACTAAGGTTTCAACAAATATATGTGAAAATAGAGCAAAATAGAAAACATATTGGATGGAATTAAGGGGGATTGATTGAGTTTACCTCCAATCCACTTTTCCTTCCAAGAGATTGGAGAAATAGAGGCTATTTTGGTGTATTTGGGTGGTTGGAGATGAGGACAAGAGAGGGAGTGCTCAGGTAGATGGGAGTGTGGATGGGGGTAGGGTGGGGCTGCAGTTAAGTTACTAACATTGGCGCCATTGCTATTGGAACCAACCACTGGCGCCATTGCCACTGTCGCTGGCACCCTGTACGCGTCATAGCTACTAGCAGCTCTAGGCATCAACCCCCTTTTCGCACCATCAGTACTGACGTCAAACCCTAGAGCCATTGGGAACAAGTAAGCGGTTGGGGCAAACAACGTGTCAACTCACAGGGCGCCATTTCAGTTGGCGCCGAGAGATGTTGGGTCGGCGCCAAGCCAAGGAGTCAGAAGTGGCAACAATTTTTGGTTGGGTTCATTTTTGGCGAAACTCTACGTTTTTGGGTCAAAATTGTCGATTTTTAGCGAGGAAAAGGAACTATTGGGGGGATGTGACGTGTGTGAGGGTATGGTTTGGGGATTTTAATAGACATCCTTTCACACGCTTGCGGCCTCACCGATGACGGCCACATCATTAGTCGTGCAACGGATGATGCATCTACGGTATATGCCAATCGTATGTTATTTGTTCGCTGATGAATCAAAAGCCAATAAAGATTTAATCTATGTCGATGGTTTGTCAGACCGCTTGTGTGCCTTGTGCCGACGTGCCATCCTTCACCACGTATTATCGTCTAGCGTAGAGTGTAGATAGCTCTAAACAATTCACACCCTATGTTTCATGTCAAGGTAAACAAGATAAAAATAGATGATATGTCGAGGTGACGACAAAAATTAGTGACACGTTACGACAGCTCACTGACGGTGATAAGGTCCATGCTCATGACAGTGTCGTAGGCGTCTCTAGCCTTCTTCTTCTTGTGCACATGAGGACGATGAGGCGGGGCTTGGGGGCTCCCTGGCAATGTGCGACAACGTGGCAGGTGATAATAGCAATGAAGTACTCCTGCCGTGGTAGCCCCATGGCAGCTGGTTGAGCATGGGCTTGGGCTCAGCCAGGTTGGGTTCAGACCCAGGGAAGGATGGTGAACCATGGGGAAATGATTGATGACCTGGGGCAACACGGGGTGGCTGCCGCAACAGACTTGCAGAGCCACTATAAAGCCCGGACAAAAATGTTGCCACGACAGGTCTACAACAAGGTGGTTAGGGTTTGGCTAAGGTTTAGAGAAAGGAACAGAGAGAAAAGGAGGGATGGGCCTTCAAAAACTACAAACTCCAAATAAAATCCGAATGCAAATTCAATTATGAATAATTCAAATTAAATATCCTTTTTAAATAAATTTCCAAGTTAGAGCTTATTTATTCCATGTGAGAGCACAATTTTCTCTTTTGTCCTTGAATAAAAGGTTCTAAAAATCCAAGAAAATTGGGCTGTTATAGCTGATGTTCAAAGACCATTACTTTCGCCACTCTGGAGATTATATATTGTTCAGCTGGGCCGTTCTCAGCTCACCGTTGAGTCTTCAAAGAAAGAATTCCATTTCTCCTTGCTTTTGCTCTCTAGCTAGAAAAACATGAGCTCCATGGTGTCCGCAATTACCCCAAATCAAAGCGATCTAATTTTGTAGTAATAGGTCAAATCTGATTCTGTGGTTAGTAATTGGAAACAATGTAACCACTAGTGTTTGTCATTCTAAAACAGATATTTCACCAGTCCAGCCACATGAAGCAATCACATTAGGCATTACAGGGTGGTATGCAACATAAGTGCATGCTTCTTTGAAGGCTTCTATTTTCCTCAAAAGCTTTGAGGATTTATAATCATAAAAATAGATACAGCCATCGGATGAACCAGATGCAAGTTCCCTCCCGCTCAGAGAGAAACTGCACTTTATCGGGAAACCCCACACTCCATGTCCTTCGAATCGCCTATACCTGTTTAGCTTGAATGGTGGCCTTGCCGAAAAAATTGCCATGTAATTACCATTGGATTGCGCAACAAAAGAAGCTTCATGTGGGTTGTATCTTACGCAAGGACAGGTGTACGCTTCTGTATAAACCTGTGATACAAAGTATAAACCAGTTCATAGTTTGCAAAACACTTTCCCTGAAATAACGCTGTTTCACAATCTAATTCAAGATGCATCAACATGAAAAATGTACTTCTAGAGATTATTTATGGGCAGACTTAATCATCATCAAACTGAAAGGAAGGCCAGTCGCAACGGTTGGCACGTAGCAGCTGGGAGAGTCGGAAGCATTAGATTAGGGAAGTGTTGATTCTGAAGTATCCAAGTCAGGTACAGGGAAAGCATCCCCTGTGGATGCATGCTATCTATAGTAGATGGATTGGGTTAGTATCCCTTACTGTTTCCTTTAAATAAATTAGAAAGTCCAGTTTGCATTGAGAAGGTTGAGTCCGCTTCAAGTTAGGTCAGGTGGTCCTATAAAGGACATCAATACAATCAATACAAGAATAGACCTCCTCAAAGGCCATAACAAGCCACGCTCAGAGCCCAGTCGCCCCCTAGCGCACAAGGGCGAGCACGAGTTATGGCATTACCCTGGTAGTTCTCGACCTGAGCCTCATTGTGTTCTTCCCTCCCCTCTTTCCCACCATGCAAATGTAGCCCATCACAACAATAGACCTCCATGGTTTCTAAACTACGCATTACTAGTAAGTACCACACAGCAAGTCACATACAGCATGGTGAATTGGTGATCATAATTCATCAGTTGAGAAATTTTCTATATTGCTAGAGCATACAGGTACAGTACTACAAATTTCTTAACAGAGTTAACGAGGCATCTATACTAGTAGACCAAGCATATATTGGAATGTGGGGACAAGTTGGAATTGTTTTTGCAATGGAGCATGGATAACGAACCAAAATCAAGCAAAGAATCGTAATGACTATTAAAATTTTCAAAAATGTGCACAGAATGGATATTCAACAAGGAGCAATTTATCACCCACATATGTACTGTTAACACTTACGCGGTTGGTTGAGTATGTTGTGATCAAATATTGTAGCTGCTTGATTATGTTGTGATCAAATATTCAATTCATATTAGTATTGGAGCATATTAAGGGTTCCAGACATGTTTTTTCTCTCATTTATATCCTGAACTTCATACTTGCAGTTATACTTGACAGAAATGAGCTATACAAGTGAAATTTGCTTAAGTAGCCGAATAGAGGCAAATGTAGCAAGAAAGCAATGAAGCATCGAGCATTTTAATAAGGATTATTCTCTCTCTTTCAAACTTCGATGTGTGCATAAGTTGAATGCATGCATACAAATGGGGAAAATATCACGAGGTAATACACTACTTTGTTCTTTACAGTAGATCCTCTGCTTGGAAATATTCATCTTTTCCTTTTTTAATTAATTTTTAGTAGGGCTCTCCCCTAGCCCCTCCCCCCTCCCCACCCCAAAGAAAGGGGGGGGGGCACATGAGGTAATGAAAGGAAGACAAATGCCATAGCAAACTAATAAGTGATATAAATTGATATAATCTGTTACCTGATTAGACAAAGGAACTTGTCGTAGAACATCCCATATAATTATTGAGTTCTCACTAATATTGCTTCTAGTTGTGTCAGTTGAAGAGATAAACTGTTTCCCATCAGCACTGAATTCAATGTCAAGGATGGTGCCAAGACTTCTATGAAATTCTTTAGTTACCAAGCCACTACGAATATCCCAGAGTCTAAGAGAACCCTTGGACCCACCAGACAGGAAGAGATTGGAGTTACTTGGACTAAACTTGATCACCTCCACAGCTTGATCCTCCTTGAAAACCTTTATTTCTTTTCCCTCCTCAACATCAACTAGTCGTGAGGAACAATCAAACCCTCCAGAAAGCACAAAGGGGCGGTGATGGGACCACCTGACATCCTTTACAGCAGCAGTATGATATTTTAAAACACAAGCAGTAGTATTCCCTTGGTTCCATACGTTCCATATGTGGACTGTATGGTCCATTCCAGCAGAAGCAAGAAGATGTCCTGTGAATTTTCATCTTTGTGAGTATGTGCTGACAATAATATTGTAATTGAATACGATAAAAACCAAGAAAAATTATCTTGGGGAGTTGTGTACATCAAAGTGTGACTTTATTTGTAGCACAGCTCCACAATTTGGTGGAATTTACAATCAAGATATAACAAAGAAGAATTTTAGTATATCTGTTGAGCTAAGCAACACGAAATCAAGATATATACTTCAAATATTTGAATAAAAAGAATAATTCCAACTTTGCCCCTGCAAATAATAGAACATGATCCAACTTTCTTCCTTGTGAGGGAAGAGAATGGAATAGTAAAGTGTGTTTTGTCTCGGGGCTAAAAAATATAGATAGTACTTTGCCAAGTTCATACCATTAACTTTGGTAATGCTCTCAATATCAGGATATGTCTCACATGGGCTTTGTTTACTAGTTAATGTACCAGATTCATACCATGTTTGAATACCCAATTGGTCATAAAATAAACATGTTATTATGAACCAAAAACCCTAGCAAGAATCCTGCATTTTCTTAAATATTTTAATGCATAACCCTAGAGAACGTCTTACAACTCATAATTTCAAAGAGTGTTTACTTATAAGTTGATACATATAAGTCGAAGCAAAAAGTTAGGTAGAAGTACACAGTATGTAAGGTTAACTACCGACCATGACTAGGTGACCAATCCACACAATTGACTGCTTTAGTGTGACTCGTCAAAGATACTGAGAGCTTAGAAGGAGAACTTCTGGTCGATCCAGACTTCGGTTGGCATCGTAAAGAATGTAAAATATCAGCTCGAATATTTGAATCAGTGAGAGGGCCGACAGCTGAAATAAAAATCATAGAGCATATGAGCAAAGAACATAAAGGCTGTTTAAGAAACACAAGAAAAAAAAACTAAAGTAAACATGTATCACCCTCTAAACACATTGAGTCATCATCAGTTCATCATAAGAGCTAAATATCATTCCCAGGGACAAAACGGGACTTTGATTTTTCTCGCACAGCAATTAACAATACACAATTCTCCATAGTTTCAAGTTCAACTATTGAATCTATCAAAATAGACAAGATCAAGTCCATACTGAAAAATCCATCATACTACTAACGACTCAATTCTATCTCAACACAGATCACACAAGAATCTCCTCCTAAACTCAGTTAAACATTTGGCGATGATGCATATCCGGATATCCCTACTTCAACCTGACCGGAATAGGAAACATAGAATGACTAATCCAACTGTTGCAGTGCCTGCCACAAGGGGGAGCAAGAGTCCTCACCGGGAGACTCGAACTCTGGTGCCATCGGCGGAGGAAGCGGTGCCGCGGACGCCGCCAGGAGGGCGCGCTCCCTCTTGGACACGTACTTTCCCCTAGCGGGAGCAGCCAACGGCTGCGCTGCCTGGGACGACGCCGGTTGAGGGGTGGCGAAGGGAGGAGGTGGTATGTATGGGGTAGGCTCCCAACGAGGCCTCTTCGGGGGAGGCAGGGCGGCGGAGGTGGGATCCGTGGAGGCCCAGCTAGATGCGGCGGTGGATTGGGTGCCGTCGCCGTCGTCGTCGGAGGTGGCGCCGTAGGCGGCGGAGAGGAGATCCATCGGCTGGAAGGTTTCAGTACAAGACCGTTAGATGCATGACAAGTGTCATCCTCCTAACCATCATACTACAAATATCTATATTCTAGAAATCTCTACAATATTTGCAAGTCATAGATACTTTCTTACTTCATAACTTCTCTAGCACTACACTTAAAATATCTTACTCTAGAATTTTCCCTAAATTCTAGTGTTCTCTAAAATATCTTCACCATACTTATCCATGATATTTTCTAGTATCTTCTTCTCAAATATCTCTCTTGAAATACTCAAAAGTCTTCTAGAGTATTTTTAAGTATGCATTGCTCAAAAAATAATTAAATTAAAGGGAAATACAAGCACGTTGCACGCCAGGAAATACGAACCCTAATTAAGCTCAGACACTACAACCCGAACCTACAAACGCCGCAGAATAACAAGCGCACTCCACGAATAGTATGGATCCTAATTCGACTAAACTCGGAAACCCTAGAATCCGGCCCCCGAATGCGCAGGCAAAAATTCCCCACGCACGAAGCCAGAGACCCTCGAATTCGAGCTCAACAGCCTCTCCCCAACCCTCGCGAACCCGACCAAACCGCGACCAGAGCGTCCAATTTCGGAACCGAAGCAAAGCCGGAAGCAGAGGAGGAGGTGCAGACCTTCTTCTTCCAGCCGGAGGGCGCCGGGAGTTCGGCGCCCGCACCTTCCTCCCCCTCGACCGCCTTCCTCAACGGAGTCTGCGAGGGCGGGCGGCGGGAGTGTGCGAGGGCGGGCGGTGGGGGCGTGCGAGCGCGGGGGGCGGGCGCGGGTGGCGGGGGCGTGCGAGGGTGGCCGCGGCGTGCGAGGGCGGGGGCGCTGCGGGTGCGAGGGTGCAGGGGCAGTTGGGATCGAGCGTGAGGGGGAGGTTAGAGCGGACGTGGTTAGGGAGAGTGCTTTGCAGCCATCCGATCGTTATTAAGAAATTAATTAATTAATATTGGATGATTGAGATGATAAATATTTCCATCAAACTGAGATTTTTAATATTGATACAGATTTGAATCGACGATGATGGTCGGTTTTTGTCATCCATCTTTCCCTTAAGCACTGGTATAACTTTCTGACGACGGACCATCTCTCTATGATTTATACCATTTTATTTTAGGATTTGTAAAACATCAAATGATATTTTTTTATAGTTTTATTATTTGTAATTTGTTTTTTTAACTCAAAGTTAGTGTCTGTGACTAATATATTTTGTATGACAACTGATTTGCTACGTGATTAAGTTTATTTTTATTATTTCCATAACAACATTCAGATATTCAGCTAATTATGAGTAAATTTTTAAAGAGTAAAATTGTCGTAAGATGGAGGGAAATTTGATGACTTTGTGTGATAAATTGCTAAAACAAAAGATGTATTTTACGAGGGAGAAAGGGAACAGGCGTTTTGCTGCAAAAATTTCTATAACCTGAGGTTTTGCATTTCTGTGGTGGGGTTTTTGCCCTACTTTGTCCTTTCAAGAAAACATAAGGTTTTGCATTAGTAACGAAGCACTGCACCCAACCTGGCAAGGCGCTTAAACAGGTCCTTTATTTCCCATTTTGTTCAATCTAGCTACTGATGTGTTTACTAAATATTAGAAAAAATTCTCAAGTAAATAACATTCGAGGGCTTTTACCTGACATTACGCTGATAATGTCATAATGTCATCATCCTCTAATATGCTTGCTGATGACACTTACATTTCCTTCAAACCAATATAGAGGTTGCTAGATACCAGATTTAAACAGACACTAATTCAAATCGAACAGACACGACGAGGCGCGAGATTCGGCGTGACAAGAATTCAACACTATTCACTGTTACTATTCACTATTTACTATTCACTGTTCACTGTTCACTGTACTATAGCACTATTCTGCACTATTCTTTATTCTTACACGCTTAGATTCTTATTTGGTATGGTTAATTCGCAGAATCTTTATGGGTTGGCGAGACCAACAAGACAGCCAGGTGTGCAAAAGCAGTTATAAAAAGGAATAAGTGTATATTTGGCCCCTGAACTATTGGCTGCATGCAGATTTGAACCTTCAATTCCAAAACCAGGCAAATCGTACCCTTAAGTACTCAATCCGGGTAAATATCTCCCTTTGAACGGTTTCGCGCTGACGTGCCAGCTGTTTGAGCACACCCGGACAGGCTGGCGCTGAGTTGGACGCAGAGAGGGACCGGCCTTGCCACGTCAGCACTGAAGCATTATCACCCCCCTCGCCCAAATTTCCCCCCGAAACCCTAGCCCTAATTTTGAAGGCGGCGGAGACGCAGAGGTGGAGACGCAGCGGCGGCGGCGGCGGCAACAGCGGAGTCGGCACCGGCGGTGGCCGCGAGAAAAGCTCAAGGATTGGCGCAGCGCTGGCTTGGGCTACTCCGGCGCGTCACTTCGGTGGAGGTAAGCTTTCCAAACTCGTACGCCCCATCTCGAGGTTCCTCTTTCCGTTGCACTCCGATCTCCTCATTATCGCAGCATTTTCGTCTCTGTAGGCCATGGATCCGTTAGATTATCTACCCGTGCGCTTTCATTACAATGGCGAGTTTCTGAACAGTGGTCTAGATGTGGATTACATAGGTGGAGTAGAGGCCATGTCGTACATTGAGCGTGACAAATTGTCTCTACCGGAGCTTAGAGGACACTTTAAGGACCATTGCTCGGAGGTAGAAGATAAGCGCTTCTTTTGGTGCTTCCCAGGTGCAGAACTTAGAGATGGTCTGAAACTCTTGTGGGATGACAGTAGTTGTCAGGTGATGTCTGAAGGGATTGTTGAGTGTGGTGTAGCTGAGATTTATGTTGAAACTGTTTCACGTGTTGAAGCCCCCGGCGTAGATGACAGTGATTTTGAGGATGAGTTGGAGGAACTGTCTGCTGAAGCATCAGAGGAATTCCAAGCATCAGATGAAGATGAGATGTTAGGGAGAAGAAGAACAAAGCCTTTGGTTGTTCTCAGTCCAAGCAAAGAGAGAATAGACAAGGAAATTGCTGATGCTCGTGCTGTCAAGGAATTTTACAGCAGCCCAAAGAGCAATAACAAGGGTAAGGAATCAGCAATGGAACCTGACATAGAAGAAGTAGATGAAAGCAGTGATGAAGACTACAAACCAGGTGATGAATGCACATCAGAGGAAGATGATGAAGCTGCAGAGATAACAACGAAGTACAGAGAGTTCAAGAAACAAATGAGGGCAGGGAGGATCGATCATTTGGATGATGTTCTGTGTGATGTGGTGCCTCAAGTTGGTTCAGGCAGTTTTGTAGGTGAAGATAATTCTGCTGATGGTACTCCTTATGAAGATAGTGATTTTGAAGCTTCCTTTGATGAACTTGGCAGTGATGGTGAACTAGTACTGAAGAAAAGCAAGTATCCAAGATTCAAAGACAATAGTGATGTTCCACAGTTCACACTAGGTATGAAGTTTGATTCAAAGCATGACTTCAAACAAGCAATTATCAGGTATGGCCTGGGCCACAAGAAATTGATCAAGTTTGTGAAGAATGAAGCTAAGAGAGTTAGGGTCAAGTGTGATTGGCCCTCATGTCCTTGGGTGTGTCTTCTAGCTTTAACCACCAGGTCCACTAGCTGGCAGATCACCACTTTGAATGATGTGCATGTATGTCCACCAAGAAAGGATAACAGATTAGTTACGTCAACAAGAATTGCAGCTAAGTATGAGAACTTGATAAGAGCAAATCCCACATGGAAGTTAGATAGCATGAAAGCACACATCCAAGAAGAAATGTTTGCAGATGTCAGCATCCACCAAGTAAAGAGAGCTAAGAAGCTAGTCATGCAAAAGTGGATGGATGCAACTAGGGGGCAGTACAGCAGAATTTTTGACTACCAGGCAGAGTTGCTTAGGAGTAACCCAGGTAGCACTGTTGTTGTGAAGCTAGATCCTGACAATGTAGACCCAATGTTCCAAAGGATTTATATATGCCTTGCTGCTTTGAAGAAAGGTTTCATGGCAGGGTGTAGAAAAGTCATTGGCCTTGATGGTAGCTTCTTCAAGGGTTCAACAAATGGAGAGCTTCTTTGTGCAATAGGAAGAGATGGAAACAACCAGATGTACCCAATAGCTTGGGCAGTGGTAGAGAAGGAAACAAATGATTCATGGGACTGGTTTTGCCAACTGCTTTTCAAAGATGTCAAGGTTTATGATGGTGATGGTTGGGTGTTCATTTCAGACCAGCAAAAAGTGAGTATTATAACACTTTCCCTCTTCCCTTTGAAATGCAAGGAACTTATAACCTTGTTGATTTGTTTGTAGGGCATTATCAATGCTGTCCAACATTGGGCACCTCTAGCAGAGCACAGGAATTGTGCAAGGCACATATATGCCAACTGGAGAAAAACCTACAAGAAGAAGGAATGGCAAAAGAAGTTCTGGAGGTGTGCCAAAGCTTCATCTGTAAGTCTGTTCAACTTAGCTAGAGCAAAGCTTGCTCAGGAAACTGTAGAAGGGGCAAGAGCAGTCATGAACACTGACCCCCATCACTGGAGTAGAGCATGGTTCAAACTAGGATCAAATTGTGATTCAGTAGACAATAACATGTGTGAGAGTTTCAACAAGTGGATTGTAGAAGCTAGATTCCTGCCAATTCTAACCATGTTAGAAGCTCTTAGAAGGAAAGTTATGGTTAGGATCCAGGAAAATAGAACCAAATCTGACAAGTGGGATACAAGGATCTGTCCCAACATAAACAAGAAACTGAATGCGTACATAACTGAGTCAGGTGCATGTCATGCAATTTCAAATGGTGATGATCACTTCGAAGTCAAGCATCTAGAAAACAGATACACAGTGGACTTGAACAAGAGGACTTGCAGCTGTAGGTATTGGCAGCTATCTGGCTTGCCTTGCTCTCATGCAATTGCTTGTATTCACTTCAAGACAAATACTTTGGATGCTTATGTGGCTAAATGCTACAGTGTGCCTGAGTTCAAGAAGGTATATGCACACTGCCTGCAGCCCTGTGAAGGCATGTCAGCTTGGCCTACCTCAGAGAGAGCTAAACCAGTAGCACCCAGGTATGTGAAGATGCCAGGTAGACCAAGAAAAGAGAGGAAGAGGGAACCTCAAGAAAAGCCCAAGGGAACAAAGGTTTCAAAGCTAGGCACAATAATAAGGTGCAGGCTGTGCAAATCAACAGGGCATAACAAGAGTACTTGCAGTGAAAATCCTAAGAATACCCAGTCTGGTACTGCAGCCAGCCAATCTTCAGCTCAAGCTCCAAGACCCCAAGATAATAACATGGTTAGTGTCTGTTTGCATATACTAATACCTTCTGTTCCTTATTTGTCATAACCTCATATGTAATACACAGCAACTTGTGCAAGCATCACAACAAAGTATAGCTAGCACAAACAAGAGGAAGTCTAGTCGACTGGAAAGCCAAGAAGGATCAAAGAGGCAGCAGTGTGCTACTTCATCTGCAAATGTAAGTTACAGTCAATGAGTACTCCTGGATTACTATTTTTTCAAGCACTAACACATGTCTATCAAACTTCAGTCTGGAAGAAGTATGAAGAAGAAGGCTGGGAAGGCTTTTGCTAAGGTCACTGTGAAGACATCTAAAGGAGGAACAGCTTCCATGAATCTGCAAGCTAGTGTGCCAGGAAGTGCTAATGTCTCCGTCAATATGACCTCAGGAAGTGCTGTTGCACATGTGCATGCCCAGGAAGAACCAATGAAGCAAAAGAAGAAGCTGCCTGCACTATGCATGGAAGACTAAACTGTGTTTGTTTATGTTCATGGTGTCCAAAGCCATATGGCCTAAACTGTGTTTGTTTATGTTCATGGTGTCCAAAGCCAGATTATATGGCAAAAACCTTTCAAGTGTTATGTCTCATGCCAGACTTGGCCCTATTGTAATGCCTGACATTTATGCATTTCTGTTGCTAATGTTATGTGTCATGCCAGACTTCAGAATCTATTACTTCCATTGCTCACATATTCAGTGCTCATAGATCCATTGCATTAAGTGCTAAATAACATTCAGTACATCATACATAACAGCAAGGCATACAGCATTTGTACTCCTACAATTTTGCTTACATAGCCTTCAGTACTACATACATAACAACAGCAAAGCATATTGCAGCCTTGAAAATCATTCTATCCTTCTCCAACTTGCGAATTCGAAGCTCCTGTTGTAAGATTAACATATCCTTTTGAGTTGCACCTTCCTTCATTGCCTTCACTTGTTCTCTGTGCTCAAACACAGAACCTTCCAGCCGTGTCTGTGCGTCTCTCAGGTTCCTGTTCTCAGCAAGCAAACCACGAACTCGGTCTCTCAAATCCACAAGCAACTGACGCATAAATGGGGTCGTTTCTTCATCGTACCACTGAAAGAATTTGCAACCACCAACCTAAACAAGAAGATCAGCAAGCAATCAAACACCACCCACGAGGAACACAGACAACCAAGACGAAATCGAAATCGATTTCATCCAACTTACCCGCGCAAGCTGGCATTTCAGGTACCTCCTTCCTGGATTGCCGTCGCTCCAAGAAATCCATCTCGCCGCCATCCTTGCTTCAGCGCACCAGCATTGCACCGGCGGCGAATACTCCAGCGGCCGCTGGCGGTATGGTACCGGTGAGTGCATTGAGAGGCCACCGACGTCATGCGATGAGGAAGAGGACCCGCCAGACCGGCTTGACATCGCGGACGACTCCATCTACAGCTGCTGCTCGTCCCCGCTGTCGGGTGCTGCTCGTCGCCGCTCTCCGCCGCCTTCAAAATTAGGGCTAGGGTTTCGGGGGGAAATTTGGGCGGGGGGGGAGGGGGGTGATAATGCTTCAGTGCTGACGTGGCAAGGCCGGTCCCTCTCTGCGTCCAACTCAGCGCCAGCCTGTCCGGGTGTGCTCAAACAGCTGACACGTCAGCGCGAAACCGTTCAAAGGGAGATATTTACCCGGATTGAGTACTTAAGGGTACGATTTGCCTGGTTTTGGAATTGAAGGTTCAAATCTGCATGCAGCCAATAGTTCAGGGGCCAAATATACACTTATTCCTTATAAAAATCCTACTCGGTACTCACCATAATTATCACTAATTTACTTCAGAAGTAGCTAAGTTTTCCCCGGATATCTATAGCTATAATCATATGGGATGGGTTTTATATCGTCTCCCAGGCAGTTCCACCCGAAGGGAACACTTCTCTGACGGAGATTGAGTCCTCCTTACCCTATACCAAGTGCAAGGCTTCAACTGAGAACTACCGCAGAGTCTTCTCCTATAGGGTCCCTAGCATAAAAACCCGTCTCATAGAACCGAAACTAAAAACACCAAGGGATTTTCAAAGCAGAACTACTTCATTTTCATAAACTAGTTTACATATGGTTTTCCCTTTCGGGAACCCCCAAACAGCTTACACACAGAAAGAGAAATTACTTTCTAAGATATTACAAACCTTTGCTGCGAGTATATTACAATGGATGTGGAGACTAAGAAGACTAAAGAGGGAGTGGAGTGCTCTCTATTCTTGCTCGCTCTAGCTCTCTCAGGTGTTGCTCTTTGCATATGTTTTTCCTCAATGCCTTCTGAATCTGGCTGCAACCCCTTTTATAGCTGCGCGCAAGGAGCCTCTCTCCTTTATTTTATGCCTTGGTAGTCTTCATAGGCTGCATACGTGGCTATGGTGGGCTTTAGTAATTATTCTTCACGGGTGCGCTGGCGGCTTCGTACAATTATTCTTCACGGGTGTTACTGCACCCAGATGCTTCATGTCTATGTCCAGATTATTCTTCACAGTGAATTCCTTTAGCTTCAGCTTTATGCCACTTTGTCTTCGGCTTTCTGTCACCTTGCTTTGCATGCGTTCTCGTCTTTCTTCATGCCAGAGTATATGGTACGGGTCTGCCACGCCCGAATATTTGATAGTACTCTATCAATATTGGTATATTTCTTTGTATAGCTCATATTCTTCAGAATTTAACCTACGCATAGGTCTTAATATTTAATTTATTTCTATCTTTGGATTTTGCCCATGCCCGGCAATATCCATGATATCTTCATCTGAAAATGATATATCATACTTTTCTTCATATATCTTCCTCATATTTTCAAACTTTTCGTCCACTTCCTTTTTCAAGTCTTTAGAATGTCTTCTTTAATATCCTTTTTCTATTGTGGAGCTATATTCTCAAATTTTTCATCTATTTTCCAGTCTATATATGATCCGTCTAAGGGATCTACTCCTTTTACTAGACATTCCTTATATGTTGAAAATTTTGAGGTATCATCATTTTTTAAAACCTCGAGACATGGTGTGGCTGGAGCTTTCTTACTCCTTGCTCTCTTATATTTTTGAATATATTCTATAGCAGCGGGTTCCATATGATAATTTACCCCCAATATTTTTCTAGCCTGAGCTAGTGCTTAATCAATATTTGTATATTTCTTCCATGATATTTCCTCAGATATTTTTGCATCTATCTTCTGGGATACTATTTCTTCGAATGATATGTATATTCCTGGTAATTGCCCTTCAAATACCACATATATTGGCTTTTGTTCTATATGTTCCAATATTTCTGGAGCCTCTAAGACAGGCATTGAATTATTTATCTTATTGAAATATTCGGCAAGGCTATTTAATATTGATAACATATAGCCTTTGTCTTCCTGCCTATTGTTATATTGATACCAGAAATTGTCTAATATGCATTCTTATATATCATCTAATATAATATGATCCTTCGGCTTGAATTTATATGAGTTCGGTGGGAAAATTCTTAGCTTATTTTCAGCTCCAAAGCTGAATGATTCAACCCCATTAAAGCCCATCATTCGCTTCATTTCTGCAAAATAGATGAGCGAGAGAATAAGTCAGGCAATATGTAAAAGGACCAAAGGTGCCGACTAGAGGGGAGTGAATAGGAGGCTAATAAAAATTACTTCTTTTAACTTGATTGATTAAGTTATGCCTTAGACAGAAGGTAGGATCAGCTAGCTGTGTGACAGGTGAGTGACACAGGTATGATATAAGGTGTTAAATAGCATGCAGCTGTCACACAGGTGCCTAACACAGGTGGTCTAAGACTTAGCAAATGAGTAGCAATCTATCTGCCTGTGTAACAGGTAACAGACTCAGGTGAGAGATAAGATATATAGCAACGGAAACACAGCTAGAGTAACACAGGTGTAAAGGTGATCTTTAACAGATGAACAGATTAAGATTGAGATCACACAAGCAAGCAATTAACAGGTAAACAGAAGCAATGTAAGTAAGCACTCAGAGAGACAGGGTGTTTTTCACCGAAGTTCCCAACTCTTTGCAGAGTGATACGTCTCCGTTGGAGAAGCTACTCCGAAGAGATCGCCAGCACTAAATCGTGCCCGTTCTCCGAGTACCTGACGTTCAGGCCTCTTCCTTAGCTTGTGAAAGTCCTTTTGCTTGCAGCAGGTAGACTTCAATCACCTTCACAAACTTACTGGTCCAGCCCACACAAGTTTGGGTGGTACCAGCAACTCCTACACCCGTCTAGGAGCAGACACTCCAAGAGTAACAGATGAACCAGCAACAATCTCTTGGAGGAACCTTTGCTCTTTGCTCAAAGCTCACACACTCACCCGAACTATCACTTATGCTTTTGGCTTTTGTTCGGTGGTTGGAGGCTTTGTAACGGTTGTATGTGATTCACAGGTTTTTGCAAGGTTGAGGACGAAGTCCTTCCCTGGTCCCCTATATATAGGGTTCACAGGCACTCGACCGTTATACTGTTGCCACGTAGGATTAGTGAGCCACCGGTGTCAGCCACCGGTGACACAGCCAACCACTCCACCCAACTATAACGGCTCGGGCAGACCGACACCTGTGTCACCGGCGGCACATACAGGTGAACCCTTAACTGACGCAGCCTAGCTACTCAGCCCGGTCTCGGCACATGACATGCCCTCAGCATACAACACTCTCTGAAACCTATAAGGAGAGAACCTCCGACAGCCCTCTGAATCACCAGACCAGCTATCGCAGTGCAGTTCCCTTAGCATTTACAAGCTCTCCCCTGGTCCAGAGAAGTACCTGAGTCTTAGAGCACTAGACCACCTGTGACACACTGTGTCACACCGGTGACTCTAGCCCCTGGGGTTTTCTACCGCTTACACACTGACCCTCTGAGCATTGAGCAAAAGTTCCTTAGACAACTGATACTGATTGCATCCCTCTTGATAGTACGGGTTTTTCCTATGGACTCAAAGAAACTAGCAAATCTAGGCTTTACCTGCCCACCAACTGTAGTCACGGTCCTTGACCCATCAAGCCACCTTCACCTTGCTTGCAACTCCTTACACAGCACCGGCTTCTTCACAGCTGTGACACAGCTACCTAGCACCGCCATTCCTTAGTCCTGGAACTCACCCCTTGTACCTTTTTGATGGTCATCATTCCCTCGATGACCCTTCTTCCTGGAACCTGTAAACCTGCTTACACTTCATGTAATCGTTAGATTCCAGTTTGAGTTGCCATTAACCATCAAAACCAACTTGGGGCCTAGATGCTCTTTCAGTCTCCCCCTTTTTGGTGGTTAGTGGCAACCCATTTAACAAATTCGCATAACAAATTTGAATAGAAGATATATGTGCAGGTTGTAGAGAATACACTCCCTCTGAAGCTGTGCACAAAAGATTTGCTTTTAACTTGCCAATGCACAGATTATGATTCTGGATATGGGTAGTATTTTCTTACAACTTACACTTTTATCAGTTCAGAATAATAAATGTATCAGAGAATACTGAGTTGAACTGAAATATTTTTATCTTGATGCATTTGCAATGACCAGAGCATATGATTAGTCATGAGTATATAAATCAGAGCAAACAGACTAATCAGATCAATAACTATCTAAACATAAGCATCAGAGCACTGGGCATATGCATCAGAACAACACAACTGGCATACTGAAAATATTTCAACATCAGAGCAAAATGAGCAAAATAAGACTTAGTAATAATTGTAATCAAGGCAGAAGAATCAGAAATAAAACAAGCTTTTGATTACACCAGAAAATAGTTTTGCTTTCTCCCCCTTTCTCTATTCTCTCCCTCTTACAACTCTCTCCCCCTTTGACTTTCCTATGTATGAATCTCTCCCCCTTTGACACTAAAACACCAAGAAGGGGTGAGGAAGAGACACATTCAGAACTTTGTCTTCAACAGCTGGAGAACTTCAGACATCTGAGCCTGCAATTGATCGACTTTGGTGTGCAGACTGGTGACTTCTGATCTGAGCTGAAGGTTTTCTCGGCGCAAAGCTGCAAACTGTATTGGCATTACTTTGTTTTGATAAGCTCTGGCTGCTGCTTGAGACAACAGAGAGGAGGACAGAGTGTCATCTTCAGCTACCTGTGTCACAGATACTAACTCAGCTGGGCTAGCTGTGAGAGGATCAGCGGTGACACCGGTGGAGACTTGGACTGGAGGCACAGGCATGGAGGGAGCAGGCGCTTGAGGAGCTGTAGGAGCAGCTGTGTCACCGGGGGCTGACACAGCTAGATCAGGAAAACCACCAAACAAATGCTGGCACAGCCACCTCATCAGGATGGTCATCAGCCTGAGGCCTGAGCTGAGTCTTGATGGTCTTCACTGTCATGTCGAAGTTTGAATCCAGAAGACCTATTCTCTGAAGGATCATGTACATGATGTACGATCCATACCTCAGCTTAGCTTTCTTATCCTTCTGTACAGCATCTATCTCATAGAATATGTATCTGGCCACATCAAAATAAATGTTCTTTGCTATGTGCACCAGTACCTGCCATACTGAGTTGTATACTGCATCTGTATTGCCGCCTTCTGGCTGGAGGGTGACATTAAGGATCTTGACTAGATTCTTTGCTGTGATTGTTATGCCCTTGAAGTACACATGATCTGAAGGGGCATTGGCAGGGAATGTAAAGTTTCTTGGATAGAATTTTCTTCTATCAGCATTGGAGGCATTTGCTTCTGGACATCCAGGGAGGAAATAGATTCAATACTTGTGGAACTTTGAGATTTTCTGCCTTTCCTCTGATATGTTTGCAGACATGACTTGGCTGGGCTAGCCACCGGTGGCACCGGTGGTGGCATCTCCTTCTTTAAATCTTGAAGAGCTTGCTTCTGGTGATCATACTGATCTTTGAGAGATGGCTTGGAGCTCTGGGTTGTTTCTGAGATTATCTCGACATCTGGTTCTTGTTCAGGCTGCTTCTTTGCAGGAGGCTCCTCAGTGATTTCCACTGTATCAGACCTTTTTCTCTTTGGGGCAGATGGAGCTGAAGTTATTGCTAGGGGAACAGCAGCTCGAGGGATAGGAATGGCACCAGAGAGCATCCCTTGTTTGGTCTTGAGCTCAGCACGCAAAGCTTGTTTCTCAGCACCTGGTGGCATCGTTCTAATCTTAGCAAACAGCTCATGTATCTCCTGAGAAAGAATTCTTTCAACATCAGCCCTACTAAGTCCTGGTTTCTGAATACTTTGTGCTGGACCTGAAGAAGTAGGCTTTCTGAAATTTGAAGATAATTGACCTCTCTTGAGTCTGATCTCAGCCAGTAGATGTTGTTTATCAAGACCACTGGGCAAAGAATTTGCTTTCTTCTGCAGCTCTTCTATCTGATAAATTAGATACCTATCTCTGGCATCAGTGTGAGATAAACTCCTTTGATCCTTAGATCCTTCTAACAAGCATTTTGTTGAGAGATTATCCTGTTTTTCAATGATTTGCTTTCTGATCTCTACTGCAGCAGAATGAGAAGAGGTTGACTGTAACTGCTTGTGCAAGTCTGCAATTTCCCTTAAGATTGCTTTATCTTGTTCTGTAGGAACAGGAATGGCCATTGAAACAGGCCTTGCAGCCTCTGAAAGCTCAAAGCTTTTGGCAGTGTAGATAGTAGACAGCTTCTTCTTGGTCTCTTCATCTGTTGCTGCATTCATCTGAGCTGTCAGCTTATCCAATTCATCAAGAATCATCTGATCATACTCAAGATCTTCTTGAGACACTTTAGGCTCTGGGATAGGTTCCCTGATTGTGAGTGTGCCTCTTGGCAACACTACATCTTCAATGGATGACTTTGAGGTTTTCTTTGCTATCTTCTTTCCTTTCTTAACAGTCTCTTTTCCCAAAGATGTATGCTCAACTATAGCTGAGGATCTTGTCCTTTTGGTGGAGCACGCTGAGATCCAGTCTTAGAAGCAGCTGCTTTCTTCCCAGCAGCTACTCTCTGCCTGTAAGCCCTTTGGCTTGCCTTCCTTCTCTCTGCAGCTTCCGCTTTCTGTCTCAGTCTCTCTCTTTCTTGGTCTGAATCTGAGATGACTATTTCCTTAAAAGATTCCTCTGGATCAGACCACTTCATACCACTATCAGCTCTTTCAGAATCTGAAGACATCTGGAGAAACAAGATAGATAAGAGAGAAGTAAGTGAGAGGAGTTCCTAAGATGCAGACAAGGTAGCTATGTGAGACACCTGTGAGAGGAAGACTAACACCAGTGAGTGTTTCTGAATTACCGAGATCTCTGTCTGTTTGAATAGACGCACCTGTGTGACAGGTGAGATCCTAGCGGTGACACAGCTACATGCAGAGGCGGACGACAGATTTATGGAAACTAGGGTTTGGCAGAAATTTGACGATCAAAATTTGCCTAGATAGATTCTGGTGGATGATCATGAGCATAAGCGACCCTAAACCGAAACAATGCACCATAGAAAATAGCTATCAAGCAGATGCACTAAGATGTTCACTGCTGGGCGCATAAAAGGGTTTTCACAGATACTTACTTTGATCGAAAAGACGAGAATGCCCGGATGAATGTTGAACCCCAGAATTCATAACAGAGAGTCTTAAGTAAAACCACCCGCTAAGTCGAAACGTCAACCCCGACCTCAACCCCTGAGTATCAATCCCAAGAGGAGTGGAGTGATATGGCTCCGAATAGCCCGAGACGTCAACCCCGAACTTTCTCCGGCAAACTAATGCACAGATCAAGTAGAGTGATATGGTCTCCTCACTCTGTCCCTACTGAGCCGGAACGTCAACCCCAAACTCGTCCCGGCAAATTAATGCTCGGCTGGAGTAGGGTGATATAGTTCCCAACCTCTCAGTAGCAGAGTCACTTCACAGGGGTGATTAGACCTAATAACTCTATGATAGGAACTCTGAAATCCTACCCACCACATGTGCTTCATCAACATACACACACGGCACATGAGCAGGCGAAAACAACCAGATTTCACAGCAGTAACTCTACGACCGAAACTGCAATATTATAAGTTTGAAACTTAACAAACATATATTCACATAAGGATCCGAAGATCCAAATACACAGCGGAAGAGTATTAGCGGCTACGAAGCCAAAACGGTGAGACCAAAAGTGGCAGCGAAACAAACCAAGCTGCCAACCCCGGGGCAGGATCACTGCCTGGGATTCCCAGCGACTAGTCGTCGTTGGTGTCGATTTCTATATAGAAACCACCCTCAGGAGGGGTAGTTTCCTCTGCAACAAAAACATCAACAATAGCAGGGTGAGTACAAAATTGTACTCAGCAAGACTTACAGTGCGGAAATTAGTAATAGACGTGCCAAGTATCAATAAAGGGGTAATTGTGGACTAATTTGCGGAAAGCAAGTTTTACCTTTGTCGATAGGAGTAAGTAGATGAAAAGCCGACTACCAGAATACTATTTAAAGGGGACGAGTCGAACACTTCACGATCAATCCTTACTGCAGATCACCACACTTTAGATACCCCGACCCTTCCTCGACCACCCTGGGAGGAAGCTGTCGCTAACTATGGCCTTAGAGTTGGCAAGTTTTAGAGTTTGTTGTAGTTGTCTAATTCGATGTAAAATCTTACCAAGCTATCCATAACCGCGGACACGGCTGTTCAACAGTTCAAACCCTGCAGGGGTGTACATCTTTACCTACACGTATCGATCGTCTCCTAGTGCCATCGACGATTTACACACTTTCACGAGGTGTGCTGGCGGAGGGTGATCGAACACGACCTTTACAATGCTTTCAACCTAGGTATGAGCCACCCTTATGGGCCAATCCATGTACATCAGTCCGGCCGTGACTACGACACGGTCCCATAAGTTGTAGCAGGTGATACATCCCCGGCCTCGAACCGTGTGTACCCCTTACACCTATATTGAAACACCACACCACATTCCTTTTTCACGCACACGGCAAATGGAAACGGCGAACTATGCAGCTCATACTCTAAGTCTAGGCAAATTATTTAGTCGTGGATGGCCCCATAATCCACCCGTGTAGAAGTACGCTTCGAAGGGACACCGGAAACCGGTCCTTGCGGGAAGACGAGACAACCCACCATGCTCCCAGCCATGGCCTCTCGTCTAAACCCAGATATGATTAAGCAAGTTCATTAGTTATCCCGGTGAACACTCACCTACCACGTAACCCATCCAATCGTGTGAATTTGTCTGCCATCCAAGAAATTATGACTTCTACATGTCTAAGCATGTCTAAGCATTAGTAATATAGCAAGCATTACAAAAGTGTACACTATTTTACCATTTTAGATAGGTTGGGATGGTGGTAGAGTTGTTTAAGCGAAAGGTGAGTTTTATACACCAGAATAGGGTTCTGCTTAGCGAAAAAGTAGAATTTGAACGCGTGTGATAATGAATTTAAAACAACTAATACTTTGCAAATAGTAGGAGTTTTGCAATGTGACCAAAGGAGCTGCTTGCCTGGCTGCTTTGCAACTAAACCCTGCTCGTGATCGGGACTACCGTCTTCTAGACTTTCCGGCTCTATCGGAGAAGAATGAAAACACCGGAAACAAGGGTATAACAGTAAATATCTAAATGCTGAACATCGGCATGAGATGCAATGCATGCCAGGGCATAAAGGACATAAAATAATGACTAATGCAAGTGGAATCAATTTAATCGGAGTTCAGACGCATAAAATATCGCGACCTAAAAATCCTCCGGCTAATCGGAAACCCTAATTTGAGTTTTTAGCCAATTAGATTTTTCCTAGCATGCAAACATGTATGGAAATGATATTTTTGAATAGATCTCATTTTTCTGAGCATTTTGATATATTATTTGCATTTTTTGATTAAAAATGGATTTTCGGTGCTGTGCAAGGAGTTACTAGCAAGGTGGTGGTGGCTTGATGCGTCAAGAGCTATGACTTCAGTTGGTGGCAGGTAAAGCCTAGATTTGCTAGTTTCCTTGAGTCCATAGAAACACCTGTACTATCAAGAGGGATGAAGCAGTAACAATGTCTAAGGTCCTTTTGCTCTATGCTCAGAGTGTTGGTCAGTGGCATTGATGCCTTGAGGTCAATTGCCCTGTGTCAACAGTTTTGCACAAGTGTGAAACTGACTTGTGCTAGCACTCTGCAGTGCTAGCAGTCAAAAAACCCTAGAGCCTATAGACACCTGTGTGACACAGCTGTGTCACAGGTGGTCTTCCGCTCTGTGACTCAGGTACATCTCTGTACCAGGGGAGAGCTTGTAAATGCTAAGGTACCTGTACTGTGATAGGCGGTCTGATGCGTCAGAAGTCTATTGGAGGTTCTCTCCTTATTATGGATCAGAGGTAGAAGTATGCTGAGGGCACGTAGTGTGCCAAGGCCGGGCTGAGCAGTGAGGCTGCGTCAGGTAAGGGTTCACCTGTGTGTACCTCCGGTGACACAAGTGTCGGTCTGTCTGAGCCGGTTACAGTTAGGTGTTGTGATTACCTGTGTCACCGGTGACTCACTTAATCCTACGTGGCAACAGTGTAACGGTCAGGTACCTGTGAACCCTATATATAGGGGACCAAGGACTTCGTCCTCAACCTTGCTCAATCCAGTGAAACACATTCGACCGTTGTAAAGCCTCCAACCTTCGAACATAAGCCAAAAGCCTAAGAGTTAGTTCGAGAGAGTGTTTGAGCTTTGAGCAAAGAGCAAAGGTTCCTCCAAGAGTTGTTGTTGTATCATCTGTTACTCTTGAAGTGTTTACTTCTAGACAGGTGTAGGAGTTGCTGGTATCACCCAAGCTTGTGTGGGCTGAAACAGTAGTTTGTGAAGGTGATCAGAAGTCTACCTGCTGCAAAGCTAAAGGACTTTCACAAGCAAGCAAGAGACCTGATCACTCAGGTACTCAAAGAACAAGCACGATTCAGTGCTGGTGATCTCTTCGGAGTAGCCTCTCCAACGGAGACGTACCTCTCTAAAAAGAGTATGGAACTTCGGTGAAAAACACTCTTGTCTCTCTGAGTTACTTATATTTGCATGCTTGTGTCATCTTAGATTTCATTGTTCATCCCTGATCAATCACCTTTACACCTGCTTAGCCTACCTATGTCTTAGTTGCTGACGATCTTATCTCTTATCGGTGTCAGCTACCTGTTTCACAGGAATCTATCTTTATTACCTGTTCTAAGTCATTAGATCACCTGTGTGACTTACCTGTATGACAGCTAAGTGTTAATCTACTTATCATAATCTGCCTGTGCTAGTCATCCGTCACATAGCCATATTAACCTGGTAATCTGTTAAGGCATAACTTGTTAATCTAAACCAAAAGAAGTAAATTTAGTTAGCCTCCTATTCACCCCCTAGTCGGCACCTTTGGTCCTTTCACTATGTCAGTTTTTCTGACGATTATAGTCGTTACACATGGATTTATCTTCTTAAGTACAAATCCGACATTGAATCTGCCTTTCTTCAATTTCAAAAGCATGTTGAATGTCTACTTAACACCAAGATACATATAGTACAATCTGATGGAGGGGGAGAGTACGTCAAACGCCGTTCTCACTTTGAATCCGCTGGCATTTTAAATCGCAACTCCTGTTCTCATACAAGCCAGCAAAACAGCGTTGCAGAGCGAAAACACTGTTGTGAGAACCCTAATTCTAACGTTAGTCGGGAGAGGTGTGAAGTGGAAGTCGTGGAGCAACTCGCGCTGTTTAGTTGATCCGAACCTATCGAGCTACGTCGAGAGTTAGACGAGAGGGGGAGGAAATTGTTGTGCAATCGCATTCCATCAGCATCATCGCATGGCATATAGTATTCGTACATGACAAATAAAAATTGAAATTGAACTTTATTAATTAAAGGAATAATACAAAGTTATGATACAATATGGTTACAAATGAATAAATAAAGAAGAGGGAAAAATTTACATCTTGTCAATTCTACCTATACAAAATCTAACCCTAATTCTAATCTCCGAGTCTTCGAAGTCTTCAAGTCTTGAGTTGTCGTAGAACACTGAGAGCCGAAGGGGAAAATCCTTCGGAAACGTTGGCGATCATCCGAGGTCATCGAGTATGGGTACTCGAGACCGTTGGGATCACGTCGTTGCTATAGGAGGCAAAGGTTTTAAAATAAAGGTGTTCGGAAGTGATTTTTAAATAGAATTGGTCTTATCGGCACAATTCCGCCGACATCCGCGGGGTTAGCCGCGGGGGGCAAAATCGTGCCGATGACCTAGATAAATTTTAGTTTTGAAAATAGATTTGTAAAACAATTTGTTTTTAAAATTGTCCAAGGGCCACTTTGGCTAAGGCTCGTATCGGACAAATCTACTATACTTATATATATGGAAAAGAGGGGTGAGAGAATAAAATAATTTTTATTTTACCCTAGACTACATTACCTCCATAAATTGGTTTTCGAAAAAGAATTTACTTTTGCAAAGCAAAACAATAAGTTAAGCATCACCCATTGAGAGTTAACCACTAGCCAACAGTAGGGACCAAGGTTAAGGATTACTTAACCTGGTAGGCAACCGAAAAATGGGAAATAGACATAGCAGTCCACCCATAGGCAGCAGGCAGCTAGAGAAAATATCTCTTGGGTCACTCCATTTAAGCATTGGGAAGAAAACCACAACTCAATATTAAAGCAGCCATCCATCGAGTACTGCCCAAGCAACCACAAATATTTATTCTAGCAAATATCTGAGATCAGATAAGCACAAATCCATCGGGTAAAGTCCAGCAGCTAGCAGAGCTTGGCCAATGTCAAGTTTCTTGGTTAGGAAGGCAGCCAGCATACACTAGAAGCCACTGCTGAACCCAGCAGTAGATTATAACCGACTTAGGCAACTAGAAGGGGCTATCCCAATGATCATAAAAATTGACTAGAGTCAATTTTCTTACTGAAGAAGGCAACCAGAAATCAAATAAGTTAGCCACGTAGTAGCAGTGGCATGAGATAGCCGGATGTAATCATCACAGAGAGAGTTCAAGAGTTCAGTAAGAATAACATAAGGTAGCAGATAGAGTGAACCATCATCCCTGAACCGCACGCTACAGAGCAATACCACAATAGCAACACCCACTCGTACTATTGATCACCCATAGAAGCCAGCCATTAGAGCAACCGAAAGCCAAGCTCAAGAAAGCCATCCAGCCGTGAAGAGCAGCAAGGTGAGGAAGGACCAAACTCCAGAAGACCCAGGTCACCAAGGAGAAGAGAGGGATCAGCACGAGTAAAGGAGGAGCAAAGAAAGGAATCTGATCTTACCTCATCCAGACCAATTTAGAGTAAGGGTTAAACTTAACACTGCAGAACCTTTATACCCATGCATTTTAGCATATTAATCAGGACCCTCAGAACCAATTTGTCGTCACAGAAACCTGGTAAGAGAATTGGATAGCATCTGTTCTTATTATTTTTAGCTACAAGTTCTCAAACAAATTTCTCAGAACAGATTCATCACTGGGTTTTTATTAGGCAACTTTTGGTAGGAAATCTGCTCTTATCAGAGAACGATACCCTTCTCTATACCATGACTGAGGTAAAAACCATCATAGAGAGGGGCTAAGCCAAGCACAGAATCTGTTCCTTCAGTTTAATAACTAATGGATACATACATGTAGAAATCAAAGAACAAATCGTATCAGGCATAGCACATGTGTTCTTATCAGTATGCTACCAAGCACGCACACACTCATGTATAGAAACCAGCAGGATGAGCAGTAGCATGTAATTCAAATTCAGTAAGTCACAGCAAGGATGACCACGGGCATACTCATGATCTTAGATCATAAATAGAAAGGAGGAAATCAAAAATTAACAGAGGCAAAAACCCTAGAATTGGAGAATTGGGAAGAGAGGATTAGAGGAATAAGAACACTTACCTGTAGAAGAAGGGACTGACGGCCGAGGCAGCCACGCCGCGCCGCCGGCGGGAGGCGAGCCTCAGCGGAGCACCGGCGATGCCAGGTGCTGCGACGCCAAGGCCACAGCCAACCCGGGCAACGCGGCAGGGCCGCCTGAGGCAGCGGCGTCGAGACCGAATCGGACCAAAAGCACGGATGGTCGGGGGGCGATGAAGCGGTGGCGGCGTGGGTAGCACGGGTGGCGGCGGCGCAACCACCCGAGGGCGGCGACGAATCACGCCTGAGCCCTGGGCTCACGGCGGCGCATCCGGAGAAGGAAGGCCGCGGGGACCGGCGGGGGAAGCCAGGAGCCGGGGCGGCACCAGACCGGGCGGCGGCGAGGTGAGCTCGAGGCGGCGGAGGGATGGATGCCGGCGGCGGCGCATGGGTGAGGGAGAGAGAGAGAACATAGAGGGAG
The DNA here is from genome assembly GCA_019208055.1 of Stipa capillata. Lineage (NCBI taxonomy): Eukaryota > Viridiplantae > Streptophyta > Magnoliopsida > Poales > Poaceae > Stipa > Stipa capillata. Next base: position 203,349 of record JAGXJF010004429.1, read on the forward strand.
ATTTAGGGATTTCAGAGTGGGGAATGAAGCAATGAGGAAGCGGGTGCGGGCATGACCAAATAGAAAAAAAAAGAAGAAAGAAGAAGAGAAAAGGAAAAAAAAAGGGTTGGAAATAAAAGGGAAATGGAATAAATTTAAGAAAAGGATCAAAATCAAGTTCTATTATTTCTGTTTAAGAGAAAATGAAGTTAACCTAAGTACTTCTTTCTTTTCAAAAGAAAAATGAAGAATATATATATATATATATATATATATATATATATATATATAAAGGTATAGATATATTCTTATGCACTTTTGAGAAGAATAAGTTAAAATTTTGGGATGGTTCTTAAAGTTAAAATAATATGTTAAAAAGGAAGTAAGGTCATTTAAACCATAAATTATTCTTAAATTAAAATAACATGTGCTATCTTTAAAAGAGATTAAGCCCTAATTTGAATTTCTCTTGAGATTTTAACTATTACTTTAAAATAAAGTTAATGATCTAGATAAAAATGTTAAGGTTGAAGTAATCAAAATTTAACTAATGTTATCATGTGAAAAGTTAACCTAATGTATAAGATGTCTAACGTTTGAGTTATCCTTAGAAAATTCTAAATATATAAGAGAATGTTAAAAAGGTTTAAGTTTAAGGATTCGCTGATAATTTCAATATATGCATCATTCCATGTATACAATGTCATGTCATTTGCATTCATATTTGGAATCTTCTGGATTAGTCCTTATCGGACTTTATGGTTTTTCTTCAGAAACCGGAGTTCCGCAAGCAGACCAGTCGAACTCCACTACTTATCCGTCACCAGGCAAGTCCAGTTTCTTGTTCATATCCGTTGAGAACGTTTTCCGAAACTTCCCTCTTGTCTATAACATGCACAAAAACCCTATTTTCTAAAGATCAAGCAATTGTTGCTCTGTTTTGGATCGCCGGTTCTTGGGCGATAGCATGGTGGGTGGTGAAATCCTGCTATGGGTGCCGGATGGCACATTTGGGAAGGTGGATTTCATCACACGGGTTTGTATCATATAAGGTTAATGCAACCAATGATCGATTGTGTTCAAGGGCCGTAGCGATCGCGCATACCACATACCCTGTATGGGCGGGGCTGAGCCGAAGTACCTTTGCCCTAGGTTCATACTCCCCTGGGAACGCAAGACCTCGGTAGTGGGATCGGCTACCGGGAAGGTGGTTTGGCCATAGGGCTACCCACGGTTGTTGATGTGGTTCGGTCATAGGGCTGCCCACAATTTATTCAAATGGTATTAGTCGCCGGGCTAGCCACATCTTGTTTGAGAAGGTGGTATTGACCGTTGGGTTAGCCACTATTGAATTGGGGGACCGGTAGTCCTGTACGGACTACGACGCGGAGTATGACCGAGCGGGCGGTGAAAAGGCTTCGTGATCGGGGGAATGTGAATGAGCCTTGCAAACTCGGACACATGACCAAGTTCGTTTGTGGGTACAGTTGCGCACCTCTGCAGAGTGTATAGAATTGTGGCTGAGTCACTCCGTGTTCCCGGTTGGAACTGCGAACCCGGCAAGAAAGGGATTCATCGGGAATCCTAGCAGCTTGTGAAACAGGAGATCATTAGTCTTCTAACCTAAAACTTGACTCTCTTATCTTACAAAACTTGCATTGCTTTGGAGAGCATTGCTGTTCTCAGTAGCTAGTGCATCAAACACCTCTTTGCTATTCCTGGACTTGTTGAGTACCTTCTGTACTCATCCCTCTATCTTAATTCCTTTGATTAGACTGTGAGCCGACGGCAGAGCAGGAGATCGTCTACGTCGAGGTCGACAAAGAAGCTCCCGAAGAACAAGCAACGATGAAGGAGGACGAAGGCGTGGACTACTACGTCGAGTTCCGCGACGAGGGCAACGTCGAGTAGAGTAGTAGGTCATATGAGTGGTTAGGTGTAGATATGACTTTTGCTGTAACCAAACGATAACGGTTTTAAATTTCCCGTACTTTTGGGAATGTGTTGTAATACTTTATGTTGTTCTTCGAGTTTGTAAATTAAGTTTGTAATGTTGGACCACTGCAATGCTTCTGTCGTGCTACTCTGTGTGATATGTACAGTCGAGAAGGCACTTCGTCTGTGCGTATCGCCGCAACTATCACGTTGTAGAGACAGGCATAGCTCTTCTTGCTCAATCCTCTGTCCCTATTAAGTTTTGGGATCAAGCATTCTTAATGGTATGTTATCTCATTAACAGGATGCCTACTCATGTTTTGAATGGACTCTCACTAGTTGAACGTCTTCTCCACTCTCCTCCAAATTACTCTTTGCTTCGTGTCTTTGGTTGTGCCTGTTGGCCAAACCTCAGACCTTACAATAATAGGAAAATAGAATTCAGATCCAAGTGTTGTGTCTTTCTTGGATACAGTGGACAGTACAAAGGTTACAAATGCTTGGATCCAAAGAGTGGACATGTATGTATATCACGAGATGTCATCTTTGATGAAACAATCTTTCCCTTCACAACCTCCAATCTTACACCAACTCAATTAAACTCTACACAAGACTATATATCGTCCGCCACCAATCAATTACACCCTTCATAAAATCCTTGTGTCATTTTTCCAACTCTGCCTCCACCAGTTCACCCTTCCAGTACGCTACATGAAACTGTTGTTGAACCTGTTTTAGAGCATGATAACACAGGAGGTGAGCTATTTGTTGCTACTAACAATGTTGCTAGTATGCATGATGATGCAGGTTCAGGTAATGTGCAGGAAAACGAAACTGAAAATGCAGAGGTTTCAGGGGCGTCGGACTCACCAGCAAATTTAAATTCGATAGCAGATTCTACTACAGCTCCAGTTTCATCTCCACCTCAGGTGCTAAGTCACACTATGCAGACACGGTTGCGTAATTGTGAAGAACAAGGAATTCACGGATGGGACAATTCGGTATCCATTAAACTCTCGTGCTTTCCTGACTTCAACAACTATTTGTCCAGCTGAACCTATTTCACACACTGAAGCAGCAAAATATTCAGAGTGGAGTGCAGCGATAGATGCTAAATATAGTGCCTTAATGAAAAATAAAACCTCGTGTCTTGTACCTCGAGAACCCCGACACAATGTCATTGGATGCAAATGGGTTTTTAGAGTCAAGTAGACAATAGATCGCTACAAAGCCAGATTGGTTGCAAAGGGCTTCACACAACGAGAGGGGATTGACTATAGGGACACTTTTAGCCCTGTTGTCAAACCTGCTACAGTACGACTTGTAGTATCAATTGCAGTTTTAGGTGGATGAAATCTCAGGCAAATTGACATTCAAAATGCATTCCTTCATGGAGACATTTCTGAGGAGGTTTCCATGCATCAACCTCCTAGGGATGAGAACTCAAACTTTCCCAACTACGTATGCAAAATTCAGGAGGCCTTATATGGTTTGAAGCAAGCACCGGGAGCTTGGAATGCAAAGTTGATTTAGAAACTTTTTCAATTGGGTTTTCATATTTCAAAAGCAGATTCCTCTCTTTTTGTTCTTCACAAACCGGCAGTGACACCATATGTTCTAGTGTACGTTGATGACATCATAATTGTTAGCTCTAGCAGCTCTACGTCTGACAGACTTCTCAAGCAACTTTCTAAAGATTTTACAGTTAAAGACCTCAACTCCTTGCATTACTTCTTGGGCATTGAAGCAACTCACTGATGGGATGGTAGTTTTGTGCTCTCCCAAGGGAAGTATATTGTTGATCTCCTATGTCGCACAAACATGCAACTCTGCAAACCTGCTGATACTCCAATGGCCAGTTCAAAGAGGCTCTCAAAAGTTCAAGGGACACTTCTGAAGGAGCATGAAGCATCTCTTTAACGCGGTATAGTTGGTGCATTGCAATACTTAACAATGACTAGGCCTGACATATCCTTTTTGGTTAACAAAGTATGTCAATTTCTTCACAGTCCAACCGATGCTCATTGGGCTGCAATCAAAAGAATATTGTGGTACCTGAAAGGTTCTTGTTCAGTAGGGAGCTGCACATCAAGAAATCTGCTACACAATCTCTAAGTGCCTTCTCTGACGTGGATTGGGCTGGATGCCCTGATGATTGATGATCTACCGGAGGGTTTACAGTGTTTTATGGACCTAATATTATCTCATGGAGCTCCCGAAAACAGCCAACTATATCGCGTTCTAGTACGGAAGCTAAGTATAAGTCTCTTACAAATGCAACTGTAGAGCTCACTTGGCTTGAGTCCTTGTTGAAGGAATTGAGGGTTTGTCAGACTCAACAACCAAGGTTATGGTGTGTGACAATTTGGGAGCCACATACCGAACTGTAAACCCGGTATTCCATGCCCGCACCAAGCACATTGAAATAGATTTTCATTTTATGTGTGAGCGGGTTGCAAAATGTTAGTTTGATGTCAGATTCATCTCATCAACGGATCAGGTAGCAAACACATTCACGAAGCCACTGCCACGACATACCTTTGAAAGATTACAGCGTAATCTCAATCTTAGTGATGCCGGTTGAGATTGTGGGGGACTCTTGAACGAACTGAATATTTGAACGTTGTCAGTTAGTTACTATAGCGTATCCAGCACAATCAAAGTTCAGAGATAAGTTAGTTCGTGCAGATAGAATCCAGCTCTTCATAAGTTGTTTGTAATAGATCAATCTGATGTACACGATTATAATCTCTAAGTATAAATACATAAGAAGCCTATCATGTTAGACACGGCAAAACCCCAAACCACGGCTACAACCTAAATACTTTTAGTACTTAAGTTCCTTTTAACAATTTGGAAGTTCGAGTTCAAAGTTTCGATTGTTTTAGTTGCACGAAGAATGTTTCTGTGGATGTTCGTGATTTTTCTTGTCGCATGTTCGAAAATATCGAAAAGGAAGTTTGATTCCATGAGTTGAAATTTCGATCTCTTCAGCTGAAAGTTTGGCTTTTCTTGTAGAACATCCTATTCACCTTTCTGAAGCTTTACAAGAAGACAACAAAAAAAGTACATCCAACGTGACACGTACCATCCCTGCTACCGTAGCTCCTCCGTTCCATCAAAATTCAGCAACCGACAAAGAAATGTCAGCCCGGCACGCGCGGCATCAGATGGCATACATCTTCTTGAACTCCTCGTCGATCCACTCGCTCTCCGACAGCCCGGAGCCCGAGTAGGAGCGGGAGCGGCTGAGCGACGAGCGCTTGATGCTGCGCATGCGCTTGGCCTCGAGGCGGTGCGCGATGACCCAGTAGAGCATGGTGCCGATGGTGGTCACCAGGATGGTGGCGCCCATGATGGTGACGGCGACGGCCAGCCAGCGCTCTGCGCGCCCCACGACGACGAACGACAGCGCCAGGAACGCCACGCTGACGAGCACGCACGCCACCCACATGAGCTTGTTGATCACCGCCATCATCTGCTTCTTGGCCTTGCGCTCGATCACCACCACCGACGTCTGCACCACCACCACCGCCAGCGAGATGAAGAGCGCCACCGAGTCGAACACGAAGAAGATGATGAAGGGCGTCTCGTGGGAAATGTTGGCCTCGCCCAGCTCCTGCCCCGGCGCCAGGCCGTCCGCGTCCACGTACTCCCCGGGCACCGTGAAGATGGCTGCGAACGCCACCGTCGCGATGAGCACGGCGACGACGGTGGTGGAGTTGATGGCGTTGTTGAGCCCCTCCTCGTGGAGCTTGTTGATGCGCTTCGCGATGCCCTGCATGCGCACGCGCGTCTGCCGCGTCTGCTCCAGTTGCGAGTGCACCTCGTGCTTGATTTCGCTCACCTGCTGCTTCAGCTCGCGCGCCGGGTTGTTGCCGCCCGAGGGGCTCAGGGCACGGGCCGGCTGGACGCCGTGCTCCCTCAGCACGCCGGCCACCTCGCCGTTGCCCATCTTCTCTGCCGTGTCGAGCGGCGTCTCGCCGGACCTGTTGATCGCCTTCAGGTTTGTGTCCGGCAGCTCAAGCAGCCGCTTTATGATCTGATGACGAAGTAAATGAGCAAATTGGCGCGTCAGTCCGGAAGCACCCGCGTGCTTAATAATGGTACGTTCTACTACACTTTGTTGAAATCCTACACAAATTGCATTCAAAATGTCAAACACCGGGTAATCACCACCATTGACATGCTCACCTGGATAGTACTACTGAGTAAGCAAATCAGTTTGTGCATGTAAATTTGAGTGTGACATGGGAAACAATTTGCTTTTTTGCAACGCAATTGTTCACCATGCATATATGTGCTATTAGCGCATTATTTCAGAAGTTTTCTGGCAGGATTACGAAATTGTCAAAGATGCGACATTCTGAAACCTGAAGTTTGCGGATTCTTGATTGAGGTAAAGCAGCCTAAATTTGTTCATGAAAATCAGAGTAGAAAGTACAGAATACATAGCAATGCAACTGGCTAGCAGTGCACCACGCCCATGAAGTTTTTTTTAATAACAAAAGATCAAGTCAAAACTAAGTTATTCTCCAACACAAATTCATCTATCAAGGCAAGACCCGAGCAGGCAAAGGGCACCAGTAGTATTCACCTGGTGGCGCGCCTTGCGCGCGGCGATGTGCAGCGCGGTGTTGCCCTTGGTGTCCGTCAGGTTGAGCAGCGACGGCTCGGCGGCGAGTAGCGCGTCGACGAGGTCCAGGCTGGTGCCCTTGGCGGCCATGTGCAGCGCCGTCTGCCCCTTCTTGTCCACCCGCGGCGCGATGCTGGGCTCCGCCTCCAGCAGCGCGCGCACCACCTCCACGTGCCCGTTCCTCGCCGCCGAGTGCAGCGCCGTCTTGCCGTTGCTCCGCGCGATCAGCACCAGGCTCCCGTCCACCTCCAGCAGGAGCCGCACCACCTCCATGTGCCCCTGTGTCGCCGCCGTGTTCAGCACCGTCGTGTTGGACGCGTCCACCGTCATCGACAGGTCCGGCAGCGCCTGCAGCAGCTCCTTCACCACCTCTGCGTCATGCAGTTAAGAGCATCAATGCCTCATCTCAGAGATGGCAATGCATGATCGAAAATGGCGACGCGTGCGTAGAGAGGACTGCATGATGGACGTATCAATACCTACATCCCCTTGCTTGGCGGCAATGTGGAGGGCGTCATAGCCGCTCCGGGCCTTGATGGCGGCGGTGGCGACGTCGTGGTACTTGATCATCTCGTTCACCAGGGCCACGTACCCGTACTCGGCGGCGACGAACAGCGGCGTCTCCCCGGCCTGGTTCTGCTTCGACAGCAGCGCCCGCAGCTCCTCGGGCGGCGCGCGGGACAGCATCTCCCGCACGGCGACGAGCTGCCCGGCGCGCGCCGCCGCGTGCAGCGCCGTGTCGTCCCGCTTCCCGGTCAGTTGCTTCGTCATCTTCTTGCGCCGCGTCGCCGCCTGCGTCGCCCTCGGCGAGTCCATTGCCTCGGGTTGGGCCGGTACCCTGCCTTCGCCGGATTGGCTCTTCGCTTCCATCAAATCTGGAGGCACGTCAAAACGCAGCAACAAGGCCTGCAGCAACAAGATGAACGCAAGACTCCGTTAGGCCATTGCCCCATTAGCAAACCATTCTTCGTTCATTTCCTTCATTCTTTTTTGCCCACTTGGGTGAATTCCACCAACCAAATTGCCCAATCCCAGCCCATTGTCGAAATAGAAAATCTAATAAAAAGGGGGGGAAAAGGAAAAGAACATCATAAAAGATGACATAAAAGTCGATCGAGAAGAAAAGGAAGTATGAACCAATAGTAAAAGGAGGCCGGCTAGTGCCATGCAATTGTCCTCCGCACTCCATTGATTTGCCTACACAAATGCGCCTCCATTTGCATCACACACACCAGGTTAAAAATCGAACTAGACATCTACAGAAAAGAAAAGTCGCAATTGCAACAGGCTACGCAACGCCTCAACCTTTGATTCATCTTTCCATTAACTCCCCTTCCGCAACGGAGCGATCACGACGAAAAGCGGCCCCATTTGCACCTCAAACTTTGCGATAAAGAAGAAGCAATAAGCCGATACCACATAGGAAAGAAACACAAAGGGGGGATCAATCAGAAGAGCTGTTGCAGAAAAGAGGCCAAGAAACACATGGTTGGAATCCAGAATTCGCCTTACAATATAGTAGAACCCTTAACGCCACGTCTGCATAGACCGAATTGGGCGCCCACACGGCCACACATGCTTGGCAGGAACAAAGAAACATACTGGGTGAGCTCTGCACCGCGTCCATGTGAGCCATGGGACCCCGATCCGAGCACATCAGAGCAGACGATATGCAGGAGAAGACAAAAACCGGGCCGATTATAATAGTTCCAATTGGATCAATAGATGAGCAGGCACAGAAGTGGAATCAAATTATTTTTTTGATAAAAATTTAGAAACGTTTTTGCTCGGTTTCGTGTGCCTATATTAAGAAACTAACAGGACTAATTGTGAGCTACGTCGTGGATTCGTAACTAACGCCATATTTTGATTTCGTTAAGCGGTTGGTAGTAATGCATGGTTGGGTGATGATCGATCCTCGTTTCTGCTTCGTGTATGCTTCTCTGTTTGTTTCTATTGTGTTTCTCTGTCTTCTTTTTTTTCTTGTGTATGTGTGTGTATGCCATTTTCTTCCAGTTCTTGCAGGGTTAATTTGGTGACGACCAAGCTAGAGCAAGCGAGAAAAAAGGTGGTCGTTGACCATTGACGCAGCAATGGTGCAGCCTCATCCATGAGTGATGCATCTCTCGCTCAGGAAGTCATTGAGTCGGGACCTAGCTGCCGTGTGAGCGAAAGGGATAGTTCGGGAAGGAGATGCCGACGTATCAACGGCCAGGATTGAAACTACAAAGTATTCGAACGGTCACTTACTACACCTTTTGCCGAGATGTTCACCATCCACTGCCAACTGAAGCGCACCAGAGATAGACAAACAGTGATGATAACATGCTGGACGTTCTCGTAAAGTGAAGGAACCTTTGATTTCGATGCCTAGAGAGCACAAGGTTTGCTTGCATTATAAAGTCTACAAGGCGCAGGCTTTAACCCTATACGTCGGAGCTTTACAAGATTCGTATATGCGTAAAGGCCCAAAGCAAAATCTTCTGCTGGGGTGGTGGTGGCGCACCTGCCGTCTCCGGCTTCCATCCGCCCCTATCAACTTAAGCATGAAGTAAAGAAAAGAGCTTTACCATTGTAAAGGTGTTATATATATCTTCTCTTTTGGCCTTCATTCTTCAAAGCTTCTGTTGTTGCCTTGGTCCCTGCAGGCTTTTCTTCTGAACCTTTCTGAAATGCACAGCAGGGCAGCTAATTCTGCTGCCCGTAATAAAGCCATAACAAATGCGATTTGTCGCCACGGATTTAATGCAGCAATTAGTGTTCTTTCAGCAGTAGTCGAGTACGACCCCAAATCAGAAGTCAACCGAGTCCACTGTCATCTGCTCGATCTGGAGTGTGCAGCGAAAACCACCTAATCTTTCGTGACATTTCTCCTTTACCGTCCGACTCTCCGTGCGGTTTCACACACTACTACGGCGAGCGAGTTGAGGTCAAGCTCCCTCCACATCTTGATGGCCCGTCTCTATCGTCACGACTTGTTAGCGTGTTATTACCACTCCAGGTTTGTCCTGTCTTGTAGAAAAATAGGGCATATCGACATGGAAGATCTTACAGTTCTCACGTGCCGTGGAAAGAGAGTAGCGAGGAGCTCTGCTCCCCCTATCTCCTCTCCAAGCATGGGTTTCTCCAAGATTGAACATTAGCATAAGCTTCTAGAACCTCCCCAGCTACCAAACGTCATTGCATGCAGAACAGGATACCCAAGGAACAGAGTACTAAATACACACATCATTCTGCTACCACAATATTAACAAGAAAGAAATTTGATGAAGGCCAGCCATGCATAGGAGCACAGCACAGGCTGCATGCACATTCTGATGACCAATCTATCTGTAGTGATATACAACAAGACTGTCGGCTCCTGCTGATCCAGGAACAGAAAATGGCAGTTACACCAGGTTATTGGAATGTATACATAACCCCTAGCATCTCAAGGATCAAGCTGTTTATAGTGAGTGGCATCCCTTTCTTTTTACATTAGCATCGTATCACTGCCAAAAACTGAGGATCGACGACCAAAATTAGCTTCATATGGCGTATATCCGGTCTATCTCAGAGTCTGAGAACTCTGAGTTGTGCTGCCATGAGTTTGAGCCGCTCCGCCTTGTTGATTTCACCTTCTTCCTGATAGAACGTGTGCGCTTGGATTTTACCACATAGTATGTCATTGTACCTAGCACGCTGGCCATGATCACCCCGCCGATGAGGGTCACCAGAAGTGCTGCCCACTGGAAGTGCTGCCCCACCACAATGTAAGAGGAGGATATGAACGCCACGGTGGTGCATACAGAAGCCAGCCACATCAACTTGTTGATAACCTCCACAACCCGCCTCTCTGCTTTGGTCTCACCCCTAACAAGTGTTATCTGGACCACCACTACTGCTAATGATGTGAACAAGGCAACGGCATTGAAGATGAAGAAGACCTTGAAGGATACTGCATGCACAGCTATTGCTACGCCATTAGTGTCGTTACCACCTGGCACGGTAAAGATGGCAGCAAATGCAACTGTAGCGAAGAGCACAGCCACAACTGTGACGGAGTTGGTTGCATTGTTGATGCCTTCCCTGTGGAGTTTCCTCAGCTCCTTTGCTATGCCATAGACATTTTTGTTCGTTTTTTTGGCTTGCTCAAGTTGAGTATGTACATCCTTCTTGATCTCAGTCACCGTTTTTCTGAGCTCGTCTCGGGGCTGATTCAGATCATTTGCTCTCACTGCACCAGCACGGGATAAACACTCTTTTATATCTGCAGACTCCTCTGATAGTGGAAGGCCCTCTGCTATGTCGAATGCAGTCTTGCGATCCCTAGTCAGTGCATTCACATTCATGTCTGGAAGAAGCAGAAGCTCATTTACAATCTGCAAGAGAGACAAGCTTGTGAGAAGAACAATTCTTACGTTTGCACTTTATATTTAACATGACAGAAGAGTACCTCTGATCTTTTCTTCCTCGTGGCAACATGCAAAGCTAAGTTGCCATTTCTGTCAGGTTGCATGACTATGGCCGGATCAGCATTCACAAGCGCTCTAACAACCGCAGCGCTTGTTCCTTTCACTGCCATGTGTAAAGCAGTCTGGCCTTTTCTATCAGTCTTCTGAGCAAGCTGAGGATCAGTGTCCAGCAAAGACTTAACAATTTCAACATGCCCCTGCCGGGCAGCAAAATGCAGGGCATTCTTTCCATTTGCCTTCGATAGCTCAATCAACCCAGAAACTCGCTCTAGCAGCAGGTTCACTACCTCGATATGGCCTCTAAATGCTGCAGTTATCAGAGGAGTCACATTTGATTGGCCAAACGTTTTCCCAAGGGATGGATCATGGTCCAGAAGTACCTTCACGATATCTATAAATAAATGTCAGCAGTCCATCCTTCTCCATATCACAAATATACAGTAAAATTGCAAAAGCAAGATGGAGGAATGCTTGCTGATTAGCTTATGTAGGTAATGACACACTACAGTTAGTATGCAGAGTGGTCAGTCTCACCACTGCAAAACTAACAACATGGGATCCATGGAGATTGACTAAAGAGTAGATAAAGTAAACACATACTGGGATTAAGTGATCATTCAACTAGGAATCAAGCTATCACAAAACCATTTCTTCACGCAAACTATGAGAACTGAGGTTCTAGTCCATACCCAAAATTCAAAGATCCCGTGTTCCCATGTAAGTATGTGAGAAGTGGTTTATGCTATTGATGTTTTGAAGTGTATGTGAGGTGCTCACCTCGGTGGCCTTCCTTTGCGGCGACATGCAGAGCATCGAATCCAGACTTGTTCTTCCTCGCGAGACTCTCCTTGTCAGAGTGCTTCAGCAGCTCGACGACGATGTCAAGGAACCCCCTCTCGGCGGCGATGAGCAGCGCGGTCTCCTCCACCTCGTTGGCCTCGTTGACGACGGCGGCGCGAATCTCCGCGACCTCGCTGTCGAACTCCTCCCCGGTGCCGGTCATCTGCGCGTCGATTTCGGCGATGATCTGGCGCACGGCGTCGAGGTCCCCGCGTTGCGCGGCGAGGTGGAGCTCCGTGTCGTTGTGCCGGCCAGTTACCTGCTTGACGTACTTCTTCCGCCCCGCCTGGTCCATCCGCTTGCCGGAGTTCGAAAGCACCAGCACCGGCGGCACCGCGGCCGCGGCCTTCGGAGACGGGGACGGGGACGGCAGCGAGTGGTCCATCCGCTTGCTCGAGCCGGACATCACCAGCATCGGGTCCTTCGTCGGCGTCGGGGACGACCCCGGCGACTGGTCCAGCCGGTTGCTGGAGCGGGACATCGCCAGCACCGGCCGCCCCGGCGGCTGGTCCAGCCGGTTGCTGGAGTGGGACATCACAAGCAACGGACGCGACGGCGACGGCGACGACGAGGGCGACTGGTCCAGTAGCTTCCCGGAATTGGACATCGCTAGACTGGGGCGCCTCACCCCCCGCGGGGGCGACTGGTCGAGCGCCGGCCGGCCGGGGCCCACCGGCGCAGCCCCTCCGTCCGCCCCCGGCGACGCCAACCCAATCTCCAAATCCCCCTCCCCTGCAACCAAACCCATGAAAACAACCACACCGATCACCGAAAACGTCCGATCAGCACCAAACCAATCGTGCACGAAGAAGCCAGGCAATACCTCTGTCGGAATCGACGGCCATGGCGTCGTCGCCGCCGGGGGAGTCAAGAGTCGGCGAGGAGGGGGAGGGCAGGAGGCATGGGGCAGCGGAACGGGAGGTGGGGAAGAGGAATCGAATCGAATCGAATCGAATCGCGAATGGGACGTGGGTAGAGCTCGCTCGCGTCGCGGTCTTTCGCTCCGTTTGTGTGATGGAATGGAATTGGGAGAACGAAGCGCCGTTTGTTTGATTCAGTTCCCCGGCTCGTCTCGTCTCGTCTCGTCGGGTTGTTTATCTGGCTCCGGTTCGGTGCGCTGCTGCCTGCCTGCCTGCCTGACTAGTTGCATTGCATTTGCATATGGTCTCTTGTCGCTTTGCCTCCTGAATGAATTATTATCTCCTGTTTCGCGAAAGCGCCTGTCGCCCCACGATGACTGAAAACTATGTGAGTAGATACTCTGTAGGCGGCCCTACGTCCTCCGCTCGATTTTCGACTCCATAATTTTCTTGTGTGACTTTGTATAATTCCTGTAGCGTTATAAACAGATGTACGACTATTTTGTAAAATGTTATAATCTACTCCATTCATCCCATAATGTACGACGTCTTTTAATCGGTTAAGATAAAGTTATAATAAATAATTACTTTATTAATATATAATTAATATTATATAAAATTAATATTATTATATTTATATTTAAAATTATTTACTTGTGATTGTGGCTTTGTACTACATAAACTACGTATTAATAGAGTAATTGATGGTTAAAATTTTATCTAATCAATTAATAGAGTAGAACTGAAGTATTATACTATTGAAATAATAATAAAAATCACAATATTTATCCACATAAGTTAGAATATATCACCCTTCGATCGTGGTGGTCGCGTTAGGCGGGTCAGCATGTTGAAGAGTTCCATTAATTCTTGAGTAGAGCGATGGTTACAAGACAGTGCAACGAAGATGCAAGAAGAGAGGAAAACGAACCGGTATACGAACAACTCTAATTATTATGTACTCCTTCCATTTTTATTTATAGGGCGTACATTTTTCTATACCTTACCGATTTATGTAGGGCATATATTACCAAAGCATATCTATTTATTTTCATAAAATGCCCCTATTAAATCTCCTCAAGGCCCACGGTCATGCACCATTCAAGATTCGACATCCATGCGCTTGTGCCACGGACAATTACACTCCATAACAGAGAGTACTACTGCACTTTTACAAAACTGAATTTGGTTCCATAATAAAAGATCAAGATCGATCTATCTAGAGTTATATTAGTCCTACGACTATCCACATCTATTTATTATGAATTAAAATGTATCATTAAAATCTAAATCTACTGTGATCAATGAAATTAACAGTTTAACCAATACTTTCTCCGTCCTAAGGCATGTACGGAATTTAAGGTTCAACTTTGACCAATAATTAAATCAATAATATTGTATTATATAACACAAAAGTGATATCTTTTGATATTTGAATATGAATCCAATGGTACCACTTTTGTGTCATATAGTTTAATATTATTAGCTTAATTGCTGGTCAAAATTAAACCTAAAATTCCGTGTAGGTCTTATATTTGTGGACGGAAGGAGTATAAACGAATTAACCTGATAACTCTTTATTTTAATAATATAATGACATGGTGCCACCTAAACCTGATTATATGCCATGCCGGCCCAAGTTCCGGGCTGGGGCTCGCAAAAGTCCCTTCAGAAGCCAAGCCCAAGCTCCACTCGAGCCTGAGCCCCGCCTGGCGTAAAAGCCCAAAGTCTGAAAACCGGCTCGGAGCAAGGATTGCAGCAAACAATCGTACCAGAGGAAATTCCACACATAAAATGCATGCACAATGCACATTTTTCACGTTATGGAAGCAAGTTTCGGGTTGGGCCATTGGGCAGTGCTGTCCATGATCAAGTACTGCCACCTAGCCAATCTGATTTGGCAAAATAAACCTTTAGTATATCCATTATCAGCAAGCCACTCTACGGAGAGCCTCGAGCCGGATTTTGAGCTGGGCTTCAAAAAGTCCGGCTGTCAGGAGCCAAACTCGAAGCCCAAAATTTAATTAAAAAACAATAGGGCTTTGCGTTTATATTTCTTTACTTTTACATTGTATTTGTATAATTGATGTATATCGACAACCGATACCCAAACATTCTATGGGCACTGGAAAATTTTATTGCTTCTCACAGCAGCCCATGGGGCTTTTCCCATTGGTTGAAAAAAGTCTACCCTAAAAGGATTCCCGAGCTTCTCATATCAGTTATTTGAACTTTACCTTTGAACTTGCTCAGTTATTTACACACGATTGCCACCGCGTACCGGTTCAAAGGGCATCCGAACAGAACAACTTTTTTCCCCTCGTCCTCCCGCTTTCGTCCCGACGCGCTAGGGTTAGCCGCCGCCGCCGCGCCCTTGGCCGCCCGACGCGCCGGCGCCCTCCGCCGGACGAACTCGGCCGCCCGACGCGCCCTCCACCCACCGCGGTCGTCCGCCCGCCGCACCCGCCGCCCTCTACAAGCGACGCAGCCTCCGTGCTCCGCCACGCTCCCTCCGCCGCCCTCGAGCCGACGCAGCGGCCGAGCTCCCTACACCCGACGCCGCCGCCGCGCTCCTCCAACCGACGCCGCGATCCGCCGCCCTCCACCCGACGCCGCCGCGCTCCCTCCAACGACCCGACGACGCCGCCTCCGATGACCCATCCGGCACCGCCTCGTCGAGCGCCGAGACAAGCACCCGCCCCCTCCAGCGCCCTCGACTCGCCCCCTCCAGCGCCCACAAGAGGTTGGGTTATTTTTCTTTTTTGTTCACTTTTTTGGGTTTAGACAGTGAAGCTAATGTGATTATTGATTGATTAGGAAGAATTTTTGTTGATTGATTGGGAACAATAATCACATTACAGAGGACAGAAAGTTTGAGTAATTTTTGTTTGCAAACAAATATTTATTGAAGGCAAGGAATTCCAAATAGCTCTTTCCCGGTTGAGCTGGTAAAAGTCTTCATGCTAGTCATATTTTTGCAGCTAACCCATGCTGTACTGTACTTGGACCTGGTCAATATTTAGAGCAATATATAACATATGCATTAGATTTGCAGTGAACATGCAATAGAGCTAGCTGCTTACTAGCTCGAATTAAAGGAACCACAGCAGAAACCTAATAGTATTCATCTCAGAAAGTAAAACTATCATTTCCAGAAATTTATGCCATGAACCATGTGTCATATGTTTTTTTTTAGAAAGATACTGGTGTCATATGTTCCAGGCATTCTCTCCCATATCTGCCTAAATAACAGTATGTATGTTGCAAGTATTTGATCTTTATGTCATGTAGATACTCTTGCTTGGGCTTGTATGGTTTTGATTTTTTATTCCAATTGTTTTCTCAGAAGAAAGTTGTATTCTAATTGACATCTATGTCTCAATTTAATTGCCAATAAAATCACAAGTGAACGGTAGTTATGGTTTAAATCGATATATACATGCATTGAGCAGAGCAATTACTTCTTTAGTTCTTTAGCTTTTTAATATTCATGTTCTGCATAACATAGATGGAAAAAGGAAAATCTGGCAAAGCAACTTGGGATGCCGTTGCCCATAGAGTTTTTCTTGATGTGTGTATCGAAGAAGTGCATGCAAATAACCGTCCTACCGGATGTTTGAACCCACTTGGGTATGCGAATTTGATAAGCAAGTTCAACGATCGCACAAAGAGAAATTACAAGCGCAAGCAATTCAAAAATAAGTGGGAGTCACTCAAAAAGGACTACAATATATGGAAGTCAATGCATCAACATGCATCCGGTCTTCGAAGAGATCCTATCACTAAGACCATTGCGGCTAGCGATGATTGGTGGGAAAATGAGATAAAGGTATTGCCGCTTTCATGAAATCTTTTGTTTTCTTGATGTTCTACTCATGTGGTATTTTCATTTTGTTTCAGAGATGTCCAGAGGCAGCCAAGTTTCGACATTCTCCATTAGCGGATGAGGACAAAATAAGTGAGATTTTTGACCGTCACAGTGTTACAAATGAGCATGCAAGGGTGCCACCTCGAACATCTCAAGTTGGACCATCCCAAGTTAACATTGTGGACGATGATGCTGGTTCAGGGTGTGACGGCGATCCTGAAGTTACACCTGTGGCGGCTCGTGGGAAGAAGAGATCATGTCCGTATTCACCTAGTCCCAGGACAGCTGAAAAGATATCAAGCGATAGTGCTTCCAAAGCTGCATTGGAACGTATTGTGCAAATATTTGAAAGAAGGGAAACTAGCAAAAATTCTGTGACATCTCAGGCGACTGTTGATCCTATGAGACAGGAGTTTAAAGAGATGATGATCATGGTGGTTGATGATGGAGATCTGCCGGTAGTAATGAGCATTTTTATGCTATACAGTTGTTTATGAAAAAGGAATATCGTGATACATTCAGTTGTTTGGAGGACGTAGAGGCTAGTGTGAGGCTTGGATGGCTGAAGAGGACATGGGAGGAGAGGAAAAATAACTAGAGAGCAATATGTGCTATTTGCTCTGAACTTGTAGTGTTATGAACCTATTTATTTGGTCTGAAATTGTTGTTGTCGTGAACTAATTATTAACTCCGAACTTGTATTGTTATCAACTATATTATTTGCTCTCAATTTGTACTGTCATGAAGCTATAATTTCGTATCAACTTGTATTTTCATACACCTATTAAGCTCTCAACTTATGATGTCATGAAGATATGTTGTTTACGTTGCAGATGGATATCTCAGATGATGAAGAATTTGATCTGTGCATGGTTGCAGTAGCTTGTCATCTACAAGAGAGTGAGAGGGTGCCGTATGCACCAAGAAGATTACCAATTATGACTGGGATCCAATGGTGGAAGACAAAGAGAAGATACCAAAATCATTCTACTCCATGTTCAGGATGAGGAGGTCAGTGTTTCACCCATTACATGACCTTTTAATTGAGAAGTATGGTCTAAAGTCAACTTGTAACATGTCCTCCAAAGAAGCACTAGCACTTTTTTTAGGTCTTTGGGGACATGTCAAACCACTGATAATGTTTCAGATCGTTTTGAACATAGTCGGTCTACCATCAACAGAAAGTTTCATGAGGTTTTGGAGTGTGTAGACCGCATGGCTGGTGATTATCTTAGATCCAATGATCCAACTTTTATGTACGTTCATCTCACACTTAGAAAATCTAAATTTTGGCCTCATTTCAAGAATACCATTGGGGCCATAGATGGAACACACATTCCTGTGATTGTGCCTATAGAGGAGCAGCTCAAACACTACAATAGGAAAGGTTTCACAAGTCAAAATGTCATGGCAATGTGTGATTTTGATATGAGGTTCATTTTTATTGTTGCTAGATGGCCTGGATCTGTGCATGACACACGTGTTTGGGCCGATGCTATGGCTGAATATGAAAATTATCCACACTCTTCGGAAGGTAATCGATCGTGTCTAAAAATTTTACTATATTGTTTGCTCATGTCTATTATGTTCGTCAAGTTCTCAATTAGCAATGTTCTTTTTCCTACCACTGCAAGAAAATACTATCTTGTTGATTCTGGATATCCAAACAGAGTTGGACATCTTGCACCATTCAAAGGGCAGCGGTACCATGTACCTGAATTCCAACTAGCACCTCCAGTGGGAAGAAAGGAGACCTTCAACAATCGTCATTCATCTCTACGAAACGTCATCGAAAGATCGTTTGGTGTTCTTAAAATAAAATGGCGAATTCTTCTTGGCATAACACGCTACACAGTTATGACGCAAAAGATGATAGTTACTGCGTGCGCATGTCTGCATAACTACATTCGTGATAGTAAGCTACGTGATGACCATTTGACAGGTTTGAGAGTGGAGGATATGTTCATGAGGATAGCGCTTCTCATATCAGTGTAGCACCATCAAATGATGCTAATATGGGCACAGTACGTAATACTATTGCTGCGAGTCTCGTACCTTGAGGATTTGTCGCTATAGAATATGGTGCTTTTATTGTAACTCATTTTGTTAGGAAGAAAACATTACGAACTTCCTTTTATTTGACTTGTTCTCAAGTAACAATGACACCATATTTTTATTGTAATCTTTCGTATTTCACGATGTTCGTATATCGTTTCGTTGCTCATATCTGCGGTAAAATAGTAATAAATTACACAGTCTCAGTTAATCAGCACATGATTACAATTGAGGGGCAGTACAGACTTTTCATCATACAACTCAGAAAATAAGCTCAGACGACAGAAGCCGAAAAGAACTGGATGACATTTTCTGAGGGCTTCTCCCCACCACATGTTTGATCGGGGCGCAAGGCGTTGGGCGGAGCACGAGAGAACACACGCCCCACGCGGAGGTAATGTTGCGCGCGGACCTGCGGGTTGTGTCGTGTTCGCTTCGTTGGCGCCGCGGCGTGGGTGGGTCTCGGTATTCACATCGGTACGGGCTGCCCGAGCCATGTGATTGGAAGATGAGACGGGATCCAGACTCTTAACCCTTAAGCCATTCTGGCCCATGGGCTCAGGCACAAGTTGATTTTTGGGGCCCCTGAATCTTTTTATTAGCAACTCATTCAAGCAAAGCAAATGTCCGTACGTCATTAAGGTTGTGATCAGTTTCCTGCATGGTAAAACTTCTAGAGTGTTCTAAGATAACCAGTAAAGTCTCCATGACAAGCAGGGTTGTTTTGGTACTGTGTTTTAGTTGGACAAGATTTAGTAAATAGATTGCTTGCTTGGCTGCACCATAGGAGTGACGAGAAACTCCGATGCAAGAGGTTGTGTTTAGTTGGTTGTATCTGAATTATTTGATCAGCATTGATAAGGACATGACTTTCATAAATACAACCACTGCTATCTCTATTTCCATCCCCTACTCAAGTTATAAAGAACAAAAGAAGATTCATCAAAATCTTAAAAAACACAAGAGGATTCAAGTTTAACCTCTCGGAAGAAGAAGGACTTCAAGTGATGGAGACTTCAGGACATTGAAGCCTCCATGGACATGATGATGATGAATGAAGAAGCCTATTTGAAGATCAATTAAAGTTTCAGTCATGTACAAGAAAGGAAGACTAAAGACTTACACAAGTTTTAAAGTCATCTGAGAGTCGTCGGCTGCCTAAAGTGACGTGGCCGGTTTAAAACACTCCCAGGTCCGGTCAGACCACCCAGTGGCCAATTAGACTGCACATATGGTCGGTTCAAACTACCCGAACCGACTTAGATCAGTTCGAGTCCGTTTCGGCTCAAGAGTGTTTTTCATCTATAAGTACCCCATGGCAGCTGTTGCTTTTGTCGAGTTTTGTTTATTTAAATTTTTAGCCACGAGCTGATATTCGTGCTCTTCATTTGTGTCCAACAACCAGATCAAGACCATTTTTCAGAACCCCACGGTATTGATTCTTATCTATGTTCGTAATTGTAGATTATTATCTTATAATTATTGATTGTTCTTCGATTGCTCATAGGAATTAAAACCTCGTGTTCAGGTTGACCATGCTTCTGTCATCATCAATAACCTCTCAGAGTTGGTCTAACGATTGCTAAAACGCATCGTCATCGCATGGTGTAATCGGATTGCTAAGATCGAATCCATCAATAATAGCTATAGTTCTCATCGAAAGATTAAGACACTATTATTCTATCAACCACTTTATTGAAATGTCGAGGTTAGCCCATTTGAATGTTTGATGCTGTGATCATTGCCTACAAACCGCAACACGTTTAGAATGTATGATTTTCTTGGAAATCCAGTTAAAATTAGAAAATTTGCCATGGAATTCCTATATTCCAATTTTCAAGATGCCCTAGTACTGTACCCCTATGCATAATGGCTGTCAGTTGTTCTTGACCAATTGCACTTAAACTTCCACCTTTTGCGATGTCACCCCGACACCACCTAGGATAATGATAAGATAACAAGAAAGTAGGAAAAAACAAACTCATTGCTGACAACCTACTTCTTCTATTCTAAATTACAGGGAGTACTTTAATTGTTTAATTTTATGCTTTGGTTAATAAATAATAATTTAATATACACAAAATTATTATCGTAAATACTATTAAAAATTAGATTAGAATATAAATTTGTACCGAGAAAACACATCTTATAATTTACAATTAAAGAATACCACTTACTTTCATGTAATTTGTATGCTCTTGGAACTTAGGATCTTAACAAAGTTTTTCTTTTCAAACATACCGAAAAAATATAGTGACAGACCCTTCAATTGAGAAAAAGATGCAACCACAATAAAAGCCGTGTCAAACCGTACTCAACACAATTATCACAAACTATACAGACTCCAAAATCAATACTATAATTAAGTAATTATTTTTTTAGTTGTCTTACTCAAATCTCCAATCCACAAAGGGTAGATCTATTAGACATACGCAAACATTTCACAAGCAATATATTTATCAAATTCAAAGTGCATTCGTCAATAAAAACGCTCTAATGTAATTGATTTATGTATAACTATTACTAAGATACTATTAAAAAAATAGATTAGAGTATGAAATTGTACCGATAAAGCACGTTCTATAATTTAAAATGAAAAGAGTACCACTTACTTTTATTTAGTTTATATTATATGCTGCCAGGACTAGTGATCCTTAACAAAGTTTTTCTTTTTGAAAATACCAAAAAATGCGACCACAGTGGGAGTCGAACCCACGACCTTCTGATCCGAAGTCAGACGCGCTAATCCACTGCGCTATGCGGTCATCGGGTGATGGTATCTAACACCAGTAACTAATACTACATTTTAACGCAGTTACAAATATGCAAAAAGAAAGCAAGGGAGCAACGAGCCAAAGAACGATTCCACGCACGTGCGGCATCTTCGGGGGACAGGCCACCGCAACAGGAAGCATCGCACTCCGGGCGTCCGTAATTTACGGCTGACCGCCCGCCTCCGAGCGCACGGTCAGTTCCGACAAGACCCTTTCGACCGACCTCTTCCCCTCCCATATCACCGGAAGCATTACTAATGACAAGAAAAAGAGCTTTCAACCAAAACTCATGTAACTTCCAACTGAAAAATGAAAAAAGCTTTCAACTCCATCATGCCCTAGCTTTCTACAAAAATGAAACAAACTTCCTACTAAGCAAATTGAGACTTCCAACTTCTACAAAGAAACATTCAAAACTTTCTACTAAGCACTTTGGAGCTTTTAACTTCTACCAAATCAAAAATAGCAGAAAAAGTAATTGAAGATTTCTACTGAACAAATCAGAGCTTCCAACTCTACCAAAAAATCAAAAATCAGAAGAAAAAAAAAGAAAACACCGGCTGCGGCCGCCGGCCCATGGTGCCCTTCTCCGGCGCCGGCGACGCTGGAGGACAGCGATGAGCTGGGCAGCGACTAGCACACAGGACAGCCTCGGCCCTCCAGCTTGGGGAGCGCGGCGAGGGAGCCGAGGTGAGCCGCTCGGCGGGGGACTTCGCGACGAGGAGCTCCGGCTTGGGGAGGCGGCGAGGGAGACGAGGGAGCTCCAGCCGGCGACGAGGGAGCCGAGGGAGCTCCGGCCGGTGGCGTTGGCTGCTCGGGCGCGGCGGGAGGGCCGAGGGAGGACGGGGACGGGACAGGCAGCGTGTGGTGAAGAAAAATGAGAGGATAAGATGCGGGAAACGGTGGAAAATTAGATAAAGGTGAGAAGTAAGTAGGCCTCACACGCTGTTGCTTTGTCGGATTTGACCGCGCGGCGCGGTCGACCGCGCATTAGCGTTTTCGTCGCACTCCACTCCGTCCACGGCCCACCTCCCCCACATCACACGTGCCGCCTCCTCAGCCCGCAGACCTTTCCCCCTCACTCCCTCCCTCCACTCCTCTCCGCCTCCGCCGGCGAGCGAATCCACCGCCACCACCGCCGCCCACCGACGATGAAGCAGCTCCACCGGCAGTCGAGCCTCAGCAAGCAGCATCGCCCGCACCACCGTACCTCCCTCTCCCGCTCCCTCGCCTCCTACCTCCTCCGCGAGCAGCGCCTCCTCTTTGTCCTCCTCGGCTTCCTCCTCGCCTCCTCCTTCTTCCTCCTATACCCTTCCCTCACCCCGCACCCTAACCCTCTCTCCTCCTCCGTCCGCGCCACCACCACTGCCTCCGCCGCCGCCGCCACCAAAACCCTCCGCGGCGTCTCCTCCGTCTCCACCGCCACCGCCGCGGCGCGCCGTCTGCCCGTCGGCGTCCACAGCAAGACCCTGCGCGTCGTCGTCACCGGAGGCGCCGGCTTCGTTGGGAGCCACCTCGTCGACAAGCTCCTAGCCCGCGGGGATAACGTCATCGTCGTCGACAACTTCTTCACGGGCCGCAAGGAGAACGTCGCCCACCACCTCACCAACCCCCGCTTCGAGCTCATCCGCCACGACGTCGTCGAGCCCATCCTCCTCGAGGTCGATCAGATCTACCACCTAGCCTGCCCCGCCTCCCCCGTCCACTACAAATTCAACCCAATCAAGACCATCATATCCTTTCTCATTTCCACAGTTCCACTACCAATGTTCTTCACATTCTGTAAAGTGTTGCATTGGTTATTCAGTTGCGGATATGGATAGTATTTCTTGGATACTAAGTCAACAACGATCAAGAAAAAATTAAATTGTTGTGCCTGCATTGCCCGAAAGAACCTGAATTTTGCAGTTGTTTGTTTCGATTCTATTCTGTTTTCGCATGGGTTTCTTAACTGATGGTGTACAAGACAAATGTTATGGGGACCTTAAACATGCTGGGACTGGCGAAGAGGGTAGGGGCCCGGTTCTTGCTGACCAGTACAAGTGAGGTGTACGGTGATCCTCTAGAGCATCCACAGAAGGAGAGCTACTGGGGCCATGTCAATCCCATAGGTGTGCTAATCCTGTCTCGACGAGAAAAAAAATCCTCATATGCAAGAAGTATCTTTTCAGTCTTGCCCATTTATGTTTGTCCACTCCACTGCATTTGACATATGTCATTATGTGATAATGTGCAGGTGTTCGGAGTTGTTATGATGAGGGAAAGAGAACGGCAGAAACTCTGACCATGGATTACCATCGCGGTGCTGGCGTTGAGGTAAAGCTTCAGTTTCTTAATAGGGGTCTGAGTCTTACTACAGTCTAAAGACTATCTCGTTGGCAATGAGATACCTTGCTAAAATTAATTGCACAGGGCCCTCAACATATATTAATTGTTTGCAGAAATCATTATGTATCTGAGATGGTTTTTATAGGTGATACTTTCGGCATTTCCATATTAAGTGAACCTAAGAGGGCTCCAAAGGCTAAATAATGGACCCAAGTGTTTAATGCTGTTTTTATATATATTTCTCTGTACTTCGTTTTGTGTAATCATTAACAAGGAGACTAGATCATGTATGTGTCTCAAAAAAATGATCTTTATGATGCATGCATTTCACTTGTTTCAAGTTGATTTGAAGTAAAAACAAAAAGCAAGGACTGTCTAAACATTGATTGTTGTTGAATTTGACTAAGAGGTCTTCTCTTAAGTTTGTCTACATGAATATTCAAGATATTGTTTACACATTTTAAATGGATGGAGTGGGTCCTAGATGGACAGTGCATGTGGCAAGGTTCTGCCTATGAGTTACTGTATTTGTGCCTCATTACCGTCTTTTATGTCTTGAAGAGCAAACTTGACAAGGGAACTGTTTCTTCAGGTGAGAATTGCACGCATATTCAACACATATGGCCCTCGTATGTGTTTAGATGATGGCAGAGTCGTTAGCAACTTTGTCGCACAGGTTTGTCTTAATTTATGTTTCTGATTCTTACAAAAAGAGGACTATCATAAAAGCTCAGTATTACTTAATTTTGATAGTGCATAATTTCCAGGCATTACGGAAACAACCAATGACGGTTTATGGTGATGGAAAACAAACTAGAAGCTTTCAATATGTTTCAGATTTGGTACTTCTGACTTACTTTTTTCGTTTGAGATATGTGGAAGTAACTTTGGTTTTGTTTATTTTACCAAAACTACTTCGATGATTCATGCTAATCAAATCTGGAATCTTCAACCATCTATGAATTCATAGGTTGATGGATTGGAAACTCTGATGGAAGGTAAGCATATTGGACCTTTCAACCTTGGAAATCCTGGAGAATTTACCATGTTAGAACTTGCTCAGGTCTGGCCCTGATACTAAAACTAACTGACCGCTACTTCTTATTTGAACGTGCAGTGGATTGTTGCCTGGGTTCCCTGCTCCATATCAGGAATAACGTCTCTGGACTATTTTCTGCAGGTGGTGAAAGAGACAATTGACCCAAGTGCACGTGTTGAGTTTAAGCCCAACACTGCAGATGATCCACACATGAGAAAACCTGACATCTCAAAGGCCAAATCTCTTCTCAACTGGGAACCCAAAGTCTCACTAAAGCAAGGCCTGCCACGTATGGTTTCAGACTTCCAGAAACGCATCTTAGATGAGAAATGAGAGAAATGAGGAGCAGTAGTTACTGAAGTCAGAACTGTATTATACTTCCCGGATCATTTTTGGTGCCTTGAGAAGCTCGGCTGCAGGTGTACAGACTACAGACCACTCGCCAAAAATTCTTCCTCCAGTCAATTCTTTCTGACAGGACATCATCTGTTATGTGATTTTGATGATACACAGTCTTGTCGTAGAATTATGTGTTCAAGTTCTTGTCAAAACCTTAGCCTGTCAGCGAACAGTACCAGAAATCTACATAAATATAGAGCTTTTTTTTTCCCCTTTTCTTTGGATGTTGTTGTGCAACTCATCCGTTCTGTTTCGTTAGGATTTCATGTTACTTTAGGGCATAACAAAGATACATATTTTACTCGTATGATGTTTTGAATACTGCTTTGCAAAAACTCATCCAAACAGCCAGTTGTATTTTTAGGATTTCATGTGACTTCAGGACATCAGAAGGATACTTAATTTTCTTTATGTAATGTGCTGGTGTGATCAAAGCAACTATAGTGGAATGCATAGGTCGCGTACTGTGCATGTCGGCAAAGCATCATAAACTGGAAGGACAAACACTCTTGGAGTGGGCTACGTGGGAGCCGCTCAAGAGAGGTGAATGTTGAACTGGAGGAGGGTCTCGACGCCGTCGGTGGTGTGCTGGTCGCCGGGGTGCAGCGTCTGGATGGCGGCGAAGCCCTTGGCGTTCTCGTACTTCCCGGTGCCGCCGATGATGGCGATGTGCGACTCCGGCGCCGCCATCCGGTGGACCCCAAAGAAGCTGAGCGTGTCGCCGTGCCCTTCGCCCTCGAACATGGCCGTCAGCACGATGGTCTTGCTGGTGCCGTCCTGCGAGCTCGCGACGTAGAACCCCTGCGCCCTGCCGATGACCGCGGCGCCGAGCTCGTGGCCCTCGGTGAGCTCGTCGTCGATGACGGTGGTCGTGCCGAAGAGGAGGTTCTGGAGCGTGGCGCCCGACGGCAGGTCGCCGGCGTTGACGAAGGGCATGTTCTTGTTACCGCCATTGACCGTGTTGCCGTTGTTCTGGACGAGGTTGCCGGACGTGCCCCCGAGGCCGGCGACGTAGGGGACGTTGTTGCTGTTGATGAGGTTGGTCGCGCCCTGCGGCAGCGGCATCGCGCCCTGGATGGGGAAGATGTTGGCGTTCGGGCGCGCGAACGGCAGCTGCCCGTTGGCGGCCGCGCTCGCCACCACCCCGGTCACGATGCGCACCGACGGCTGCGAGCCGCCGAGGATGTCGTGCATGAAGAACGTCAGCGGGTGGTCGCCCGCGACGGCGGCGCCCGCCACACCGGCAGCCCCAGCACCGCCCGTCGCTGCTACTCCTGCAGCGCCGGCGACATTGGGTGGCAAAGGCGATGCCGCTGGTGCGGCCGCCGGCACTACCACTGGGTCGACGGGCTGCTCGGTCGGGACCGGCAGTGGGTCGGCCGGCAGAGGAGCCTCTACGGGAGGCGCCGCGGGCTGCTCGTCGAGGACGCGGCCGGCGAAGGCGCAGCTTGCCCCAGCGAGCGCGATCATCAAGTAGAGCGCGGCCTTGACCATTTTCATGTTGGCTCGGTGGGAGACTGGAGATGAAGATCAGGAACTGTATTTTGAGGCTACTGCTTAGTTGCTGCTGCTGATGCTGTTGTGCATGTTTGGAAGATCTATATAGGGTTTTGGGTGTGCACATGCGCTGATGTTGCAAGTGCAGGTGGTGACATGGGTGGAGTTGTTGCTCAGCCCCTGACCCCTTCTGCGATGTTGCGGTAGTTGCATGCGATAGTGCCCAAGGAACCTAAACCTCTTGGAGAAACGAGGAATAGTTGGGAGACAGAGGCCACATGTCCAAAGGGCAAGCAACGCATCAATGCTTAAAAAGCTAAAATTTGCCCAAAACGCAGCACAGATTACTGGCTCGTTGCAGTTGGCACTTCACTTGCACAAAAGGACTAGCCGCCTCAACAAGGGACGGAACGGCAATCACAAGTTCACAAAATAGACATCAAGGAATGATAGCGCTAGCGAACTCTCTTTTGCCTGCACAGCTGGGCAGTACTTCATGACTTCTGTGCCAATTGCACAAATGACAAATTATGCTAGCCACTGAAGTGCAACGATAGCACAGCGGCACAAGAACTAGCATGAGCATATCAGCATACAAGAACTAGCACAAGCATTATTTGCATGTAACGCACAGTTAAAACATACCAAAGAAGGTTAATACATGATTAGTTCATACCAAAATCTCATTTGTACTCCGGCATCATGCGACCGAAAATCCACCTTTTTGCCTAGTTGGAGGAAAATAGGGAAAACCCCAGGTCACCGATAGTTACAACCAAGTTTAACCGAAAATTCACTTGTATGATGATTCGCTACATATCTACTAGCCATCTCAGCTGCTGAGTTTCAGTAGCCACGAAGATTCTTTAACCATCGACCACTGATTCATAGTGAGCTGAAATGGCTACAGGTGCAAATCATGATCTGTTCGAGCCCCAAAGCTTACCAGATTGTTATCCCCAGGAACTCGGTTATGGTTTCCTCTAGAAGATCCTCATGTAACATCCTACCGATCTCGCTCCCGACAAGATCGATGCCATCGTCAGAACCAAGCCACTCTAAGTCCATCAATAGGCCCTCCTGAGTACACTCCATTTCTTGCCGTTGCTGGAGCACCCTTTGCCATACCTCCTCAACAAACCCCTCCTGATCCCACCTGGATGAGAGCCTCCGTAACAATCTCTTCAATCCATGATGCACCAGAGAGGCGACTATATCTGCAATGACAGCATTTGTGAGATCGAACAGGAGCTTCCTCTCAGATGGCAGCCACAGAATGAGTCTGTTGTACTTATTTTCAAGTATATCATATAAATCAGGGCCTGCGAGACATTCTGAAAAGTAGCACATGTCGAGTAGCTCATCATGGTTAGCAGCATTAATGCCCAACAAAATGAGCATATCAAGCACATAAGAGAAATCCCTATCTTCTTCATCCCTAAAAGCATGAGATATCTCCATTTCAGGAAGTGGCTGACTTGTTGAGGCAATCTCATCATCGCTCATAAAAAGATTGGCGTCTTCTGCATCGTCTGTAGTCTCCATCTTGAGAAGCTGAAGTTGCATTCTTAGTCCTGTAATATTACAGCAAATCAAACTTAAGAGCTGAGAATTAAAGGGAAGACGAATATGCAAATAAAAAATGGATCACTTGCCTTGAAGATCTGCACTAATTTTCTCGAAATCTCCAGCGTAAACATCTTCAGCATCCAAGGAAGATTCGAGAACAGACACTGGACTTGGCTGGTCATCACTGTTGGAGCTCACTGGAGATTCTGATCCTGTTGGGGGAATCCAGGGGACTTGATTGTCAGCATCTTGATTGTGGTCAATTCCCGCAGGAGATTTCAATCCTGTTGAGGGATTACACACAGCTGAGTAATCATCATCCAGATGCTGTTCAATTCCCTCATCCTGAAATAGAATACAACCAGCAGTTATTAGATATATGGCAAGGATAAATCAAGTGAGCTTTCAAAATTACCAGAGCTGAAGACTTGCTCGAGGGAAACAAGAGGGAAGGAAAATTATGAGGTAACATGTGTATTTAAAAAATAATACAAATTAGTGTATCTTTGGAGGAAGTAACGATTCAAGCGAACAAAAGCATAATAAGCTGAAATTAGGCAGCATACATGTACTATATACCTGAATCACCAAATTGTTAAGAGTAGGGACAAGAAGGTGGAAATCTAATGCTGTCGTTGACTGTTGATGCATTTGCTGATTCAGTCTAGCAGGAGAAAGATGTTCTTTCTTCTGTTCAAAAACAGCAGAATTGGTATCCAGATGACACGCTGCATCTAACTCATGGCCAGGATCCACAGTATGTGTAAGCGTGTGTTCAGATGAATGTGGCATGGGAATAACATTTATACGTTCCTCAGAACTCACATGTATCTCACGTTCAATCATCATTCTTTCCTCGTTATCTGGGGACACTAGATCAGCTTCATCACCATGAAATGTTGAAGCCCTAACCATAGATTTTCTTTGTCTGCTACGGCATGCATATTCAGAATCATGGGGTCCTACTTTGAGAACATCTTTAAGCATAGAGAACTCATTGTGCCTACCAGTTCTTTTCCTGTTGCTTGACTTTTGAAGTCCGTGGTTAAAGGATGATGGAAGAGATTTGGACCTTGTTAAACTTGTAGCCACATCTCTCCAACCATCATTGCTGCTGATGCCAAGAGGATTGCTACATGAGCCTGGCATTCTATCTCTGTGCAATTCTCCCTTTGGACATTTCTGGCATGACATTGTTTGGGTAGCAACTTTTGATGCTTCCTGGTCAGACAGAGCAAAGTCTCCAAGCACGCTGAAGCCATTATTCTCAGGTGCTTGATGCTGATATTGATGGGTCATCTTCCATCTGTTAGAGAGATGTTTCTTTGCTTCCTTGCTGACTGATGTTTCAGTTGCATGTGCTGGCGAAGTGTTGAAGCCAGAAGAAGCCCAACCATCACATAGTACAGATGACCTATGGAACGCCTCTGAAGTCTTGAGCTTAGTAAGAGATGACAGAAACTGTGACCTTTCATCTGACACAAATGTGCTGGTATCTGGTCTGAGGACCTGTTTCCTACTACTACCGCCCCTAGCAGCTCTCATTTGTTTTGTAATCTCTCTAGCAATCTCTCTAGATCCTTTCGTCACATGGCATAATGTTTCAGAATCACCGAGGGACACCTGACACATAGATTCTTCAGTATATGGACTCCATACACCAGCATCCTGAGATGCTTTGTGCTTTCTATGATCAGAATGAGGGATTTCATGTGTTAGGGCAAAGGCTCCTTCAATGTCCTGAGCTTTCTCAAGACTTGGCTTCAGCACAACAATCCGTGTGGGACTAACTCGTTTATCACTGATTTCCTGATGACTTGACCTTGACAGTTTCTGCCTCAATGAACCAGAGTCTTCTGTTGGGGATTGACTGGACAACTTAGCATGTGGTTTCCTCATAGAGTGTTTCACTTCCTTTTGCTGGCAGAAGAAGGCTTCAGTACCTTTATCTTGTGAATAGATACTGTCTGTGTCAATAAGTTGATTTCTTCTAGATGGTTTCAATATTGTAATGCAGTTTGCAGTAGAGGATGGAGAACCAGGCTCTCGTAGGTCCTCTCTCACTACAGGTTCAAGTTTTTGAAGAAATTCCAGAAGGAGATCCTTATTAGATACCAGTGCATCAAGTGTCTCATTCAACTCTTCCGACATCTGAAGGGATTCATTTGTAGAAAGACGTTTTGCATCCATAAATTTCTGCCTTATGAAATCTAAATCAGCATTCTCAGTCGTATCATATCTGGAAGTTCCATTTCCATTTCTAGATCTTGGGCTTTGGTGTACCTTTATTCTTGTCGCCTCCATAACTTCAAAAACATCTTTGACCTCTGGCATCTCATCTGTGCTTCTCCTATGCGGAATATCTTGGGAAAAACCAAATCTATCATGAGAACTACAGGCTGAAGTCCTGTGTGCATGACTTCCGGTATATCTGTGTTGGCTGTGGGCTTCATATGAAGGCAGTGAATCAAGACCCATTAGTCTTCCTACAATGCCTGGTGAAGTGTGCCTAGCATTGACATCTTTTGAGAATTCTTCGTCTATTAGCTTTTTCATTGGTACACCACTGGCCTTATTTGGTTTACTTCGCCTGTTTTCCACAGCAAACTGAGAAAAATAAAAGAGAGGACGAAGCAATCAATTAGCTAAAAATCAGTTGAATAGGCCAACAATATTTAAGCAGACGATAATTAAGAAAATATAGCCATTTTTTACTTGATATTATAAAACACATAGCAAATGTTGATATTAGAGCAACATGTGTATCCCAGTTTAAGCTCTCTAGTTTCATATCAGAGGGTTAGAGACTTCTAGTATCATGATAGAGAAAAGTACACGGGTTTTAAGCTTTGTAGTTACAATTACCAACATATGTATCATGTGATATAACTCTTTGACTAAACACAGATCACTCACCAGAGAATCAGAAAATATCCCAGAGTTACTTGCTTGTTTCCTCAATGACCCAGCCCCTGGATTAAAGAGAACAGAGAAGGTAAACATTTTCTCTATTTATACCACAAAAAATGGTAGGAAGATATCTGTTTCAGGGCTTGACCAGGCATGTTTCGATAACATACGCTATATACAGACCAGTCTCTACAAGGAAATATATTTGGTACTCTACTACGAAGCAGAGACACAAAGGTGTGCTAGCTAGACCTTGATGCCATTTTTTTCCAAATGAATTCATGCAATCTCATTTTAAAATAATTATCACTATAGCCAGCTTGTGTAGGAAATCATCGTGGACGCCCCCAACAAAATTAAGTGGTGAACACTGAGTAAAAGTGTCTGCATGTGTAAAAGGGTAGGTGAATGAAACTCAATTTAGAAACATAGCATAGTCTTTTTTTACTTGCCTGCTCATTTATTAAATAAAAGATTGTGTTTGGACTGAGGAGGGGTGCAGTGTTTACTGGTGAAACCAGCGGGTTCCAAACCATCTAAATATGTTGAATAGCCGGTATCAAGTAACTGATTAGCATTTCATCGCATGGAGCACACAGTATTCCAGAGTGGCAGACTGAATTTCTACCAACCCTAGCACTTTTTTTTAGAACAAACGGTCAATTCATTGATTTGGGAAAGCGCTACAGAATAAGTTCCAACCCTAGCACTTAAAATAGTTATGTTACGGCACATCTACAGACTGTGGCAAATTTATGTTTAAACAAAGATTCTCTTAGTGATTAGAATAAGAACCTTCAGTGCATCCAACTACCATGGGGCGCAAAAGAACATAATTTAATGCCTTTACTTACACATCCAGCAAATTACGGGCAAATTAGTTTTCTTTGCGTGATCTTGTGGGAAGTGTCAAGTTGATAACATCATATTTCCTTTGCACGACTCTAGAGTCTACACTCTACAGGAACCCCACCAATGCTCTAGCAGTTCATCCCAAGACTGAAAAAGTGGATGGGGAAATTACATACAATTCTTCCATGTTTGGTTTAGGAGTTGGATGTTGTCCTAGACTCCTAATGAAACTTATTGTAATTTCAAATAAAAGAACAAGAAAGAAAAGCAAAATATTTGTCCGCTATAATCATTTGAATTTCAAAACAAGAATCTTTTCTCTCCAATAAAGGCTTCACTAAGACCTAAAGTCCATGAGAAAGTTATGCCCGCCGTTTGCTTAAAACAACAGGGATGGAAAAAAAATTACACGCTCTTTTTACTCAGTATTTAATATCTCAAAGAACTCACAAGATTAATGCCAATCAAAGTTAATCTAAAGTTCCGATTAGACAGCGAGCACAACAAAATGAGACGTCTTTTTCAGTATGGAGCATCCCTGGTATCCCTATAAAGTTAAAAATGGTGGTGAAAATACGAGCTTTTAATTCAGAGTCATAAGCAAAACCCTAAAGTTAGAGGATGACAAATGTGCAAGCAATCCTAAAGCTTCCGACTGAAGCACGAAGAAAATAAAGGAAAAATCAAAACCTACCAACGGGATAAGATAACCAACAAGAGAAACAAGAATCCCCGAAACTACCAAAAATCAACGAAAGGATCTCTATCACATGGTCTCTCAAAACCCCACAAAATTTATCCACCCGGAAAAAAATTCAAAAACAAGGGGAGAAGATCACAAGAAATTAGAACGATAAAAACCAGGGGAGCACGGACCATGGCGGCCAACGGCGGGGGCTGCGGAATGCGCCGCGCTCCGCTCGAACGATTCGCCGCCCTCTCCTCTGCGCCTCGACCTGCCGCGCCCAACGTTCGCCATGCCCGGGGCAGTGCCGGAGCCCGATCGGGTGCGGCGACGGAGCAGCCGCTCATCCACCGCGAGAGGAGGAGATGGGGCGGGGAGCTAAACGAGGAAATCGATTTTTGTTTGTGCGTCTGAGAGGGGAGAGGAGAGGGAGGGCGTTGGGGGGAACGGGCTTGTTTTGCTTGGCGTTCACCTCTGTTGCTCTCGCTGGAGTCTGACGATGACCTGTGTCAGTGTTTCTCTCTCTCTCTAAAATCTCTCTTCCCTGTGGTGTTTTGTATCTTCCGGTTTCTGCTCTCGCACTTTCTCTCTCATCACGTCGAATCTGTCCCTCCCTGAATTAATTTTGTGAGTTGCGTATCTTCCCTTTTACCAGTTGGGCCCTTTTGTTTTGTTGTCGTTTGCCTGTAGACCCTTGGTAAGTTTATATAGGAGTAAATTGTAAATTTTCCATCTTTTTGTTCGAATTGGAAGTTTGGGAGTGGAGCGATCATTAGGAGGCTTTGTTTCGCAATCATCCTTGCTGCGCAGTTAATGAGAACTAGGTGCCGGGGTCTCTTCAACCCGTTGCCTATTTAGTCTATAGCATGTCTACGCACAAATCTAACAACTAGATTCTATATGTTAGATATCTCGCACGTAATCAAAGAAAGGCACAGTATAAGCCACAACAAGACACCGATCCTATAGCTGCTAGAAGTACCAAATGTTTACATCAGTCCTGTAGCATGAGCTACATATAAAAGAGAAGCAATGGATCGCCATGCTTCCAGCCGGTCAGCAAGTGATATGAACTGCAAATACAAGAGCAGCAGGGTTTGCTTTCTTTTGCTTTGCAATATTCTCATTTACTACATTTCCTGCAGAAGCGCCTTGCTCCAAGACCGGATGGTCCTAACACACATTACCTGCAACCGAGTGCGAGGTACAAGCATTAGTAGATCTCAACCTCGAACTTATATTTAGAAATTACAACAACAGGCCGGTTCATATACAAATGAAGACAGATTAGTAAGGATTCTGTAATTATTCCAAAAGAATGGATGAAAGTTAAAATTATGCAAAAGACTAAAACACAAAACTTCTAGCACAACTTCATTGGTAAGTGACCAAAAAAATATTTAGAGAATTCCAAGAAAAAGTGTTTGATATGATCATTATTTGTATGAGACATTACCACGGAAACAAAGTACAAACTGAACTCCTACCTATTGCAGCAGCATCATATAATCCTATGGAAAAACAACAATGTGCCTAAATTAAGCAATGGAGGAGATGGGCTGTGACAGAACTAATACAATGATCGTAGAAAGCAAATAAGAGTTGAGCTCATAAGGACTCTAAATGGATCAGATGTAACTCCAATGAAGAAATGGAGTGGCATGGATCAACATTTGATCAGGTAAAATGAGCATTTCTAATAAGGCTATTGAAGTAAGTTCACGTGATTACCCAGAACAAAAGGATCCACTAAGGGAGCAAGGGAGCAAGGACCGATTTTATAAGTAGAATTTCTGGTATTCATCAAAGGACGATAGCTATGAAGTTGTCAGGTACTCATCAAATATAGGGAGCAGCAAATTGCTTATTTATCAAGCAACATATGATTCATTTAGGTGGTGCCAGATAAAGCAAACACATCAGGTATTCAAGTCACCTATCTCATAATTAATCAAATCCAAGCGCTAAAACTGTGCAACAAACAGACCTAACATATCTATATGCAGAGGTCGGGGGAGTTAGCTCGTGCGTTATCTAAAACAGACTTAAAATATCTATGGAACCGATATCATACAGTTACAAACATAGCTCAAAACGGAATCATCCAATGCTTGCTTGCTCTATACAAACTTGTACACATGAAAAGAAAGTGTTTCTCTTGCTAGTTAACCATAAATCGGTCAACCTGGAGCTTACCCCATTTTGGTCCAGAACTAGTCAGCAACTTGCACATCAACAAGGTTTTTAGCCTGTGACAGTTCATCATGGGTAAAATATCGAACTAAACTGAAAAACAGCAGGCAGGATGGCAGATACTACGTTTGCCGCGAGCAAGGATATTCCCTAAAATTTGGATGCACTTTGAGCGACAGTGCAACCTCTCTAGACTGTAAATCGCCCAATTACGAATCCACGGTCATTGATATAATATAGCAGGAACTTCCATATCTTGTTTATTGCTACGATTGGAAATTGAGGGAACGTACAAAGAAGAAATACAACCTGAGGAATTTCTTATACCCAAGGACTGAAGAAATCCATTTCTCCTGCTTCCAAGAGTTGTCTTCTAGAATATAAAAGGATGAAAAAAATGAATCAAAAGCTACAAAAAGAAATCATTGTAGATCACCAGTTAGCCACCACAAGAGACCTGCCAATTGTTATGCAGTGGATATCTGGTTCTACAAAAATTCTCAGATCATAGTGGCATGACAAAGGGATAAAAGTTAAGAAGGCAAGAAGCAAGTATTCTACCAACAAATTTTTTTTGCTAAAAGCTTGGGAGACATTGCTACCTTCTTTAGCTATGATTGCTTCTTCCATTTACTGGACAACATCCTTGAGCAATGGCAGTCCCATTCGGTAGGTTATCGACTCACCGTAGCCTTTTAGCACAAAGGACTCCAAATCATCTGTCCACTCTAGAAAATAAACCTGAATAAATAAATCTGTTGGCAGATAATAAAACAACCTAGGCACAATGATATTTTGGAAAACTAACAGTTATCTCAAACTTTGTACATACCAATCAGATATGAAGTACGACAATCCGGAATAGCTCTATAAGCAATCATAACTCTTAAAATTAGAAGGTGCGACAAAGGGCAGCTAGCATCAATCAAGAGTAACATATTGCCAAAATTGAAAGAACATTAAACCAAAGTTGTCTGTTGGAAACTTGCAATACTATCTGCTAAAACATTTTTTTTATGTGGCATATTGTTTCCAGATGGCATAGGGCAAAGATTCCATCAGGGCCAGAACAGCCAGACAACTGCAAATACGCAATTTGACTTAGAAATGGACCTTTCTTCATGATCTGCTCAATGAATTATGACAATCTTAGCCAACTTCATTGTCTTCTAAGAAGGGATAGATTATATTTTGAATAGCTTGAGCTGGCTGAGTGTTATGGAAGTGATAACGGGGAACCATGTCTCCTGAACAAATCTGTATATTTTCCAAAAAAGAGTAGCACTGTGTGTGCTTCTCACTGAATGCAAAGAGGTAGTAGTTTGACATGGAGGTATAGTGATAGAATTTCTTGACAAAAGCTTAAATCTGAAAGCAACCTATCTTAACTTCATTATAAAAAATTGACAAGCTTGATTGGCTGTATGCAATGAAGATGCTTCTTGCAAATAGAAGAAGAAACTAGAGAAATGTCCAGAAGTATATCATATTGAATTCTAGTTCTCTAAGGCAAGTAGTTAGTGTTTCCAAGAAATCAAGAAGGCATATATAGTCTGTGATCGATATCTTTATTTGCCCAATCAGAACCTATGCCCGACATGCTTGCTCTTAACAGCCGCTGCTCCACCTTCGTGGTCGCTTGCCGCCGTTGGCACTACAGCTTCCCAACATTTGCCTTGCATTTCGCCTAGTTTATGTCCGCACACATTACTTTGATGCTATGGTATTGGGTATCACTGAAGTAACGGGTATCCGCGGTGCAGTACAGTAGAGTCCAGACCAGACTCAACGGGGCCTCACATTTTTAAAATAAAACACACACGCCATCAAAACTTAAAACATTGGATTTCGTGGAAGTTGGCCTTCCATTAAACTGGTGAAACCAAAAACACGGAGGAGCGAGTTCCAACAACTGGACAAAACAGAAGCCTGCGGCACACGTCTCGACTCCCAATCCCCCACGAAATCACATGAAAAATGTTAAACTAAAGGAGCCTATTTGCAAAAGCAGCCTCTATAAAGAGTCGATCGCAAAAGATCAAAATAACGGGCTTCACGATTAGCAATGGTTCGCCTGTTTGGTTGTGCCTGGTCAGAGTCCACGGTGGACCAAGAGTTGATGCTACACGGCAGAGGTAGGCCCCGTATGCGCACGTGTGCAGCGAGCAGGTCCCTGGTAGGCCGGGTCCATGTCCACGTACCCCTGAGATCGCCCGCTAGCCACGGCAACTTGGATACGCCTGCGGGAGCCGGAGATTCCCCGCCGGACCCCACCTGCCGGTGAGAGGGAACGGCTCGCACGATACGCGACCCGGGCCCACCGGCCTTGGGCCCACCATATTTCGGGGAAGGGTGGGCCCCACGTTGTAAGCGCTGAGCTCGGGAAGTCGCGAGGGAGGGGATCCAACGCGCGTGGTCACTTGAACGTTCGGATCTCCACGGGCGAACCGTGCATCGTGGGCCCATATGCATAGACAACCCTTGGCTCTTTTTTCTGTCCTGTAGAGGGTGTGTTTTACGGCTGTGTGGTCAAGGAATAGGTACAGTCCTTGTTCTATTGATCATGTTGCATAACGTAAAGAAACGGCCATACCCTACTACTGCTCTAGCACCATAGTTTTTGCAATGGAGAATCTTTTGAGGTACGTATATTAGTACCATATTGTACCGTACCACAGAAATATACTAGTGATCTACGCAGCAAGAATGGACTACTACAGTACTACTACCAATTTCGCACTGCATATTCATGAGAACAGAATTCAAGTACTGTAGGCATTACGCGTGCCGCATCGTGATCAGCGCGCCACGGCACGAGAAGCTGAGCACTGGCGGGACAGAACATGCACCTAGAGTCAACGAGATTCTTCTCCAAACACTGCTTGCTGAGCTCGTGTTCCGCGTCGCTTGTCGTGCCGCTGCCGAACAGCGCAGGGCAGCAGATCTGAGCTTTTTTGTACACGACGCTCGCAGCGGCTCGGTCTCGTAACTGTTCCCCTCCTCACCCGTTACGTCCTTCGTTGAAATACTCGTCACTTTTCCCTAGCCAAAAAAAAAGAGAAGAAAAGAAATACTCGTCACTTTCTAATCATTTAATTTAGGAGTACTCCCTCCTTTCCAATTTGTTAGGCCCATCTTCAAAAACTCTGTAACCAAGGCAGATGTACAACGGAGTCCAAAATTTTTGGGTTGAGAACTGGCTAATTAGGGTGCTCTTTTATCTCCCTCGTTATGTGTTAGATTAATGATGAAGTCGTTCGCGCGCCCGAGAAAACAACGCTCACATGCCTGGGGAACATTTACAACGCTCGCGCATGGCCCATGCATGCATCATGCAGTGTTTTTTTAGCGACATGCACTGGTTAATTAGCTACACTTTGGATTAAAACACCGTAGCGGCAAAGATTAGAAGCCAAAGTTTGTGGTTTTTCGTTTCAAACGTGAGCGCCATTTTTTGTTTCAACAGAGCAACAAACCTTGGCGCCATGTTCGTAAAATTTTTACTGCACTCCCCTCTATTTATAATTGGTGGCAGCGGTGTGTTCTGCTCAGCCTTCATCCCGTTCTTCTTCTTCCTCTCGTAAACACTATGTTGTCTTTTGATCTAAACCAACCAGTGAGTACGGATGACACAGAGGAGTTTGCTGCCGGCGACGTCGTCCAGCTAGGAGGAGGTTCTGCTGGGCATGGGCGCGCACGATTGGGTCTCAACGGCCGGGTGCTGCTCGGACACATTGGTGGCAAGCAAGGCTGGCAAGATGACGCGGCGGTGCGAGTAGGCGGCCGCGGGCACGGTGACTCGCCGCGCGGAGGCGGCGGGTGCGGACACGGGAGCTCGGCGCGCGGAGGCGGCGGACACGGCCACCGTGGCTCGCGGACTGCCCGTCATGCAGGCGAGCCGGTAGGACGCGGCGGCA
This sequence comes from Stipa capillata, assembly GCA_019208055.1. Classification (NCBI taxonomy): domain Eukaryota; kingdom Viridiplantae; phylum Streptophyta; class Magnoliopsida; order Poales; family Poaceae; genus Stipa; species Stipa capillata. The sequence continues at coordinate 242,139 of JAGXJF010004429.1, forward strand.
GCGGGCACGCCCGTCTCGGTCTGGCGGGGCGCGCACGGCCCATGCCCTTCGTCGCCGGACTAGGAAACAGGGGCAGCCGTGGACATGGCACGCTCGGCCTCACCAAGCGTGGCTTCGGCGACGTCGCCGGCTCGTGCTCAAGAGCCAGCCTAGTAGGTGGCGGTGAAAGCTCCAGAGCCGCCGCGCATGACGGAGTTGTTGGAGGAGGTGGCTTGGGCGATTATGCAGACGAGGGAGGCTCTGCCGGCAATGATGGAAGCGGTGGCAATGATGCAACCAGCGGCGTCGACGACTCCGACACGGAAGGCAACGGAGGAGCAAGCTGCTTGGATTTAAGTAAGCCGTGTTCTTTTCTTCCCAGACTTTCATTTTTACGTAAGCCGTGTTCTTTGTTCCCAGACTTTAAGCGGTGGCAATGTAGTGCATGGATATACATTGAATTAACATGTTCCATACTCGTATTGTTTTGCAGATCATATGGCCAACATTAGAAGGAGAACTCAATACACCGATGATGAGAAGCGTGTCATATACAACTTGGTGTTACAGAGAAATGGTACTGGCCCGTTGAAGCATGGAGTCAGCACTGCAGTGTCACTTCAGACCGGCGTGCCGCGGAGTTGTGTGACGCGCATATGGAATAATGGCATGCGAGGTGGAGTCAATGCTGTGATTAACAAAAGGCCTAAGAATTGTGGCCGAAAACGGATTGTGCTAGACACCGACGCGATGCACGAGTTGCCGAAGGGTGAACGGACGACCCTCGCTGATCTCTCCGTGGCAATGAACTTGTCTGTGACCACTCTTCACCGATGTTTGAAGGAGGGTAAATTTCGGCGCCACACAAACGACATCAAGCCTACCATCACTGAAGAGAACAAGAAAGCTCGGGTCCGTTACTGCATTTCTATGTTAGAGCCTGCGAGCATGCCGGAGAATCCTACCTTCAAGTCAGCATTCAATATGGTTCACATAGATGAAAAATGGTTCTATTGCACCCGCAAGAACCAGAAATTTTATTTGGCAAATGATGAGGCCAACCCAGAAAGGCACACCAAGAACAAGGGCTGGATCAAGAAAGTGATGTTTCTAGCGGCTATAGCTAGACCGAGATTCGATAGCGACGGGAATTGTATTTTTGACGGAAAGATTGGAGTATGGCTGTTTGTGGACTACAAGGCCGCCGAGAGGAGTAGTGTGAACCGGCCACGGGGAACTATTGAGACCAAGCCAAGTACATCTGTCACTATGGAGAAGAGCCGAGAGTATCTCATCACTAGAGTATTGCCAGCGATCAAGGAGAAGTGGCCAGAACGTGGTACTCGAATTTACATCCAGCAGGACAATACGAAGACCCACGTTCCAGTTGATGATTTGGCGGTTGTTCATGCAGCTCAGGAAGGCGGTTGGGACATTAGATTAATGTGCCAGCCAGCAAACTCTCCAGATACGAACGTTCTAGATTTTGGTTATTTTGCGGGCATTCAAGCGCTGTTTCAAAAGAAGATGCCGAAGAAAATCGATGACATTATTGTCAAAGTGCACGAAGCATATGTGGAGTATCCTGTTAAGCGGTCTAACATGATTTTCTTGTCTCATATGGCATGCATGAGAGAAATAATCCGACAGAAAGGATCCATCCACTACAAGATTCCGCATTTGAAGAAAAATTATCTTGAGAGGAGAGGTGTTCTCCCGGTTCGGTTAACTTGCGAGCCAGAGTTTGTGGCCGTTGCGGAGGAGTTTGTGATGAAGCCGCTGTCTGCAGCTGCATGCATGTCCACGCCGTCGCCCAGGAGTTCCAACCAATCCCGGCGGCGCTGCTGGTTGAGCTCGGCGGCGCTGCGGGTTGAGCTCGGCGGCATCATCCGTTGAGGCAGCACACACTTGTTTTATCTCTAGTCGCTGGAGTACGTAACGGCTCTCATGCAATCAGCATTAGCTCGCGCGAAATCTGAAGTGACGTCTCGAGTTAACTCATTAACTCATGCATGGATCATTAACTTACCCGAGGGGAAGCCAGCTTGCGAGACGTGTGCATTTTTAATGCTAGGAGGAAGAATGGCCTAACAAACCGATAAATCGCGTTTTTGAAGATGGGTCTAACAAGCTGAAAAAGAGGGAGTATTAGTTTGCGTTGCTTCCTAATAATCGTGAATCACAGAACATGTGGTAATTTTGTCTCCGTAATAAGTTTCGTGTGTGTCATGTCGTCGTCCATCGACACGTCTCACAAGACGACGACAGGGACATCATTCATCCAGAAAGAAATGACAATGTTGGGTGAACCACTGTCACGTCTCTTGTCGGAAATCAAGGGCAGAAGTTGACACTTGAGAGGACGGGTTTGGCCGCATCTTGCGCACGGGACGGGACACGACGCGACCACGCCGCATCTCGGGGCATCAATTATCTACGTGTGATACTGTTTTCCTTTTTCTTTTTTGAAATATCTACGTGTGATACTGTGATGGCATCACACGCGCGCCCATGTTCTGCGTACGTACACGAACTTAACCACATTGCCGTTGCAAATGGAGTATTGACTTGTCCCCCGTGTAAATTCGTCGGAGCAGTTAGCTAAAATTATAACTGATCAGTGATCACTACCACACGCTGAAAGGCTCGTGCACACGGAGAGCAAGATTCAAACCGCGATGCAAGTGCAGTGATCTGTATGGGTGTTGAGACTTGAGAGTTCAGGAAGTACAAGCGACTCCAGACGGGCAAGAAGAGAGGCAAGAGCCAAGAGAGAGGGGTCTCTGTCTCGTTTTTATACCCAAAGAAGAAAGCAATTAGTAGTAGGGCCGTGGAATGTTGGACGACGGATGAGCGAGACGAATCCAAGTCAGATCCGACTCATCACCTGCTGCAGGCCGCAGCAATGAAGAGCGAGAGCTGGTGACGGACGATGCAGGCGCATGCAGTTCGAGACGATGCAGGGAGAGATAGCGAGGCGATGACGCTGAGAAGAGGAGAGAAGAGCAACGAGCATCTCAAATCTCAATCTCAATGTGCGATCACCGTCCGACGTGATGAAACAGTCTCGCGTATCAGCCCAGAGTTTTCCCGCGGGAAAAACTGGGGACTACCACGATAAGGCTTTGTCAGTGCAAATGTGCAATGACTATTCGAGGCGATGTACTCGCCGTGCGGCCGTAGCAGGTAACACAAGGAGTGAGACAACCGTACAAGACTTCAGATTCTTGCACTTCTTTCTCTCCCTCTTTATCAGGCCGCTCGTCTTCTAACGGCTCCGGCTGCCCAACCGTCTCACCAACCTGCAGTTATAGGGGACTCGAGTACTCGACTCTAGTCTAAGGTAATTGAGATTGGGGAAGCAATATCACGTCTTCCATCTAAAAAAGGACACATCAACCAACCCAATCCTCAATTGTACAGAACATTACTAACAAAAATGCACTCTATTGGATTGAAATCCATAGAAATGGCACCAAATGGTGTTTGATTACACCATAGTAAGAATATTTACAAGAGGTTAGACTCGATAGACATTTTCGATTAAAATTATGTGCAAATCAAACAACCTTTATTGGAAAATTTCCATGAAGATAAAAATCTTATAAAATTCCTTTGACCAAAGAAGTCCTAAATATTCGTGCGATAGTGTTGTTTCACAAGGTATTTCTATCCTCTTATCGAATCTGTAGTTAAACCAGCTCCTAGGCCGTGGCGCTGAAGAATGGGACAGCCTGCTTTTTGGTTAAAATGTAGTCGATCTCGTCGAGCGTTGGATCTGCATCCAATTATTATTTTTTAACTGTGCCGCTCTAAAAGAATCTACAAAAAATACAAATACAAATACTATGGAACTACCCAACTCTCAAAAAAGAAGGAAAAAAAATACACAATCGTACACCTTTTGTTCTAAAATGCACACCTGATGTGCAATCTTAGCAAAGAATGTACAGCTACAGCCGACTGCTTTTGAAGAAAAAAAACTATCGATTGCGTTTTAGCAGGACCGCTGAATAATTTGGTCCGGACCCGGGATAGCGACCATCAAACAGCATACCGAGAACATACACTAAAGATAGCCAGAGGCAGCACCTTTCCCGCGAGGCAATGCAACAAAAGCCGCACACTTTACAGCGCGCCAACCCAAAGGCAAGGCTGCGCTTAAAACCGACAAAGATAGGAGTCAATTGACACTAATTAGTTGCATTTTAGCCGAAGAAGATCGGCTAGTGGGCTGAAAGTACCAGGATAAACCAAACTAGACAGAGGCACGAACTCCTCGTAGCTATCAGCTCATTAACAATTTTGCCAGAATGTGAGAGAAAATGCTACTGTAGTAAATGGTGTATCAGACTGCATTGCTGAATATTTTTCAATTGGTCAATAAATAATAGTTCTGATAAATGGAACAGTACCTAGAAATTAATCTATCCGCTATAAATACGAATGGTAAAGAAAATGCCATCTACAGGAGAAATAACGGAAGAATTGCATGAATAACCCCTATACGATCAACCCATTTGACATACACTGGTTGCCCTTTGTATGAACTTTGTACAAACCATGAGATCAATATAAGCTGAAACACAGAAGAAGCCGGCCTGAGTTGGATGTCAGATCAAAATGGTATACGAGGTTGAAATCCTGACAAAAAAAATTAAGATGTACATTAAAGTCAGTATGAGCTTAACTCATGTGAAAGAAGACTACGCAACAACATATTGTTTGGAAACATAAAAGATTTGACACATATCAATCTTCATACTGAAGGCCAAGAAAATTGGGGTATGCAAGACTGAACTGTATGTCTCAATTCTCAACAGTTTAAATTTGGGTGAACTGGTTGGTGCAAGAAACTGGAAACATTCTATAACCGGAACATGAATGTGAGTGAAACTCTTCTCCTCTATTTTGATTAGGAATTCTTTTCCCTTATATGCTTGAGGTAAAGTAATATTCCGCAATGCTATCATTCACACAGTACACCTCATGCCTCCCGAGTTGTAATCGTGTAATGCTATATTTGGTTTTGTGTTTTCTAACAGTAGGGTTAATGCCTCTTGTAATCATGTGTTGAAGTGCTATTACTCACGTAATTTTCAGTGCAAGAAGAACATAGAAGATTGCTATATGAAAACGTAAGAATCACCTCAAGACAGTATAACCAATCCAAGATATATCGACGCGCAGAGAAAGATAAATGAGATGAAGCCCCTAAAACAAAATAGCATTGTTAGTGAAAATAAAAGCTTATATCGTGAGGATTACCTTCATACAATATCATGAAGACAAGGAAATGGCTGAAAGCACAGAGCATACCATATAACACCCCATCCAACTCCATTGCAAGGACAAGGGCAGATTTCAGCAAATTTCTCAGCATCACTTGAATGAACTCTTCGGGATATAGTGTCATCATAGATGTCTATAATTCAACCACATTTAACTTAGGAGTACAGTAGGTAACTCACTGATTATTCTCACATGGAATTACAAGGAAAAAAATATTTTTCTTACCGTAAACTGAAAATAAGCTATTCATCACACCTGTAACATATAAGACAAACGTAAGTGCTAAATTTACAACCATACAATCTGTGTTCTCAGAGTGCAATATAAACGGAAAAAAGAACATATTCAGAGGGGGTCTACACTCTCACCTATGAATAGAATCACATACTTCAGACTATGGAACTTTGTAAATTCTTGTATAACCCAAACAACAGCAATGAATATGATGAATCCTGGAAAGATATATTATAAGTAGCATGGTACAGAGTAAAGTTCTTAATGAATATGAAGTCATCATTGTACATACCAATGCAGAGCCAGCGAAGAAACCACTGCACAATTCAAGCAAGAGATGATAACCCTTGAGTAAATGATCATGGTTACTTAGTGAAACAAGCGGGAAAAGACAAATGAAGGAAATAAAAATTGCAACAGTAAATTAGCAAACTTACATTTTTAGCAACAAAAAGAACGATAATTAATGCAAGTATGAAGCAACCAGCTGCAATTCTTGTCGTGAGGAGATTTGTGGATGCGAGTATGAAGACCATTCCCCAAAATGATGAACCTAGATCTGCAGTTGGAACAAAAAAGTAGCATCAAAATAAAAATACAAAGAAGTATAATATCCAGAGGGACATGCATAACAAATCTTTATAGAGAATTTAAAAGAAAAATGAATTTTAACTTTCTGGTTTGAAGGCATTAAAAGAACAGCAGATTATTAAAATATCCACAAGAACCTAGGACAGTTTTAGTGAGATTGCACGTGAGTCCTATGAAAGACATTCTTTAGTCATTTTCTTCTTGATTTTTTTGTCTAAAATATTCAACAAAATCAGCCTTTTAGGTCTCATGCATTAATCAATTAGAGAACAAACACAACCCTACGAAGTTCAGTTATAAAGAACAAATTATTTTCAGTTTCCGTTTGTGCTGCTGAAACTTGTATGAGGGTGAGGGAGGGGATGGATAAGTGCATTACATCCAGCAGGCAGGATTATCCAATATATGCCACCACGAGTTTGAGTAGAGCCACCCTCGTTAGCATGGACCTGCATGCCCTCAACCTGCAAAAGCCAATCACATTGAATAAAATATCGACCGACGAATTTCCTTGATGAATGCACATTTGAAGCAGCATTTTATCATGGAACAACAAAGCCCAGATACACTGAGATGCCTGAACCAAGCAAATTTTATGGCTAAGAAATACAAAAACAAAATTCCAATTCCAAACACAGGAAAAAACTAGATTTTTCTGAAAGGCAGACATAAATTTCAAAACTAAAGGACAAACCTAAATAATCAACTCAGAAGATGCTTCTACATGTTCCAAAATCAATAGTCATCATTCTTATCTATGGAGCTGTCCACATATAGAATCGACTCGATATCCAACAATAAATAACAATCAATTCAATGAATATGGAGAAAAGGAAAGAAAAAAGGCATAAATATTTGGCATAGTAGAAACTATGCAATAATAACTGTCCAATAGACCATTGTTTGTTCTAAGCAAGTGATGGTTCAACTCCGATGACCACTGATGAGAAATTCCAATTCTGGCTACGCTGGCAATGAATTAAAAATACACTAAGGAGAGTCTTCATGCGTCCATATCTTTACTCCTATAAAGATGTTAATCGGTGGTGGCGATCTGTACATCTTCTTCTCCCCCTCCTTACTGTGGGACCATCTCGAAATTTTGGCAAAACCCATACGCCCATGTTGAAATCTCAATAGATGTCTCATACACCAACTCCAAATTCAAAAAATTTAATTCGTCCGAGGTGTTACTCCCTGCAAACAACTCCCAATTCTACCTAAATCGAAGCTCAATCAAGAGTTGAGACGAAGCCAAGGACGTGGCATGGACATGCTCAGTAATCTAATTTATCTATCCGTAGCAATGAACAGGTATTTGGCTAGTTTTATATATAATCCTTAAGTCATCTCTCTAGCTACGCCTGCGGAATACAGATGCATGCGATGCTTGCTTTACATGTTGTGACAAACACTGTAACGGAAGATCAATTTGATGTCCCCTATCGACGAGCTATTAATCTGCATGACCAGCCCAGGAGGCCACTGTAGCATAACAAAATGCCAAAGAGAGCGCACATTCTGTAGAAAATTTACAATCTTTGACCAAAATTTCTCACTTGCAAATGATGCTTGGGGACAAAAAGGCTAGCTGCCTTAGGTCCAGGTCCTTGATAAAATCCCTCTTTCTAGAAGAATGCAAAGATTCATAGTATGTACTCCCATGCGACCAAAGCAAACAGTAAAAAGGCGCTGTCACATTATTATGTCTTTAGATAAAGAAGCGCTATCAAATTATTATGTTTTTAGATAAAGAGGCGCTATCACATTATGCGACATGGAATCCATCATCCCTACTGGTGGGTTACCTACTTTTGCTTGGAAGTGCTAAATCACCTACCAGTACACAAGTGATAGGCAGAACCTCCCCCCACTTCGAGCCTAATCGGATTTAGGCCATAGCTACTCAGATTGCAATGCCACTCCAGCACAACATAGACAGCTTAATCCCTCCGCCGCCCCATTAAAAAAAAACAACCAAATCGGTAGCCAGGAAGAAGCATTAAGTAATTGGAAAAGTGTAGGCTTACATCTCCGCAGGTGAGCTTGCAGGCCAGGGCGTGGCTGGTCTCGTGGAGGAAGACGGTGATGAGCTTGAAGGGCGTGAGCAGGAACGTCCTCCACAGCTACAAGGAACAACGCAAAACCCCCAAACCCAGATCAGAGACTCCCATCCACTTCAGTGCTCACATAAATAACCGCCGGTGGGTTTTTGAAGTGCTCACCGCGAGGATGACGACGGTGGAGACGCCGATGGCGGCGATGAAGACCACCTGGTTGTGGCGGCAGCAGCCCTGCAGCTCCCAGTTCACGTTCACCATCCTAGCAGCGCCTCGCTCGACGATGCCCACCCAGCTCGGCGCAGATCTGGCTATGCCGCCTCCGACGTGCTGGGATGGGGAGGAGGGAAGGCGGAGGAGCGTTTGCGCGTTTGGGACGAAAGTGGTTGTTGATTGGTACAGGTGGGAGAGGTTTGTGGTTTAGCGAAAGCTGGGCTACGTGGCCTCAAGCAACAATTGTAATCCCAGGCTCGAGCCATGTCGAGGTGGGCGGGTATACTGAGGGAAACGACGCCAGTCTGAGTGTCTGACTGGCTCGTTCCCTGACTTGTTCGCCGTTCATTGAGAGGAGTAGCCAAAGCTCAGTTGCCTTGTTTGTTCCTGATACCTGTATTCCTCTTGCAACCGCGTTCCTACTTCTCTTCCTGCCGTTCCTTTCTCTGAGATTTCTTCCGGACCTGGTCCGGAAGCTGTTGGTGAGATTGTTGTAGATCAGTCTTCAGCATCCGTTCTGTACTTCTTCTAGACTACTGAAACCCCGAAGTCTGCACGCGATGTACTACTAGAGTGCCCCGTCTTCATAATGAACCGCTGCAGAATCGCCGAGCAACGTCCACGTAAACCACCGCTATGATAATTGCTGCAAGCAATGATGAATCATGAATGGAGTGGCTGTCTGGGGGTTCGATCGTCTTGTCAAGATTTATGGTGGATCGAATAGGGCGTACAGAAATGGTTCCCTCGAACAGGGTCTTCTTCTGCCTCGTATAGATCGAGACGGTTATTTGATGATGTACTGGGAAGTACGCTTCGAGACGGTGAGCACAAAGGAAAACAACAATTCGGGCCAAGACAGAAACTGCGAAACGCTACGGTTTGGGCGTTTTTTAGCTGTGTTTTGACGAATTCTTTTAGCTTCAGTGGGAAGGCTGCGCTGAATCGTTCCGTTTACTTCTGCTGATCTGCTGCGAGGTAGCAGTGGGCATCAACGTGGCGGCACACGGGATGCTCAGCTCAGCTGGTAATGATGTGCTACCAAATCTCTGTAACCCTTTTCTCCCCTTTACAAATGCTTTGATGCTTCGCTACTCCTTCGGGGAAAGACGTCGGTATGCAAGTTTTAGGAACGGACATTCTTCTCTCAAATGAACTCAGTTTTGCTCTCAGTGAGTTATACTCGCAAAACTGCAGCAGAAAATGTACGAGTAGTTTTTGTTTATGAAGTACGGCTAGGATTAGAATTTCTGCCGCTTCATTTTCGCGCGGAGGTTACAATCTGATATCTATATACATCTAGTGCTGAAGCGTTCCCCGGCATTTTATATGTGTTCCACTATTTTTTATTCTATTAATAATATAGAAATGTTATTTTAAAAATTTGGTTTATTTTATTTATTCTTATGTTTGTTATCCACATGGAAGTAGTATCTCGTTTAGAAGATCTCATCGTGAGAAACATGATGATTCATACGATTTGTGATCTGGACACTTGGTTTAAAAATTACGGATTCTTCAAGATTTTCGAAAGACATTCACGTACAACTACCACCGGTCTTCTACTTGATCTATACGTTATTAAACGAAGACACGTTTCGAGCAGGAAAAAGAGGGGAAACGCATTTCGTGGGCCTTCAGGACTCCCCAAGAACGTTCCGTGGGCTTTTCTGTTTCATGGGCCGCGTCCATCGTGTACGCGACGCTCTGTTAGCTCCCGCTAAAGGCGGGAGATAGGAGCTCCCCGGTGAATCACCTAGGGTGTGTTTGGTTCAAGGGCAAGGATGGATAGGATATGGCCATCCAGTTTTATAGGGATGGGATGAGTCAGTTTCTTGTTTGGTTGGATGAGTGGGATGATTCAGTTTTTTGTTTGGTTAGAGATGGAAGTAGGATGGGATGAACCAAATTTTTGTTTGGTTAGAAGGATATGGATGGATAGGTTGTTGTGATGACTCTTTTGTCATAAGGTGGTGAGTTACCTCATTCTATATATGATGTCTCTTATATCCAAATTATTTTGATGAAATAGTTTATTCTAATTTTTTGTGAGACTCAACTGTAATTAAATATTAAGCTAATTACCTTATATGACTTAGCTTTAATTCAATATTAGCTGATTATGTGGGCAAGAGTAGTAGTGCTTGTTACTAGGTCAACGTGATAGCCTGCATATACAAATTCATCAATAAATCTCTCCAATTTCATTGAATTTCAACAATACATCTCTCCAATTTAAGTATAAATTTCAGCATAACATCAACAATTTTCCTCCTTCTGACCAATACATCAACAATTTATCTCATTCTAAGCAATACATCTCTCTAATAAGTGAATTTTAGCAATACATCAATGATTTAACCAATTGACCATAAAAGCTGAACTTCACAAGACAAATGTTGAGCAATTAATATTCGACAAATGCCCAACTTAACATATACAATATGAGAAATATCACATGAACACTTAACATATATTATGTAACCATTATCCAATGATAGCAAAAGAGGACATTGTCTTTGGTTGCTACCAAAGCACACATTCACATCAAAAGCATACATTTGAGCAAAAGCACTACTTCATTGTCTTGGGTTGGTACCAAAAGGGGTTATGCAACTAGTACATACGCCTTCATTCTGAAAGTGGTTGCTAACATACCTAGCAACCCAAATCAGTTTATCCTCAAAGTCCAACTTGTGGAATGCCCTTACTATTCGAGGATTCTCAACCAAGTATGCATAGTAGTGAGAAAGATAAGCCACACTAAAACCTGAAAGGGTTTTCATGTTCTCACAAAGACCCTCGGGCACGTCATCATCGGCTTTACCGGACTTCTCTATAGCAATGGCAAGCCTTTCACCACAGCTATAAGTGTTGATTGTAGCCCATCGTCTTCAATTGGAGCAATTTTTGCTCTCTTTGGTTTGGAGGCTGAGGACTCACCAACATTGATCGATTGTGTAACTTCTTCATTTGTGGCAGCAACACCATTATCATTGCCAACTTCATCATCTTCAATAGGAGTCACCTTTGTAGCTAGAGGTTCATTGGATCCCTTTGCGTACTTCCCGGTTGCCAAACTATTGCCAAAAACGGTTACCATCTCAGGGTAAAACTCAATATTTTTGTTTAGAAATTCAGCATCTCCTTTGTGGTCCTAGCATCCAATAGATAACATGTTATAGTACACAATATAGGCAATCAAGAATAACTCAATCGTCGTAGCGAGACTACCTTGATATGACCTGCGTAATGCTCATGATCAAGTCCAATAGTACAATTTTCCTCATCCCATGGTGCACCACTCAAGTTCTTAAGTCTTATTATCTTTGTCCACTTTCTCTTCCATGTTCTGATATGGTTCCCAATTTGATCACCTGTCAACCTAATCTTGAAATGTTCATTCAAAGCCTTCGCACAATTGTTGAGGTGCACCTTCTTGAAACCCGTAAATGTTCTACTACCATTAGCCACCACATTAGCCAAGTTGGCAAGCATGTACGAAGACATTGAAGATGTCCATGTAACATGGCCACTCCCCCCAACTTGTCCTCCCAAGTTATCATTGGTTAGCTCAAGGTCCATTTCCTATCATGTTCAAGAAAACCACATTTTACCATGTTAACTCATAAAAGACAGACATTTGTGGAAGCATTATGATGAAAGAAAAAAAATTTCATCAAAGACTAACACAAAATACTCACATTTGAGCAAGTACTATAACAAAATACACATATTTTAGCAAGTAGTATCACAAAGTACATACATTTGAAGAAGTATTATGATAGAATTAATAAATTCCAATAAGTATATTGTCTCATTACACATAAATTCCAGCACATACATTATTCATTTGAAGTACAATACTACAATAGTTCAATGGCCCTCTAGCTAGCACAATACAACTATATTACATATTAATGCCCATAGTGGATTTGCCGGTCTTCCCACATTTGATTTGCAAGTTCCCGCCTGAAACTAACCATGTATGCATGGTCACTTGCTTGCCCATTTAACGATGACGCCGGGATATGATTACATGGACAATCGGACTCTGGTATGATAAATTCATCAACCCCATCATTTATGACCCAATTGTGAATAATACAACACGCCACAACAATGTCTACTTGAGTACGAAAGGGGAAGAATGGAGTTGCATCATCAAGGATTTTGAACCTCCTTTTGAGTGAAGCAAATGCACGCTCAACGGTCACACGAAGAGAGGAATGCATAAGGTTGAACAATTCTTTCTCATCTTGCACGGGATTAGTCCCCCACTTATTTAAGTGGTACCTCACACCACGGAAAGGAGGTAAGAATCCTCGTTTGGCTCCATATTCGGCATCAACTAGGTAGAATTTTCCTAACATATAAGACATAAGTTGGTGATATTGCTATGGACAAGTATAAATCATATTGACAAATGGAGGCAACTGATTAACCTATTACCTTGTGGGACACGTAGGCCGTTTTCACGTTCTAAAGCGTCTCGTAAAACTAGAGCATCATGTGCTGTCCCCTCCCAACCGGCCAACACATATGTGAACCGAAGATCAAAATCTACGGCTGCCATCACATTTTGAGAAGCATAGGACTTTCTACCATGAAAGGAAGACTCCATATCCTTAGAAACAGAGACTCGTACATGTGTGCCATCAATAGCGCCAACACAATCCTATTTAGTGAAAAATAAAACCCAAATAGATTAGGAGCCGTACAATTTCATGCCTAAAGCTTTGAAAAATAATAATTATGACTCTCTCATACCTTAAAGTATGGATCCCACCTTGGGTTCCCTTCTATTTTGGTTGGGGTCTCCAATGAAGGCGGCGTAATAAGTTCATTCCGTAGCTCACCAATGGCGTGAAGGACTAATTTAAAATAACGGCTAACGGTTTCACCGGACCTACCAAAATTTGTGGCAATTAACTTTTTTCTAAGATTGTGTCCGACAGTGTTCAAAAACATTGCTACTTGCTGCTCAACACACATGTGTATTGTATCTTGAAGCAAGCCACGATCCCTAAAGAGTTTACAGAACCTGAAGAAAGGTGCTTTTCCAAGCCTAAGCATATTCACACAAGTTGCATCATTTCTCCATATTTTATTGTTTAGATACTCATATCGCATTCTATCTCTTTCCTCTATTGGCCCATAGCTAATACTCTCTCTCGTTTCTCTCCTTTTCCTTTTTCTAGACCGAACAACCAATGCCATCATTGAGATGAGCATATACGCCGCAGCCCCATAAGCTAGCAGCTTTGTCCTCTTGTTCATCTACAACCCAAGATTTAAAAGAAAAGTTCTAAGTCACCATGATATGATATGCAATATAGAATGTTCTAAAGCATGATTATATTTAAACAACGGAATTTTCCAATTCAAATTAAGCATACACATACACAATGGGTATAAAGCCTAACTAGCATGTCATAAGCAAATCAATCAATTTTTTTCAAATTATGACTACTGGATGCTTTTCTTGGGTGCTCAACATCTACACTACATACTCAGGTTACATTTCAAATATGCAAGCATAGACAGGAACTATCTTCACATAAATTACAGCACAATATGAGCATGGATAATTTGCACCAAATACAGTACTGCCAATAGCTTTCGGCAGCATGGAAAATTAAAATTCATAAGATTATTGCTTACTAATCACAAGGTCTAATTGCTGCAAAGTGTCAGTTACATATTGATCATTCAAATAGAGAAGCACATATGGTTGTTAGGACAGGCAGACATAGCACTGTCAAGCAGAGCAGAGAACATTTGATTTGCAACTAATAATGATCAAGACAGGCTTCACAGAGGCAGAATTGACCTAATAAATTTCTCAGGGTTACCGCAGTGACATGCATGCTTCATAACCTTGAGAAATTGTAATCAACATGTACTGTATAACTAGTTCAGATTAGCAACAAATTAGCCCAAGATGCCGCCTGTGGTCGCCCCTTTATTGCCGTCGGTGGTCGCTCATTTGCTGCCGTCGCAGGCCATCTTTCCAGCAGAGAGGAGGACAGGGGAGAGCAAGCATAGAGAAGGCAAGGCGACAACGGGCGCTCGCAATTCTAGCACGTGCCGGGGCAGGGGGAGGGGGTGAGGGGCGCTGGATTTAGGTACCTCTCATGAGGGCGTGGACGAGGACCGGGGAGGCGGCGCGGACGAGGACCGAGGAGGCAGCGCGGATGACGACCGACGAGGCGGTGTGGATGAGGACTGAGGAGGCGGTGCAGATGAGGACCTAGGAGGCAGCGCGGACGAGGACCGACGAGGCGGCCTGGACGACGAGCAAGGAGGCGGGCACGGTCAGCTCCCGAGGGAAGCGACGCCCCGATGAAGGGAGGCGACGGATGAGGAAGCGGTGTGGCTCCGATGGAGGGAGGGGCGGCGGGCGTGGGCCGTGGATCCGACCAAAGCGATGCTGACGGAGGTAGGGGCGGCGGAAGAGCGGCGCGGCAGCCGGAAACCTAGGCTGCAGACGGCGCTGGAGGCGAGTCAGGCGGGAGAGGCGAGTGAGCACGCAGGGGAGAGAGGATTTGGGGGTGAGCAGAATCGTCACGTGGAGAGGGCGCAAGGACGCGGTGCAGACGCGGGCGGCCTCATTCGGTAGTTTTGCCCGGTTTAATTCGTCCAACATCTAAAGAGAATATTTCATTTTTTTGGTTAGTCCTATCCCTACAATCCTTTGAATCAAACACTGGATGGATCCTAAAAAGCTGGATATCCAGACCCCATCCTGAACACACCCCTAGGCGACGTTAGCACTCGCACTCGCGAGATATACTGCTCCCCATGTGGTGGTGGGCAATGGGCTGGCAAGCTATTTCGCACTACTTGCCTCTCCCCCATAATAGAGGCCCAAATCTGAAAAGCCCGCAAAGGTCACTCACGGTTCCACGTGAAAGGTCCTCACGTCCGGTTGTATGCGGTAGTACCTGGCCAACTGGGCTGTGCTTAGTACCTACTAGTGCAGAATGCGCGCCTTGGCGCGCCCCGGTAGACAAAAACGAATTTAATCACGTAATAGGAATTATATTTATTCTAATTCTGTTAAGCGAACATTGAAATAATCTTCTGTTACATTTGTTTTGGATGATTCTGGTGATGAATGTAGAGTAATCACGGGACGCTAAGTGCTTACAAAACTTTTATTTTGTACAAGAAAAGAGCACCGTGCTTTTATATTCTTTAGCAAATAATTGATATGTTGTTTTTTTAGTCCAAGTGATGTGGGTTGGAAATAGGACTATGCGAGGTAGCAAAACACTTGTTGGATAACGTATATGCTGTGCGTTTAGTACATAGCGGAATCTGCATGTAGTTTTTCCTAAGCATACACATTGAATGTGGAGTAATCGCGCGACGGTAAGCGGTTACAAAAGCTTCATTTTGTACAAGAAAACAGCACCGCGGTGCTATACTGTTTTAGCAGATAATTGATATGTTGTCCTTGTGGTCTAAGTCATGTGGACTGGAAATAGAACTATGCGAGATAGCAAAACACTTGTTGGACAACGGATACGCTGCGCATTTAGTACATAGCGGAATCTGAATGCAGTTTTCCGTAAACATACATAGCGTTACTATGGTACGTTGAGTGAATGGCCTGTTGGCATAGACCTTTCTAGGTCGCATCTTCTGTACGTGGGATGCTATGCTCTGCGTTGAATAAAGCTCTTTGCACACGTGAACCACTGTAGTGTTTGAAGGCAAATATAAGCATGAGAATGTGTATTAAGAAAATAAAAGACGATAAAGTATTGAGTCTGTACGATACAGATTACGTAGACACGTACCTGCCTGCGAGGATTTTGGTCCGCTTGTTGTTCGTGGAAGGTGGACTGTGGTCGATGCGTTC